>JAFMSR010000013.1:21509244-21809041 GCA_022818135.1 Saxidomus purpurata | reverse complement strand
GACAGCGAGATTGACATTTCTCTTATTCTGTACATATTGCACAATCTGAGCCATTATGAGTAAGTGAGCGCGTTAATGTGGACGCTTAAGGTAGGTCATTACCTTTAGTCGGTAAAATTAATAGTTGTCACATTTATTTAAAAATTGGTACATGCGTATATCGTGTCCATCTGCGTCGCATAGTTACGTTTCTATTTTTGTGACGTCACATGACGACATTTAACAACGCCCTCTAGTGGCAGCGTACCGGAACCATCCCGTCATGAAGTTATTCTCATATAGCTTTATTGATACGTTACATATTTTCTTTCTGTAAATTCTATCAAAGTCATCAGAAAATGTATTATACATCCAAGTAAAAAACATTTTCCTTCTTTCACAAGGCATGTCGTGATTCCGTTTGAAGCAATTGAAATAACGTTTGAAACGTTATCGTTTTTCCACGCTTTTTTGCCGTTTTTACAAAACATTTCAAAATCGGGACGGTAAAAGTTTATGTAATTTTGGCAGTGTTTATTTCATGATATTTGAACACAATTAATGAAATAAAAACAAGACGTCTTCGTCCTAGATTTTTCACAAATAACGCGTGAGTGATACCACTTGAACGTCAAAAGAACGACGTTTGAGAGATGACGTTCAGTTCATGATAACATGTCACTGATAATTTATATTCTCTGTATTCTTTTAACACGGAAGTGCCATACTCCCCGTTGCGATGTAAATATTATGCACTATTCAAAGTTTATTACGTTCGATTTTGTATATCAAATGAGTGTGGAGAGGAAAACTGCAATACCCACTTAATCGTCATATGGTACTTGTATCAAACCCGGATCTAATTATGCATGTTTCAGGTAAAGCATACAATACAGAATCCGGGACGGCTAACTTGTGTAGGTGTTTATATAATGATATATACAAAAGGATATGGGTTTTGTGGTATAAACATCTGCACCATCTTCTATAAAATAAAGTATGACACGGTATTAAATGTCATATATCTTTTGATAATTGCACCATTTGTGGGCAGAAAAACATCATTATTTAAGCACAAAGCACCCTGCAGTCTGTATGCAATCATCATTACAATTCTGATCTTCGTATCTGATAACAAGTCAGTACACCTTTGAACTACAATAAAACTTCACTTACCATGGTTAAAATTCGTTTTGAATGCGTTTGAAAAGAAAACAGGATACGTGTCACGTTTTATAAATTACTTGATAAAATAACACACAAACGGAAAACAGTTTTAATTGCACGCCACATTTTCAAAAGTTTAATGATTACGTGTTATGAAAGTAATTTGACAGTACCTTGTAAAATTGAAGGCTCATTTTATTCTTTGATTTATGTACCGGCTGTCACTGTTTAGTTTCACGTCTTTGGTACGACGTGGATTGAACACGCTATTTCTCTTATTCGAAGCAGGCGTTCTTCCGCCAGGATATCTAGGATTTCTGACACTGACATCTGTTATCATTGAATTCTTTATCATAACATAAAACTTATGAATGGTTTTACATACTCAAGAAGAAAGTATTATGTAAATGTTTTTTAAGATGTTTAAAGAGCAAATACTTTAGCAACGTCAATTCCCTGACTGCGATATTATCTAAATAGCTGCAAAGAGATGGGATCATTTCCAGGATAACAACAACGTGGCTTAAACATGTACACGAGTTTTGAGCAATACGGGTTGTGCATTAAGGATTTTCGTTGACTTTCTTGAAAAATGTGGAAATGTACTTTTACTTGCTCATAATGCCAGGTTTGATTCACGCATGTTTGCAAGTACGTGTATCAAGCATGGGTAACATCATATCTGCCTTTGCTATAACACATGGCCCTTTGAAAAGGAGATTTCTTATTCGTGGGTCGATTGGTTATAATCATTCGGTGCTAGTAAAGGATCTTCTGTTGTCAGGATAGGTTTTAACTCGAAGCATTTAAGACTTATTTTCGAGAAGTTGTGAAAACCGTTTAAAACAGCTTCTGTGAGACAACACTCAAGAAATTAGTAAGCTGGTAGAGTATTCTTCCATAAATATATAGGTAAAAAACGAAATATTGTGAAATTGCTTGTTCCATCCTTTAAAATATTGGAGTTTTCGGAAGTTACGTATGAAAAAATGAGTCCAGTGACTGTTTGACATTTTCACTCCGTGTACGTAAACGATCACTTTATTTACCTATTCCTAGAAGCGTCGTCACTTTTACAGTGACATTATTCAAGAGCGCTTACTGAAAAATCTAAGCCGAACACATCCCATTTTTATTCAATAATTCAGTTATAGATATCAAAAATAGTAAATTGTCCAAATTTCAAAATCTTTCACCGTCTACTTTTTTTTGTTATTCTCTGAAATGCCAAAATTCATGGAGCAGATAAATGACGTTTCTGACGTTTTTCTGTACGTTTTCGACGGAAATGTAATACTTTTTTAACTAAAGTGTAATAGTTTGCACATCGACTGATAGAACTATAACCTATAATAAGATCGAAATACATGAAAAATAACTTGCTTATAGTTTATCGTTGAAATCATTAAGTGACCTATAGTTTATCGATCCGCCCTAAGCCAATCAACATCGAGATTTGCATTTCTCTAATTCTGCATACATTTGTACATTTGTATTACACAGTTACTCAAATATAAGTAGGCGAGTGCGTTTATAAGCCCGAGTTTCAACGATAAGCTATAAGCACGTTATTGTTCATGTATTACATTTTTAATAAACTTATTCCTGCGGTCGCTGTCGCTCCCTTGAAATATACAGAATAGAAGAAATGTCAATCTTGCCGCTAATTGGACGTGAACGGATCGATAAACTATAAATAAGTTTGCAGAACATTGTTGGTATAGTTTTACAAAACTATTTTATTAAAATTTAGATTTCGTGTTTGTGACTATGTCTCCACCAATCGAATGCACTTTAAAATTTCTTAGTAATTACGTGACGAAAGCGCGCTTCTGAACGTGTGAAATCATTAAGTGATTTTATTAAGTATCATCTGGTGTGCATGAAGGGTAAACACCAAGACATAAAAAACTGATAATAATACATGTATTAAATTTTAACGAAAGTATACTCATCGTCAATGAAAAGTTACCACTTTTTGAACCCTGTTAATTTTAGAACTGGAACATTTATTTCGACGAAATCTCATTTATTTTCCTCTTTCAGTAACTGTCTGCTACAAATACAATCACCGTCGTTTTCTGATACTGACGGGGAAATGCAAAATGTTTGCTGCGCGTGCAATAGGCTTTATTATTTTTGTGCAATGTTTGTATCTTAATTCCATGCAAAACGATATTATAAGAAAAGGCCATCATCATATCTGATCCTACCGAGCAACATATTGAACCAAGACTTTTGACACTTTGCCGTATCAAATGCCGTTAGCAGCAGCAATGAAAACGTTGCATCCTTCATTACGACTGTTCATGAATTGTAAAATATATGTAAAATATTTAAAAGAAAAACAATTCGGACGACCACGACACAGCCCGAATGCCATGGCGATGACGTCGTTCAACATGCTTCCTGAAAGACCATGGTTACAATTCTTGTGGGTAATATAATCAAGTGTTCTATACTAAGGACCTACTAAACAATGCACACATTTCAGGAACTCACCCATCTATGGCACCATGTATTGCCAGTCCATAAAGCTTTATCTTATCATACCCATCCACGTGAACTAATGTTTGGCCCTTTGCTACGATATATTCTTCTAATGAGTCTGTGTCTATGTCTTGCTTCAACACCCTCTGGATCCAACAACCTCAGTTGATGAAAACCATATTTCTAAAAGACAAAACAATGGGTCTTGAATGACCTGCTATGTTCAACTGGCTGCCATATCTTCTATCGGAAAAGAACAGTTTTAGCTAATTTTGTAGAAGATTTAAAAGTAATTGTAAAGTAATCAAGGGGAAACCCAAATTACTTAAATGACCTCCTGCGCGACAGGCGACCACACCAATAATTTCGCTAAAGAGGTAGCCCAACAGTGAGACTGTTGGTTATGGCCTTTATCACTGCACTTCTTCCCCTTTACTTCAGAGCTGCACCAGCTCTCCTGAATTAATACATTTCTATGACTCTTGCATGAGCCCGTGTTCCACTTCTGACACCATTAAAGTAATTTAGGGGAGAAAATAGGTCTTCAAAGGGAATTGAACCCTGACCTCACGCACCACCTCCTGCGTGAGAGGCGACCACACCAATCATGTCGCTAAAGAGCTAGCCCGAAAGCAAGAATATTGGGTATGGCCTTTATCACTACAATTTTAAGTAAATAATTCAGCTGCACGATAGGTGTTTAATTGTTTATATGGGCACACAACGGACAACAGGGAGACCTAATTGCTAACCGTAAGCACTTAGTACACGTGTGTTCGTAAATAATTATTAAGAGGATATTAAATGAGTCATGTAATGCGGGATTTATTACACGAGTCATTTGAAAAATGTTTTTATCGTTTTCTAACAACGAGTGTAATAAAATCCGTAATCTCTGAGTCATGGAACGACAGCCCAGATTGCGCCCGCTGCCACGGAGTTCACTCTTAATATAAACAAGTATTCATTTGAAACGTGTTTCACTTATCTATTCACTTATTTGTCGAACTGTAGTTAGACGCTTTGTTATTCTTTGCGTGTCTGTTGCCTTTGGTATAGTTATGAGGTTAACGTAACACAATTTTTATTCCAGTGACACGACTTTAAAGCGACTGGCATTCAGACGACTGTTTTGGCGAAATGTAAAGAAACTTTTCCCTGAATAGACCCACTAAGACTTGTCCATAATATGGTAAACAACTGAGAGACCTAATTAAAATGATTACATTGAATACAATGTTAACATTGATTGCAAATGTGACATCGCTCAGTTTTATTGTTGTCGCTTTATTTAAACACTGTAAAAAATCAGAACAAAAATCTGCAGGTCGGTCGCATTATTTTTTTTCATATTATATAAGGTTAACGACAATAAAAGAGAATGTCATATTAAACCAAATCAGAATACTTTTCTTGATGCTGATATGAATTTACTTTTACAAATATGAAAAATAATGCACTGTGAGCAAATTCATGTCTTGTAAAGCTAAGTTATCGGTGTTGAATTCCACAAGACGCATAATACACAACTGAAGATGGAGCATCGTATCATTTTGCAGGAAGAGGAAGGTGGTCTTATTTAATTTACCTGTATAGCATGCTGAATCTGTTCAACATCCCACACGCCTCGCCTCTTTAAATTCATTCTCCGTAAATGCCTCTTAAGTTGACGATAGCTGAAAAGGCAGACGAAATGACTTGTTAGATATGTTGCTTTTGGCTAACTGTCAGCTGTAGATACCAATAAGATTATGATTAACAAGGTGACATGCACATGCTTGTGCGTATAAAATAAAACAACGCGTAGGGTTCAGCTGATATTTTGTGGATACTTTTTAAACTGCCAGTATTGGGTAGCCAAAATCATTAAGCAATTCTCCTCTCGCAAAAAGAAGTTATCAAAAAGAAATTCGAAATTCAGTACATGAAGTGTCGATAATTCATCAAACACTTATTTTTATATAATTCATTGAAATAGTTGCTACAGTCCCCGTGCCTGTTTCAAGACTCAATTAAGTACAGGGTGTCCCCAAAAAATGCCACTCAATTTTAATTCCAAATTACTCGGAAATTACACAACGTAAATGTAAGCTTCATATACATACCATTTTTTAGATAAAATATCCGTTCATATTTGTGTACAATTACAGCTCTATTGCTCTTACAGTTTTTGAGATATTGCTTATTTACTTAAGGCACCCATTTTCCAATTTGCACAGACTTTCGATTTCTAAAATCCACACACCTTATATATTTTACCCAACGTTATTCCGTGTGAAAGTGAAATGTTCTTGTGTTTGATCCTGTCTCTAGATGTTTCATTAAAATCAGATAGCTTTTTAAATTATTTCAAATACGAATGTACATGTATTTGGTGCTTGCCTGGCACATTATTAAGCTTGACTTGCAGGAGCACCATTCAATCAACTTTGTTTATAGTTAGAAACACGGTCGGTAGGCAGGAGATAGCCACTCAAATTTAATTCCACATTACCCAAAAACTACAAATCTTCACTGTAAGTTTTATACACCAGTTTTAGATAATATATCCATACACATTTATGCAAGTTACAGCTCCAAAGCTTTGATGGATTTTGAGATATTGCTTATTTACTGAAGGCACCTATTTTCCAATTTGCACACACATACGGTAATCAGTTCACCTAGACAGAGTTCGGATTTCAATATTCATTATTTTATCACAGATCATTGCATTTATCAAACTGTTATTATTTTGGCAAGTGCATTGCAAAAATTTTCCATTGTATTTTTAATAACAATTAGTGCAAGCTCACCTTATGTCTATACCCATATCCGATTTCAATAAAACAATTATTTCGTTGTAGGCATAGCCTCTCTCAAAATGACTTTGTATGAAGTCGTCCATTTGTTTTCTTTTGTTAATATTGTTTTGCACATGCGTACCGGAAGGCGAAAGTACGATGACGAAAACGCGAAAGTACGATGACGAAAACGCGAAAGTACGATGACGAAAACGCGAAACTACGATGACGAAAACTCGAAAGTATGATGACGAAAACGCGAAAACACGATGACGAAAACACGAAACCGCGAAAGTACGATGACGGAAACGCGAAGGTACGATGATGAACACGCGAAATTGTATCGCATTTTCATCATCGTGTTTTCGCGTTTTCGTCATCGTACTTTCGCGTTTTCATCATTGTAGTTTCGCGTTTTCGTCATCGTACTTTCGAGATTTCGTATTTTCGCGTTTTCGTCATCGTACTTTCGAGTTTTCGTCATCGTGTTTTCGCGTTTTCGTCATCGTACTTTCGTGATTTCGTGTTTTCGCGTTTCAGATTATTTCAATCATAGGCGATGGCCCTAACGGAATTCCGTAGAAACGCAAAATCGTTTCGCGATGTCCATTTAATGAATGGACAAGACGAATTTTGATGCAAGGCATCAAAGACGCCGCGCATGTTTTGAAGCATGGCTGGGAGATGGGCACTGGGGCAGGTTTCTATTATAAAATGTGCGTGGTTAACATCAGCGAACCCTTTTTTACTACATAAAATGATCATTACCTCTGTCACGGACCTATATACACATTATGTTAATTATGTTATTTGTTTTATTCATCCTTGTAATGATATATGCAAATAAAAAGATTTTAAATGATTTTCTAGTTTCTGTTTTTTATTTTCATTCACTCATGGGAATTTTCGTAACTGGAAATGCAGATAAGTTGTTAAACTGTCAAGGAACTTGAACAAAAAATATCGCTAAAATTTATCGAACTATTTAAATACAAAAAAAGAAAAGTAATACTTTTTTCTAATAGAGAACGGACCTATACACATGTGTATATAGGTCCGTGATTGCAATGATTTTGGGTTTTAATACCGTCTAAGGGAGGTAATCGTTACAACATAAAGTACACACTAAGTTACATCGAACTAATTTGCTTAAAACCTAACCTATCATTCTAAAATTACACATATTCAACAAATACATTAATTTTTATCATTTAGAATAGTATTTAACATAAAAAACTATTGAATTAAGACTTGTTTCCGGTAATCTCATTTGTTTTTGGTTGTTTCCGGTAAAAAGTTGTTTTCGGTAATCAGTAATACCGGTCCGTGCCTCTGTGTATTTAGCTGTATATCCTTTTTGTTTATGAAACTGATTTATAAAAATAAAGTTTTTATTAGTAATTTGCATAATACTAAACCCTTATGTAACTTCCATATTGTTTGTCTATTGTGATAATTAAATACCTCTTTTCTCATAACATTAATTATTTTCGGATGCTAATTTTACATTGGCTATTTTTAGATACCAAGGAACTGATACACAAAACTATTTATAACCATGGCTCCTCTCACAATTTCACTGAATCACAGGTCTGTTAATAGGAAGCAGAGGCAAAAATATAATTTACACCGGGTCTAAATATTGTGAAAAAGAACTATCTGTAAAACAGATATACCTGCCCCTCCCTCCCTGTAGCTGGTAATGTGGATTTTTCTTTCTTTCTATTCCCGAAGCATTATACACTCCAGCAATATGGCGGAAAGAGACGAAATCCACATGATTAATTATGCTGTGACGTATACATTTTACAGAACTTCCATTGGCTGATTATTGTTTTTGTTTACAAATGATGGAATGGAATTCCGTTAGGGCCCTACGTATTGCATAGTTGGGTGAACGGTTTTTCTTGACAGTTTCAATATTAAAGTCTAATATGTAGTAATTAAAATGGGTTTTCATTGATTTTTCACGTTGGCGCCATGTTTTCTATTATCTGAGTGTTTTAAGATAGCAAAACATCTTCCGAATCTTTTTTTCTGAGCTTTGATGAATCGGGTCGTAAGGTCCGTAAACAAAGCTATAAAAAACCCGTGGTCTACGAGTTTGTGGAAAAGTTATTAAATACTCATTAAATGTGTCCAAAGTTTTGAAATAAGGGAAGGAGACATATGTATTTTGTATTGTATTGTTTTTTAATGACTTAATACAATTTAATGATTCATAAAAGTCATTTTTCATACATAGAACATAGTTTAGATTTACAATAATAATGTTGGCTGCTCCCTATTCGATTATGCAACCCCATGGTCCAAAATTGAAACCTATTCAATACTGACGCCGCGATTCCTCGCGGCGTCAATAACACGAACATGAAATAGTTTCGTTATCCACTAAAATGATAACGCGAAAATATTTAAGTATGTTTGTATTTGTTTTATTACTTTATAAAAAAAAATGCAAGCACATAAAGGTCAAATGAAGGCTTAACAGGTATTTACTGACGTTGTATTTATCGATCGATATCTGGCTACTTAGTTACTGTACACCCCTATTTGTAGCGGTAATTTATAATAGGATCTTCCACTGTGGGATTTTCCATAGCGTATAACGTCTCTGTATGTTAGTATACTAAATCGAAAACAACAGCTGTACTTAGCTTGCACTTGTTACAACTTGGAAGATATATTTTATCAATTGATCAGGATCGTTATATTTTGACCCTGATCTGATACCTTAAACTTGCACATTTTATCTGTATATTGTAGTCGTGTGTCAACTTAAGTGTGTCAATTTAAGTACGATAACGAAACTTCCTCATACGTTTCGGCAAAAGTGGAATAATAGCCAAATTCATACTTTGACAAAATGAGTGAAAAGGAGTACGGGAGTTTTGGTCCTGCTGTCGGTAAGTAGATTTAATACTGATCACGCTAAACAGCATCACAAATGTTTAATAAATCTATTCTACTTTCGTTTTTAACAATAACGGGAAATCCAAATCTTTTATGGTTCTAACAGATTTAATTATTCCTAAAATTGAAAATACGGTTAGTTTGTAACAGCATCCATCATGCAATATCCAAAACTAATACTCATTAACAGTGATCCGGAAGACTTCTCTAAGATTTAAGTTAATGTTTTCTACTTTCGTTTTAAAAGAAAACACATATAACTAAATCTACTTTCTTTCTTAAACAAACATAACAAAAAGATTCAATCATCGTTTAGTACCAATCTACATGCAATTCGCGCGTAAATGGGTCTGAAAATTAACTACCATCAACATCATAATACGACCTCGTTCCTATTTACTGTAAGACATAAAATATCTAAATTGAAATAAATATATCTATTTCATGCCAAAACATATTGTATTTTGCTTTATAGATGCGAAAACTTTCTTCGAAAATCCTGTTTATTATGAGGATGGTATAGATATGGTACCTTCGAAGGAATATTCCCGCTATGTTTCTGAGTTAATGGATGGACTTGGTTATAGTTATGAAATGATCAAATATAGACAACAGATGCAGACAGAGGAGAACAATCTAGATAATCGTCATGAAACCTATGCTGATACACTGGTCATGACAGGTGGTAAAGGTGAAGGAACAGCATTGTTTAGCGAGAGTGACGTGGACTGTATGTATATAATAAAGGACGTTGTTTGTACTGATAATCCACAAGATTTCATCAACCAAGAGAATATCACACTGTTCCAGACTGAGACACTATCTGCATCACCAGGATATACCAGGCTTAAACTTTTGAGATTTGATGGGAAATTCCTTCAAGAAGAAATAAGTTCATCTCTTTTTAAGTCTGAGTCAGGTTCAGATTATCTTTCCAGTGAGTTCTTCATTGATGCAATGAAGGAGATAAGCAGACAGGCATCTTTAAACATGAAATGGACAATACAACCTAAAAGTGGACCATCTACACCAGTATCTGGCAAATACTCAAGCTTTGATTCTGTATATTGTTTTAGGTGTTTCTGTTCGGATATTTTAGAACGTTGGAGATCTCGACCTCGATACAAAGGGTGGCCTTCATCCGAAACCGTACACGAAGTATCTCTGCTGGATGGACATGTAGTACCAGTCGGATTTAAAGATTCTCAAAATATGTACAGAGAATGGAGAATTTGTTATTCACTTGCAGAATTGCACTTGATGCAAAACTTAAATGAAGCGCAATTAAAAGTATACATTCTTTTGAAGAAAATATCTAAATCAACCCTAAATAAAGTTTGTAAAGACATGACCTCTTACATAATGAAAAACATTATTCTTTGGATGTGTGAAGCAAATGGGCTTGGAGGGTTTACCCAGGATCTAATAATGGACAGATTATGTAATTGTCTTCAATATCTTAAGAAATGTGTTTGTGATTCAAATCTTCCAAGTTACATGATACCGGAGAGAAATTTGTTTGCCGGGAGACTAGACATTCAGCAGAAACAGCGACTGATTAGTTTGCTTAGTGACCTCCTCAAAGTAAGGGGTAGGATGTTCTTGAGATGTGACAAATTACGTGACGCCATGATTGTGATGTACAAGACACCGAACATGTTTAGAGAATTTAGTGATAAAAGAGATAAAGTAGAGAGTCTGACGCTGATGATGATGAACATAAGAGCAGAGACAGACATACCGGAAATGTCCTTGGAGGAGTTGGATCATCTTTTAGGGCAGAATGAAATGTATTGTGATATACAGACACAGATCGAACATTTGATACATTTCAATAAGCAAGAACTAAGACAAATGGGGAAAACAGATGAAGAAATTAATGATTTGTGGGGAAAAAAACTAAGTCAGTTATTGTCATAATTAACATACAAAAATTAGTATAGATCTACATGTAATTTAAAAACCGATGCGTCAAAATTCTGTTTTCAAAAACTGTACATATCAAAACAACTTCTGAGGCATTTCAGTCCTGAGTGATAGATCTGATTATAAATTATATATATATTAAAAGATAAAAACACAGTCCATGAGATAATTAAATTATAATTTGCCAACCGGTTTCGCTTTCCTGCTCATCACGTTAAATATGGCGTCAAAATATGTGTAATTGCTTAGAAACATACACAACGTACGTCAATATTGATGACGTCAGTTACATTTTTAGTCTAAAAATATGACGTCAATTAACGCTATTCAATTTTGGTTCAAAAATGTTTATAAAATATTGCTCTCTAGACAACCTAGCTGAAACGTTATTGGTATGAAATTAATAAACTGGATAAATATAAGATTTCGGGTTTTTTTTTGGCGCATGTAGATCTATCAAAATGTTCACTTAAAGGTAATTGTCTCGTTGACGGGTCTCTTATCTGTTGTGCGTGAACTGTTCTTCTGTTTCTAAGTTTGTCTCCTGTTTGACCTATATAAAATTCATTACTGTAACATCCATCACAAACTAAAACATATACAATGTGATATATTTTCCACGGTACAATCCATATTTTCCTTTGCATGAAATATTTTATTTTTCAGTTTTAAAGACGATCCTTCTATTAAATAATTGCAAAGTCCACATCTCGGTTCCTTACATTTTTTTACGGTAGGACTTGTTTGATTTTGTTTTAATTCTGAATTTATTAGAAAGTGTTTTAAATTGGGTATTTGTCTTTTGCATTTAATGACTTTAGTATTGTTTATCAATTTTTCCATTTTCTGATCATGTCTTAATATTTCCATGTTGGTTTTGATTATTCCAAACAATTCTCTGTTTTTTGGATTGCACGTAGAAATGTATGGGCAAATTTTGTCTTGTGACTTTTCTTGAACTTGAAGTAAGATTGTTCTAGGAATTTGTAATGCTTTCCTTATACCTGTTTTTATTACCTCTTTCGGGAATTTTCTTTTAAGTAGGGTAGTGGCAAGTTCTTTTAGTCTAGTTTGTAATATGTTTTTGTCTGATACAATTGTACAGATTCTCCTTGCAAGTGAAAACGGAATACTAACTTTTGTATGTTTTGGATGACATGATTTAAAATTTAGATATTGTTTTGAATCAGTGCTTTTATAATATATGTCGGTGGTTATTGACTCCGCTCTTTATCACCATTACATCTAAAAACGGAAGTTTATATGTACTCTGTTGAATTTTGAATTTTATATCTTTATGTAGTGAGTTCAGCAATGTTTCAAAATGTAATAAATCTACAAGAGATTTTTGCCAAAATATAAAGCAGTCATCCAAGATTCTTTTCCAGTTAGCTTGAATATACTTTGAAAAATCTTCACCTTTCTGTTTTTGAATCTCAGCGTATAATTTCTCTTCTAAATAACTAAGAACAAGGGTGGCATAAGTTGGAGCAACCCTTGTCCCCATTGCTGTACCTTTTACCTGATTGTAATATTGATTATCAAATGAAAAATTATTCTTTTGTAAAATTATTTGTAGGCCTTCAAGTATAAAGCGTTTATCAAATCGATTTGTAATCAAATCTGGGTATTTGTTTAACCAAAATGAGATGGCTTCTAAACCTAATTCATGAGGAATATTTGTGTACAAACTTATCACATCAAATGAAATTAAATGTGTATTTTCTGGTACTTTCTCTGGTAAGAATTTTAAAAAATCAATATCATCTCTTAAATAACTTTGAACTTTCCCCAGAAAAGGTTTCAATAAAATATCAAGAAAAGAACTTAAATGACTCGTTTCGCACTGAGGTCCAGCAACTATGGAGCCGCCGTGGCGCAGTGGTAGCGCGTTTGCCTTAGGATCGAAGGGCCCCGGGTTCGATCACTACCATAGCCATGTCGGTAGTGTCCTTTAGGCAAGACACAAATAATTCCACATTGCCTCTCTCTCTTCGAGGTTGATTCCATCTGGAATGAGTCTCGAGAGCGATTAATCTAAGTTGTAATAACTTGCTTCGCAATCGAGAATAAATAAATTAGTATAAACTATAACTATCGGTCGAAATGTCAAATCTTCAGGATTGAGTATTTCAATATATTCAGAGTTCTTTATACTGCACATTTCCTGAATAATCTTGCTTTTATGAATTTTAGGAAGACCATAAAATGTGCTTGATTTACTTTCAAAGTTCAGAAGAAAATCTATCTCCTGTTTGGTTAATTTTGTATTTGTGTCGATCAATTCTTTGATTTTAGAAAATATTTCTTTTTTATTACAATCAGGTATAGATTTGTAGTAGGATTGATCTGTTAACACTTCAGTAGTTTTTCTTTTATAAAAGTCTACATTCATTATGACAATACCACCACCCTTATCTGCCTGTTTAATGATTATTGACTTATCTTTTGCTAATGATTTAAGAGCTTTCCGTTGATTTAAAGTTATGTTGTGTTTAATGTTTTTACTGTCAGTTAAAACACTTGAACACCAAGTTTTAGTTGTAGATATATACATATGCATCTAGATATATATAATGAATTAAATAAAAATGACATGATATGGCTTTAAAATTATGATTTAATTAACTAAATTAACTGTGCTGAGCGTTTCATACTATTCATCAGGCTCTGCACGATTCACATTCAAGTATGATTCTGTTATACCTGTAGACATCCACTATTGTACATGCCGACAAAAGTTACAAATGAATATTTTGCTGAAAATTACTTACTCCAGTGAATATTGTAGAGTAGATTCGGTTTATAACATTGGTCTCTTGTTTCCATGCTGATTTTATTCATTAATACTCGTAGTTACACATTGTTGTTCTCAGTTTTGCGCTTCGCTAATGTTTCTATGACTTGAAAGTCTGTTTATGACGTAAACGACGTCAATACGTCACAAAAAGTGACGCTTAAAAAATGACGCCATGGACGCATGCGCCTTAAGCAGCCTCCGATATGATAGTGTAGAAATATGTCGTGAATAAATGAATAGTAAGTAACAAGGCGTATCATATTAGACTTTAATGGACCTCGTTTTAAACTATGTGTTGTACCACACCAATAAAAAGTTTAGACAACTGGTCTTACGATATAATCTATTGTGTATGGAGAATAAATATTTGTTTACATTAAGAACCTACTGACGCCACTTTTCTGACTGTTTTTGCACTGGCGTCAATTTCTGCTTTTTAGAAAGATCTTTTATACTTGCCCTTAAAATTTCGCAACCGTTTCGTTTGTATCTTAAAAATAGAACATGATGTAGAAATGGGTTATGTTCGTGAAGTATGTCAAATGATTCCCATAGCTGATATGTAAATACCCCTTTTAGAACATTTATAAAATATATGTTTATGGTTCGGTAAGCACCAGGTAAACATATTGAAGATATCGAATTCTAAAAAGTTAAAGAAGGCAATTGTCGATGTGTTACAAAAATGGAACATTAATATTTTAACACTGATGAATGTGTACATATAGTACAAAATATATATAAAGTTTGGATATATTAAGATTCTGATGTTTTAAAGAAAAATGTCTGTAATGTATCAACCGCATAAGGACGAGCACATCGACATGTATGTAGGACGACATACGGAAGTTTTTATTATGCCCATTCGAAGAATATGGGTATATTGTTTTGCAGATGATGGTCGGTCCGTCCGTCTACCAAGTGTTTTCCGGATGATAACTCAAAAACATTTAGACCTACTAGGATCTTGAAAGTTGATGTGGAGGTTGGTCATGACCAGCTAATGAACCCATTATACTTTGAGGTCAGTAGGTCAAATTCCAATGTCACAATGATCCGGAATAGAAGAACCGTTTTAAGGACGATAAGTAGCATCTTGAAACTTGATGTAGATGTTGGTCATGACCAGCAGATGACTCCTATTGATTTTGAAGTCAGTAGGTCAAATGTTAAGGTCACCGGGACCTTTTATATTAAAATGGTTTCTTGGTCATAATAAGTCACCATAATAACCAGTGGGCATATATTTTTCAAATTTGATTTGTCATTACCAATGGATGACCCATAATCATTTTAGGTTATTAGGTTAACGATCGACAATTTCCCAGTAGTGACTAACTTTGAAAACGGTTCCTTGCATAGTTCGACTTTTTCCACAATACTGGTTGCATCAAGGGGGCATTCGTGTTTTACAAACAGGTCTTGTTTAATGTGTATCGATGGATGAGTAACACGTGATTAGAACCAGATGTTCCGTATACGCCTTTCTACTATATACAAAGCGCAAGGAACTGAAAGAGATGCACAGTTCAGATTAAATATTACTGTCAGAGAATCAAAGATGTATGCTCATTCAATGATGGATTGATATTATATAACCCGCTTACAAATCTATCTCACTACAAAAATTCTAACTGAACGGCTTTTTAATTGTCATGTCGTAAAAATGATAAATTGAGTGTATCGAAAGCCATTTTACTATTTATTACAAAAAGAGTAGCTTTCCAATTTCAAAGAGATATCTTTCGTTTTAAAAGAGATATCTCTTTCACGCTGAGAAATATCTTTGAATCACAGAAAGATATCTCAAGAACATTAAGAGAGACGTCTTCTACTTACAAAAATATCTGTTTAACATCATTTGAGAGATATCTTTCTACTTTTGAGAGATATATGTAAAAGTTACAGAGATATCTCTCCAAGTTTAAGAGATATCTCTCTATTTTGAGCAGATGTTTCTTTTTCAGAGAAATGTTTTGAAGAAGGAGATATATCTCTGTACGGCAAAGAGATATCTGTATTACATTGAGCGATATCCCTTTTGTATTGGGATATATCTTTGGATTACTTCAGTTAGGAGTGACCAATTGCAATGAAACTTGGGATGTAGGTAGCTTGCGTGGAGACGCCGCTTGGGATTGCATTTGGGGTCACTAGGGTCAAGGTCAAGGTCACTGTTACTAAAAATAGAAAAACGGTTTCCGCTCAATAACTCGAGCTAGCAGTGACCAATTACAGTGAAACTTGGTCTGTAGGTAGACTGCGTAGAGACGCCGCTTGGGATTGCATTTGGGGTCACTAGGGTCAAGGTCAAGGTCACAGTTACTAAAAATAGAAAAATGGTTTCCGCTCAATAAATCAAGTTAGGAGTGACCAATTACAATGAAACTTGGTCTGTAGGTAGCTTGCGTGGAGACGCCGCTTGGGATTGCATTTGGGGTCACTAGGGTCAGGGTCAAGGTCACTGTAACTAAAAATAGAAAAATAGTTTCCGTTCAATAACTCAAGTTAGGAGTGACTAATTGCAATCAAACTCAGTGTGTAGGTAGCTTGTGTAGAGAGGAAGCTTGGGATTGCATTAGGGGTCACTTGGTTCAAGGTCAAGGGCACTGTTACTAAAAATAGAAAAATGGTTTCCACTCAATAACTTGAGTTAGGAGTGACCAATTGTAATGAAACTTGGTGTGTAGGTAGCTTGTGTGGAGAGGAAGCTTTGGGTCACTATGATCAAGGTCACTAGGGTCAAGGTCACTGTTACTAAATAATAGATTTTTATTTATTTTTAGTTTTTAGATTGTTTTAAGCAAAAAAAAATTTTTTTGGGTCAAGGTCACTTGACTCAAGGTCAAGGTCACTGTTGCTGAAATAGATTTTTATTTAATTTTAGTTTTTTGATTGTTTTTAAGCACAAAAAAATTGTTTTCGGGGTCAAGGTCACTAGCGTCAAGGTCAAGGACGGTGTAACTAAAAATAGATTTTTATTTATTTTTAGTTTTTAGTCTTTAAAGAATTTTTTTTCGGGGTCAAGGTCACTAGGGTCAAGATCAAGGTCACTGTTACTAAAAATAGATTTTTATTTATTTTTAGTTTTTAGATTGTTTTAAGCAAAAAAAATTTTTTCTGGGTCAAGGTCACTTGGCTCAAGGTCAAGGTCACTGTAAATAAAATAGATTTTTTATTTATTTTTAGTATTTTGATTGTTTTAAGCAAAAAAAAAAAAATTTTTTTTCGGGGTCAACGTCACTAGGGTGAAGGTCGAGGTCCCTGTTACTAAAAATAGATTTTTATTTATTTTTAGTTTTTAGATTGTTTTAAGCAAAAAAAATAATTTGGGGTCAAGGTCAGTTGGATCAAGGTCAAGGTCACTGTTACTAAAAATAGATTTTTATGTAGTTTTAGTTTTTTGATTGTTTTAAGCAAAAAAAATTTTGTGGTCAAGGTCACTAGGGTCAAGGTCAGTGTTAATAAAAATAGATTTTATTTATTTCTAGTTTTTAGAGTCTTTCAAGTTGTTTTTTTTTTCGGGGTCAAGGTCACTAGGGTCAAGGTCACTGTCACTAAAAATGTAAAAAAAAATTGTTTTGTTTTTAAATTGTAGCGAAAAAAAATTTGGGCCCAAGGTCACAAGGGTCAAGGTCAAGGGCACTGTTACTAAGATAGGGAGGAGTCAAGATGACTGTTTTTTTTTTAATTCTACAATTTCTACAGGCGCTGTTTAAACCTGCTTTGGCGGCATTGCCGCGTCTTCTTGTTTAATATTCTGTTTGTTGTATAGGCTTTGTTCTTTAAGAGATAATTTTGCTTATTAACATGGTGCTTTATAAATACATGTACATTTATCACAGGGAAGTTTTTATGCTTTTGTCAGTTCAGACATATATACCAGGGTTTGAAGCAAACAGTTGTAAGTCCAACTGTATTGTACATAAGCTACAACTGTATTGCAACTTCACAATAAGTAATAAACTTGCGTTTCATTTCATTTGGTTCAGTTCTGATTTGTTCATGAAAACTCAGTGCAATACATGTTTTTATTTTAAAAAAAACATTCCTCTTTTTGTGGAAATATTTATCAAATCAAATCATGGAAATGCTGTCATATTTATTTGTATCTATTTATAGATATTCAGTGTTTTCTTGCCAGATACTTACATACAGTTGTTTTAGGATAAAGTGACAGTGATGAAACAGATGCTTATGTACACAACAGTTTGCAACCATTGCATAGAAGGGTAGATCATGCCTGCAAGAAAAGATTTAATCCTTTATATTATCCAATGATTTTACACGATTGTAATAATGATACTGGATTATTCCACTGTGTCACTGTCACATTTCCTAACTGAACTGTACAGTATATTTTATCAGTATATAGTCAAATCCAGATGTTCTTTTTTGAGGTTTTTTCTTTTTTCGTTTAGCGTATTGTTCCAATCTTGTGGCATGCTGGCACATATAGGAATTTCAAGCGAATGCATAGCGGGTTACCAACTGCATTTTATGAAAAGAATTGGCACCCCTATTTTGTTGAACGCCTTGAAGTCTGTGATGAGAGTTGTAATTTATTTTCAGTTAACATATTAGTCAAAACAACTTTACAATGTTTAATATAGTAGTACAAGGTAAAATTGTGTGTCGTTTGTATCATTATGTAGTTAGATTATGTATGCTGTACCAGTTCAATTTTATGCTGTCAGCATTTGCTGAATTTAAGTGCGTTCACTGTAGCTACTAAGCTATAAAGCTTGATATAAACAGTTGAAGAATAATAAATGTATGTCCAGCATTTGGAAATGTTTACGTAATAATTCATGGCCAAAACAACAAACTAACCTAATCTACCTTGAAGTTCATTTAGCACTAATTTTTTGTTTTCTGAATTAAATACTTATACTGAAACTCAGTTGTAAGTTTTACTTACAAGTTCTGTTGAGTCAAAGTAAAAATAATTTGGACATACATGTATATTATTTCAATAGATTGGTGTTAAAAAAAACATGTAAAGTTATCTCATATAAACATCTTCAACATTTCCAATGCTACCCCCACACCCTCATTTAATATAAAATTACTGTCCATAATTGGTTGTGAATATTAATTTCTTTTTGCATAGGTACAGTCCAACCCGTGCAAATTTTCACCTGTATTTAAGAGTCGACTTGTAATAACAGTCATTAGTCTTTATGTCAAGGGAGTATATTAATGGGTTTCCCCCCTGTATTAAAGCTGTTTGTTCACAGTTATGGGTGGAATAGAAAATCCAAAATGATATCCTAAAATTGGGAGCAGTTTTAAGAAGCCGCTTTTTACAGTGGCCATTCTTTGAGCTACCCTTCATTGGCTTCCTTAGACAGGTTGTACTGTATTCAGTATACAACTGATGAGTAAACTGAATAATTAGGCTGGTATAGTTCAACAACAATCCATGAGGTGTGACCTACATTATCCTCCTCGGTACCTATGGTTGTTTTCTAATACGCTGAAACTGCGTGAATGTTGTTGATCTATATTTCTAATATTTTTGAATTTATTTTTGTATCCAGAATTTTTCAAGCATATTTACCTGTTAAATAAAGATTATTTTTTTTATGAGTTCAATGCTAAATATACATTCACATTAAAATAACTATATATTGGAGACTATAATATGGTGACAAATGTTCCGGTGTTGCTGTTATGAAGATTCTGTATAAGATAATACAAACATTTCAAACATTTGTTATGTTTTATGTATATTTTATGACATTCTATGTTTTGATCATTATTCAATTGGTGACTACTGACTACATTTCTATGTTTTCATATCCCAGCTCAATTTAATTGTGGGAAAGATGTGTGTTATTTTGGTTTGGTGACTTTTTAAAATCTGTTAATTAATAATACATGGTACATGTACTAGGACATTGGATTAAAGGCAGAGTTTCAATAGTTAAATTTTTTTTGTCCACTTTTGCAGGCATTTTTAATATGATGATTATCAGAGTAAAATTATGTAACAGTGGTCTGTTTTAAAAATAAATATAACCAAAAGAATCACTGTGCTTTACTTCAGACTTAAAGCTAGGTAAAGGCAGGGTGTTTATCAAGATTAATCTATCATTTCAGAGTGAAAACTGCCTTACTTGTCTCAGTGACCTTAAACCTTGTTTAATTGGTAACCGATTTTAACTGTCATGATCCAGTGGTTCAGACGGTTACCAGTTAAGACAGGTATCTCTGTATTGAAACTCTGTCTTTAAAACATGCAATAGAATTTTATTGTCTTCACAAAGTTTATATTGTAGATCTATAAGCATTTTCAATATTGACAAACGATATCATGTCTTTCAAGTTGTGTCTTCACAACAAAAAATAAACATCTATTTCATTTATTGTTTTTGCCTTTTTCATTCATACACCTAGATTGAAACTGTGTAGGAACCCCCCTTCCCACTAATAGCTTCAGGAAAAAAATGTAAGACCAGATTGCTAGGAAATACTGGTTGAGTCCCTTTGAAGAACAAGAGCATTCCTGCTCCTCACTGCTGAAGGCAACATGTGTCTTTAAATCCTGACCCTGGAGCAAATAGACAAAAAAATGTTTTCTCCCTGTTTAAAATACATGCATGATGCCACTTCATGTAACGTTCTACCTTTGTGGTCAAGTGATTAGCTTTTCACTGATTATGTGTCATGGGTTTATGCCAGACTATCAATATGACTAGGTAGGAAAGTTGGCAGTTTCCTTCAGAGGATGAGGTTTTAGTACTAGTCCCAGGATCGATGGTTGGGGTAAAGTGCCCGCCTAACTGAAGTACTTTTAAAGCACCTCAAAAAAGAGAAAATAACCCAATGTAACAAAAATCTTGGATAAAAACAGATATTCTATTTTTGGTAATGTTACTCACCACCTAGGCAACCTGTGATAACCAGATTGCATAAAGCAAGTCTATCTGTTACATAATTATCCCCCCTGACTTGGCAGAGGGGTTATGGTAATGGGCTCCGTCTGTCCGTCTGCTGTACTGAAAATAGGTACTTGTGTGGCTGAATTGTCCCTAGCAAACTATGCATAACTAAATTCTATTCATTCTGTAGGATAATTGGCTGTTATATGGCTCAAAACTTCAGTTACGTGGCTAAAAGTAGACACTTTGAACATTCTTTGGTTTGTCATACATTTGCGGGGGCATAACTATGAAAGTATTCAAGGGAAATTTATTTAAACTTTACACACAGACAGAGGACATTGAGAAGAAGTGCAGTGCTCAAGAACCATAACTCTACCTTGCCTAAATTGTAGCTCACCTGGCACTAAGATTAGAATCACATTCTGTCTGTCCTACAGTGTAGGTCTGTTAACATTTTCCTAATTCAGTATCACAAGTTCATGCAGTGGGCAATTATGTCATTTTTTTAACAAAATTCTCCTGGAAAAGGTCAGTATCCTCACATACTATAAGATGGAGAGTAAAGTCGTCTTTGTATAATTAATAGACATAGTGGAGATCATGATCAGACAACAGTATAATGATTAGCATACAGTGCAGATCATGATCAGACAGCAAAAAAATTAACAGCTTATAGTGCATATCATGATCACACAGCAAAATAATGAATAGCTAACAGTGCAGATCATGATTAGACAGCAAAATATGAATAGGGACAAACTGCAGATCATGATTAGACAGCAAAATATGAATAGGGACAAACTGCAGATCATGATTAGACCCCAAAATAATGAATAGCAAACAGTTTATATCATAATCAGACATCAAAATGATGCATAGCACACAGTGCAGATCATGATCAAACAGCAGAAGTTAAATAGCTGACAGTGTGGAGCATGACCAGACAGTATAAAATGAATAGCTTACAGTGCAGATCTTTATCAGACAGCAAAAAATGGAAAGCCAACAGTGGAGATTATGATCAGACAGCCAAAAATGAATAGCCAACAGTGCAGATCATGATCAGACAGCAAAATAATGAGGTCTAGAGGTTAGATATTCAGCATGTGACTTTCTACCAAGATTGTTCAAATCGTGACTTCAGGGTCCAAGTTAACCCTGCCCGGGGGTCTCTTGATTTTACATAGGCTTATTTAGAGGAAAATCATGAGCCAAAGGTAAAAATTGACCCTTTCTGGTACTTATAACCTTCTACTATAGCCAATGTTAGCACTTAACTTGACAATGCTTATATCTTTAACGGTGTTAAGAATTGGTGCATTTGATGTTCACAGCCAATATAGCCAAAATAAAACCACCGACAATATATCAACTTATACAGTCCTACATGTATGCCATTTTAGGACCGAGGGGATTTTGAAGTACGCTTGTACAGAGTGATCATGATCTGCACTCATTACAACGCCTGATTCACATAAGGCTTAATTTGGTATCAATAAGAAGTTTTGAAAGTATTATGTCCACTCATCTTTCAGCTATGTGTGATATACCCAATGTATGCAAGTGTACATAATATCAGACAATCAGACAGCAACATAAATTTTGTATGCTGCCCAGAGGGGTGGAGGGGGGTATAATCCTGTGATTGTTATGATGGTTGCACCTTAATTGATATAATACATGATCAGTTTTGTGATGACATTAAAGGATTAAGCAGTATTTGCTCCCTTGGGAAAGTGAGATATATTCTCTTCTAACAGTAAATGGTGAACACTAAATTGTACAAATTTTGATTCTTTATACAGACATACAGTGTGAAAGAAGATGTCAGAAGACCTCTGATTTAGCTGTTGGAGCTAAAGACCCAAGTCTGGACCAAAGGTAAATAATTTTTCTTCATTTATATTAGGAATCATTGTGTCAGCATTGGACATCATCTCTGAGAAGGATTATGGGATTGATTTGAGAACATCAATAAAGTCTTCTGGATTATCAACTTAAGAAATGGAGCTAAAAAAAGACAGCTTCTTTCATAGCGTTCACTGGGTTGCAACTTAAGAAATTTGTTTAAAGGGTGTTTAAAGGGTTGTTTAGTTTATATGAATTTATTTTAGTTTGATTACGAAGAAAATTCCGTAGCTTATTTAAATGCTCTTGAACACTCATTCCAGATGTCATCACATTTGCAAGAGAGAGGCAGCGATTTTTTCATTGCTGCTACCCATGCATTTACAGCTGGGTAGACTGAGGCATGTGTGGTTTCAGTGTCTTTGCCCAAGTTCACATCTCATGCTCTGGCTGGGATTCAAACCAGGGACCTCCCGTTCCGGAGGCGAATGCCCTGACCACTGAGCTATCGAGGCCAGCAAAGGGTTGTTTAAAGGTTGCATGCAACTTAAGGAACCGCATGTGATAGAGAGGGTGTTTAAAGGGTTGTTTAGTTTATATGAATTTATTTTAGTTTGATTACGAAGAAAGCTCCGTAGCTTATTTAAACTTATTTAAATGAAGAATGCCCTGACCACTGAGCTATCGAGGCCAGCAAAGGGTTGTTTAAAGGTTGCATGCAACTTAAGGAACCGCATGTGATAGAGAAGTTCTCAAATTTCAGGGATTTGTTAGAGAATCATGTGTCTCGTAATTTTGTAACAACCCTGAAATTACTTAAAAGTACTATAAAACATGATTATACTAATAATCACCTGTGGGATAAAATAGAAATTAACTAAACAGCTAAAGAGTTCAGAAGGTATCAAGGAAAGGTCATTTAAACACTGGCTAAAATTCAGCAAAAATGGGGATTGTCCAAAATAGTATTTGTATAGTACCGTAGAAAGTGGACATTGCACATCAAATGTTGCTAAATTTTATATGTTATTGTTATTCAATGATTCATATACTTATTGTAAAAGTCAACACTGTTATTCTGTATTTTGTTATTGTATGTTTGATATTCATATTCAATTTCAATTTTGTTATTCTGATTCAGCCAAAATATGGTCTGGTGCACAATATTTCATCGAAAG
Organism: Saxidomus purpurata; assembly: GCA_022818135.1. Lineage (NCBI taxonomy): Eukaryota > Metazoa > Mollusca > Bivalvia > Venerida > Veneridae > Saxidomus > Saxidomus purpurata. Next base: position 21,785,067 of record JAFMSR010000013.1, on the reverse strand, counting down.
TCATTTTGTTGAATATGACAATTTGTCAAATAAGACCCTTTAGGAAAAAAGGCAAAACAAAGGGATCGCTTTGTCCTTTGGTCTGTCCCTCACAAAAACTTAACGTTGGCTATAACTTTGCCATTTCTTAAGATTTCTTCATCAAACTTTACAATTGTATTGCTTATGACAAAACACATTTTGTAGGTTAAGGTCATATTTGACAGAGTTATGCCCCTTTTTTGTACTTTGATTTACGCTATTACTTTGCTATTTATTAAAATTTCTTCATCAAACTTTCAAATTGTATTGCTTATGACAAAAGGGTTGTGATGCACCACATTTATAGGCCAAGATCATATTTGATAGAGTTATGCCCCTTTTTTGTGCTTAGTTTTTGTCATGAAAACTTAAAGTTGGTTATCAGGTTTATAACTTGGCTATAAATTTTGTAGGTCAAGCTCATATTTGAGATATGCCCTGTTTTGTACTTAGATTTGGCTATTACTTTGCCATTTCGTAAGATTTCTTAGGCAAACAATTGTGTTGCACTTATGACAAAAGAGTCGTAATGCCACCAAATTTTGTAGGTCAAGATCATATTAGACAGAGTTATGCCCCTTTTTAGCTCGACTATTCGAAGAATAAGGAGACTATTGCACTCGCCCCAGCGTCGGCGTCGGCGTCGGCGTCGGCGTCGGCGTCGGCGTCTGCGTTGGTTAAAGTTTTTCATAAAGTCAAATATCTTGAATACTATCAAAGGTATTGACTTGAAACTCAAACTATATGTTTACCATCAACATCTTCACCTGAGGAAACAATCCCCATAACTCTGTTTTGATTTTTGACAGATTTATGCCCCTTTTTAACTTAGAAATTTTGGTTAAAGTTTTTTATAAATTCAAATATCTTGAATACTATCAAAGGTATTGACTTGAAACTCAAAGTATGTGTCTACCATCAACATCTACACCTGAGGAAACAATCCCCATAACTCTGTTTTGATTTTTGACAGATTGATGCCCCTTTTTAACTTAGAATTTTTGGTTAAAGTTTTTTTTAAATTCAAATATCTTGAATACTATCAAAGGTATTGACTTGAAACTCAAAGTATGTGTCTACCATCAACATATACACCTGAGGAAACAATTCCCATAACTCTGTTTTGATTTTTGACAGATTTATGCCCCTTTTTAACTTAGAAGTTTTGGTATTTTTTTTTTTGTAAATTCAAATATCTTGAATACTATATAAGGTATTGACTTGAAACTCAAAGTATGTGTCTACCATCAACATTATACACCTGAGGAAACAATTCCCATAACTCTGTTTTGATTTTTGACAGATTTATGCCCCTTTTTAACTTAGAAGTTTTGGTATTTTTTTTTTGTAAATTCAAATATCTTGAATACTATATAAGGTATTGACTTGAAACTCAAAATATATGTTTACCATCAACATCTACACCTGAGGAAACAATCCCCATAACTCTGTTTTGATTTTTGATAGATTTGTGTCCCTTTTTAACTTTGAATGTTTTGTTAAAGATAGAATACTATCGAACGTATTTACTGTCAACATCTTCACCAATGTTTTTGATTTTTGACATATTTATGCCCTTTTTAACTTAGAATTTTGTCACAGTTTTTCCAGACTAAAATGGAAATACTCAAAATGGCTTTCTTTTGAAATGTCATAGAATAATTATGCAGCATGAAGCGGTCATGCTTTTTTAATTCTATACATATCAATTTTGAAAAGTTACAAAATTATTCATGATCAAATATACAAGGTCATGTATTTCTTTGAAATTATCCCCCCCATCCTCCCTCCAGTTGGCTTGCAGAATCCAGAGTAAGGCCTTGAATGCAATGTACATTTACAAAGGTCTTTTGAACAAGTTTCTTATCTTTGACCTTAATTCTTATAGACAATTACACAATACTCCTGTTCTTAGACAAAAACCCCATTTTACCAACAAGCTTTCGAATAGTCGAGCGTGCTGTCATGTGACAGCTCTTGTTGTACTTAAATTTTGTCACAAAAACTTAGCTTTGCCATTTCTTAGGATTTCATCATCAAACATTTAAATTATATTGCTTATGACACAAAAGGATCGTGATGCCGCCAAATTTGTAAGGTCAAGCTCATATTTGACAGAGTTATGCCCCTTTTTGTACTTAGATTTTGTCACCAATTATTGGTTATTCTGACAAAGCGTAAGAGGGCCACACAAGTGTTCTACTGAACACCCATCTTGTCCTATGTAAACCTTTGTAAAATAAAATGACTCCCCCCCCACCCCTCCCAGGGTAGGGTTGTCTTAAGGACCTCTACTAAGATTGTTCAAATCATGGCCACTTGGTCAAAATTGAGTATAATGTCTTGGCCTGGTTTGCTTATCAGCCAAATCTACCCAAGCACTTTTGGGTTATGGCCCTTGAATTTTGCAAATTTTCGCTCTGTAAGTCGAATAGTTTTCATCCAATCTTCACCAAACTTGGTGAAAATAATTGTGGGCATAATATCTAGGCCAAGTTTGATAAACAGCCAAGTCACCAAAGGCAATTTTGTATCATGACCCTTGAATTTTGCAAAATTGGTCAAATAAGCCTTTTCCGCTGTCAAAGACAAGCAGTTTTCATCTGATCTGCATTTATATTAATAGCTGACAACTTCCCTAATCCATGTGCATTATGTTTGCTGGAAATAAAACCATCAAAGAGCTGAAGTGGTCCTACTATTCAATCTTACACTGTAGTTGAAAAAGCATGAAAGTCCTGACTATAAACAGTTAAACCCTAGGTTGTGTACTATTAATAGTCTTTAAAAGGATGTATGCATGCAAAAGTATGGTTCTTTCTTATGTATTGGTGGGTACTGCAAACACAATAGCCAGTCACTATGAACACTTGTCAATCAAACAATTTTATTGTAATCTCTGAATGTGTGGTCAAGTGTGAAATGACAGGGATTATTTCTTTATGAGTGCAAAATAGCAGGGTTTTGGTGTGTCATTTGGAAAATGTACATGAAGTATAGATGTGTAGAGGTAAAAAGTAACATTTATAAAATAATATCTTTACTGTCTTTTTACATCAACTTTAAGAAAAATCTGAGGTTAGATGTTTGGTATTCCTGGACAATAATTTATTTCTTTGAAGAACAAATTATGATCTTTGTTAGTAGTAAATTGCAGATATTTAAAAATTTGTTTCTTGTGTAGATCTTTTTCTTAGTTTTGCTTACAGACGTTAATACTTTTAGAATTTGTTTTATTGGAGTATGAAACTTTAGTAAATTGGTGACACTATTTTACAGAAAAATCTGGTTTTCATTTCTTGTTTATTATGCTGTGTGATCTCTAAAATTACTGATCATGCAAACAAATTGCTACTTGTTAGACAGTGTTAAACAAACAGCAAGAACAGATGATGTGTGCTGTCATACTTAAGACAATAATCTGACTTTTCTTTACTATAATTCTTTATAGAAACTTTAAAGTGTGTTTTATCTGGAATGCTCCATTGACTTTTGTGAGAGACAAAAGTAACAGGCTAGTTTGACTAAAACATTGAGTTCTCTGAGCTAATGCTTCTATTATTGCGTGCCGCTGTTTGACTAAAACATTGAGTTCTCTGAGCTAATGCTTCTATTATTGCGGGCCGCTGTTTGACTAAAACATTGAGTTCTCTGAGCTAATGCTTCTATTATTGCGTGCCGCTGTTTGACTAAAACATTGAGTTCTCTGAGCTAATGCTTCTATTATTGCGGGCCGCTGTTTGACTAAAACATTGAGTTCTCTGAGCTAATGCTTCTATTATTGCGGGCCGCTGTTTGACTAAAACATTGAGTTCTCTGAGCTAATGCTTCTATTATTGCGGGCCGCTGTTTGACTAAAACATTGAGTTCTCTGAGCTAATGCTTCTATTATTGCGGGCCGCTGTTTGACTAAAACATTGAGTTCTCTGAGCTAATGCTTCTATTATTGCGGGCCGCTGTTTGACTAAAACATTGAGTTCTCTGAGCTAATGCTTCTATTATTGCAGGCCGCCGGACTAAAACATTGAGTTCTCTGAGCTAATGCTTCTATTATTGCGGGCCGCCGGACTAAAACATTGAGTTCTCTGAGCTAATGCTTCTATTATTGCGGGCCCCTGTTTGACTAAAACATTGAGTTCTCTGAGCTAATGCTTCTATTATTGCGGGCCGCTGTTTGACTAAAACATTGAGTTCTCTGAGCTAATGCTTCTATTATTGCGGGCCGCTGTTTGACTAAAACATTGAGTTCTCTGAGCTAATGCTTCTATTATTGCGGGCCGCTGTTTGACTAAAACATTGAGTTCTCTGAGCTAATGCTTCTATTATTGCGGGCCGCTGTTTGACTAAAACATTGAGTTCTCTGAGCTAATGCTTCTATTATTGCGGGCCGCTGTTTGACTAAAACATTGAGTTCTCTGAGCTAATGCTTCTATTATTGCGGGCCGCTGTTTGACTAAAACATTGAGTTCTCTGAGCTAATGCTTCTATTATTGCGGGCCGCTGTTTGACTAAAACATTGAGTTCTCTGAGCTAATGCTTCTATTATTGCGGGCCGCTGTTTGACTAAAACATTGAGTTCTCTGAGCTAATGCTTCTATTATTGCGGGCCGCTGTTTGACTAAAACATTGAGTTCTCTGAGCTAATGCTTCTATTATTGCGGGCCGCTGTTTGACTAAAACATTGAGTTCTCTGAGCTAATGCTTCTATTATTGCGGGCCGCTGTTTGACTTAAACATTGAGTTCTCTGAGCTAATGCTTCTATTATTTCTATTTTCAGGTGAAATGAAAGAGAGGTATCCAGTTATTGCTTACTAGTTGTGTAGAGGCAGAGTACAGGGTGATCAGAGTACAGGGTGATCAGTGTGACATTTACCTGCCAGTGAATTAGGCTCTGGCTTGCACACCATATATTATGTTGCAGGTAATATGTTTTTCTACTTAAATTGGAAAAAAAACAGATTGAATAACAAGGTTATTTGTATGTATGACTTGAAGAGTTTTATCATTTGTTACAGATAGTCCATATGACAAACGCCATTATACAGAACTTTGCTATATCTGGAGTTGTAATATATGTAGTTTAATACAGTCAAATAATACAATGGCCTGACTAATTGAAGCTCAATGAAGAAATTATTTTCTTTTTCTGAAAAGTATTTGGACAAACCAACTATGATTAGAACTTGTTAAAGGAACAGACTGTATCATAGCACAATGGTTCCTGTTTTCTTACCTTCAGGATATTTGGATACAGTGGTATAAGGAATGTTGTCCAAAGTGATGATTCATTGTTTATACTGATGTGCATTAGTCTGTTGATAACATAATCTCTACTGAGATGTTGCAGATTTGAATATACATGTACATTTGTTAAGTTTCACAGTGCTTGTCATCGATGTATTCTAACATGAAAGTATGATTATCAAAAGCACCGGAAAAAGATAATGTGTAAGTAGTGTTAGTGCCCTAACTCTTTAGTGTATATACATGTACTGTATGGGAGTAAGGCTTGCTCAAATTTCTGTGTTCAGATTTTGCAATGTATCATTTACTTTTGATATCTTTTAAGGACCTACCAGAAAGTGGACAGAACAGTAGCTACATGTCCAGTGTTTGTGAAGCAGTATCACAGGAGCCCTTCAGGAACTGACAATGGAGCTAGCAGAAAAGTAGTGTATCACCGTAACTACCAGAAAAGTATCACTTGAACTAGCAGAGAAGTATCATAACTTTCTTGACTTTCTTAAAAGTTTGTTTGAAGATACAAGACCAGTACCAAGATATTAGATCTGGATAGAAAAATGCCTCTATTAGATGGCTATTTTAAAGTAACAAAGTCATAATTTAACTCTACTATAAATAGGTGGACTGTGACGGCATTTGGTGTGCATCCTTCTACTATATATATATATTCTGCCAAGTTTCAATCAAATCTTACAAACCAGTTCCAAGATATGGCTTAGGACAGAAAAGTGTGACAAATGGAAGGACAGCTCGTCAGGTTATTTTTGGCGAGATTATTTTAAATGTAACCATGCAAAGAAGCAACAGCATACAAAATCATTGGTTTGCACCCTAAAGTCATTCCTTTTGTTTCTGTGGAGATGATACAGTATGAACATGATATGGTAATTTCATTTTTCTAATATGTATTTGTGTATGATGTCTGACACTTCATTTTGACAAAATTTCAAGAAAATCAACATGAAACTAGATATGTTATGAAGTCCATATCAAAAATTTTTGAGTCCCCCTTGTATAAGTGAATTGTTTTGGATATTTGCTAGATTCTAAGCTAGATTTTACTAAATGCTTATTGTAAGATTTCACTATAACAATGTTGTGATGTTAGTTACTTATCAAATGCTGAAAATCAAAAAGGGGCCTAATTGTGAATAATGTGCAAGTTAATAGATATAGAGGAGTGCTGTAATTGCTGGTGACATGGTATGTGGCAAGAAAAATAAAACCACATGGAAACAAATCAAGGCAATTTGTTAAATTGTACATGAAAATAATTGATGCAAGGTATCAAAGCAAAATAAGTCATTTTCAGCTCACCTGGCACAAAGTGCCAGTGTGAGCTATTAGGACGGCTCACTGTTCGGCATATGTACTATGTCATCTGTTCACACTTCATTTCAAACAACATCTCTGATACCACTGTGCCAATGTTCAGGGATGTTCCTTGCATGAAGCCCTATTATAGTTGTTTGAATAATTCCATTCCATTCAGAACTCTGATTGCCATGGCAATGGTAGGGGAAAACTTTTCAATCTTCATCTCAAGAACAGGAAAGCCCCAGCTAAGATATTTGGCATGTGGCATTGACATGTGGACCTCTACCAAGATTGTTCAAATTATGATGCCCTGGTTAATATTGACACTGCCCTTGTTTTTACATAGGCTTATATAGGAAAAACTAAAGATCTCTGAAACCACAAGGCCTAGAGCTTATTTGCCCTTGGTTTTACATAGGCTTATATAGGAAAAACTAAAGATCTTCTCTGAAACCACAAGGCCTAGAGCTTATTTTGCATAAGGTATTTCCTAGTGAACCTCTACCAAGATTGTTCAAATTATGACCCCTGGGTCAATATTAACACTGCCAGGGTTTGTCACTTGATTTTACATAGAATTATATAGAAAAAACTATAAAAACCTTCTGTGAAACCACAAGGCCTAGAGCGTTGATATTTGGCATTGCCTAGTTGACCTCTACCAAGATTGTTCAAATCATGACCCCTGGGTCAAAATTGACTCTACCGAGGGGGGTCACTTGATTTAATATAGACTTATATAGTGAAAACCTGGAGCTTAGATATTTGGAATATAGCTTTATGAAGTGGACCTCTACGAAGATTTTTTAAGCAAGAACCCCCAGGTCAACATTGACCCTTTCTGCTATTGATGACATTGTATTATTGCCCGTTGTAGCCAGGTGAGTGCTAAAGGGCCATCTTAGTCCTCTCTTTTATTTGCTTTTTGGTATCAGGTAATGTATTGGAATAAGGCATTTAGATCACCCTTTATGTCTGTATACTTATATATAATATGCCCAATTGTGCTTTTTAACTCGCCTGGCAAAAATTGCCAGGGTGAGCTATTAGGATCACTGAACTGTCCAGCGTATGTTGCCTGTCCACCATTTCCTTCAAACAACATCTTCCTTTTAACTACTGGGCCAATGTTGCATGAAGCTCTATTAAAATTCAATTCCATGCAGAACTCTGTTTGCTATGCCAACAAATAGGAAAAACTTTTTTAATTTTCTTCTCAAAAAACCACAACGTGTACAGCTTAGATATTTAGAATTCAGCATTGTGGACCTCTACCAAGTTTGTTCAAATCATGTAGTGGAACTATGCAAAGATTGCATAAATCAGGACCCCCAGGTAAAATTTACCCTATCTGTGATGTGATTTTTGACCTTGTTTTATCCCCAATGGTAGCCAGGTGAGTGATATAGGGCCATCTTGGCCTTCTTGTTTTATGAAAAGTACATGCTAGATGGAATGGTTAAAGTACTTGTCTATCGTAGATACCTTCCTTTGATAAAGGTACATACATGCTCTCCAGTGCTTTGTAACATTGTAGACATATTTTTGGTAAAATATTTCTGATTTAAGGTCTAAATATTTAAACTGTACATTTATAACAATATTTTGACATTGTCAGGTGTCTTTTGGTAATATTTTGGTGTCTCTGATACATTTTGTAAATAGCTGGGCCAAGATTTTAAGATCGGATTAAAGACAGATAAGATTTTTTTGTTTTATTTAATTTTACACTTTTGAAAACAGGTCTTTTAAGTCGGTATAGGAATAGGTTTTTATTTCTTTGTAATAATTTTTTTATTTAAATGCTTCAGCATTTATGACTGGTCCCTTCCATGGACTTGGGGCAAAGACAGTGCCAGTAAAATTGTTGTCTTCTACCACATGCTATCTGCATTTTTCCTGTAGGAATATGGTTCATGGTGATCTCATTCATCTGTTTAAATGATCAAACTATAATACTGTTTCTACTGGAAAATATTCCAGACAGTGCTGGAAATAGATCAGAGGTAACTATTGAACAAATTTTCAACTCCATAAAATGTTTCAGGCCATGCTAAAATCTGTTGAAGAAATCATCATGAATTAAAGCCTTTGTTTGAAGATATTCTTGACTATGTTGGAATTTAGTACTCTGTGGTGTGGTCTTTAGTTCTGTACTTTTGTGTGGGTGTTTCTTGCTAGATATGATTACTGATTAATACTCATGTAGATGTTGCTGTGGAATTTCATAGATATTTTCATATTAACAATACCCTTGAAATTTAAAAATCAGGTATTGTAGTTGAACAATGAAGTTAGTCTTGTCCTATAACAGAATGTTCATACACATAGCACATAGTTACCCATAGCAGGTGTCAGCATTAGATGTTAAAATACATCTGTATATAAGATGATTGCACACCACCTAATATTTCATTAATGCATAATTATGGCGTTATGAAAGTGGTTCAATCAATGAGTCTTACCTGCATGAGGCAATGAAATGTGCGGCATATCTCATGTTCCAGAAAGGACTTGGGAGTATGATGGGTCCAGGACTGGCAAACAAAGACACCTTGTCACTGGACTTGTGTACAATCTGGGAGCAGATGAGACAACTTGTACTTGATATATTTTAATTATAGATAGGACTGGTTAGCTATATAAATATATTCAAAATTTAAAAAAAAAACAACACAAAAACATAAAAGGTATCAAATTCCAGCATAGCATTTTTTTGGTTTACATCAAATTAAGGAACTATCTCAATGGAATAAATTTCAGTTTGGCTACAAATGTTTAAGTTGAAGCATTGAAACTTTGTTAGTATTTCTGGGCTAGGCAAGAACCTATTCCATCAGAAACATTTTCCATATTGCACAGAATATTTGCTAGGTCACATTAGAATTTGTGCAATGTGTAATTAAAAGCAGGCTAAAAATAACAATGATTACCATAAACAGGATCCTTTAAGGAAAATTGAAGATGACATTAGTAGAATGACACTTTCTCACTCTGTGCATAGTCAGTCTGGGACTCTGCTCTTAGCCGGAAAACTACTACAAATGGTAATAGATATATCTGTACTGTTTAGTGACTGTTCCTCATACACCTTTTTGCTCACAGAATTTTTACTCTAACACAAATTTGAAACTGCACATAATGAGAATAAAAGCAATGATACTACATCAATTGTAAAGGAAATATTTTGAAAGAGACACCTATTGACTTCCCAAAGACAACCAAAAACACCAAAATGTTGTTATATATGTACAGTTTTTTCTAATACTATATGTCAAATCAGAAATATTTTATTAAAAATATGTCTACAATGATGCAAAGAACTGGAGAACACGTATGTATCTTTATCCAAGGAAGGTTATAATCTCCAGTGGATAAGTAATTTAACCATTGCATCCCTTTTCATAAAAAAAACACAATTTGGCATAGGTATACGGACACTAAGGGTGATCTAAATGCCTTAATCCAATATATTACCTGATAGAAAACAACAACAAAAATTCTTTTTGGTGCATTTGATGCCTCACGCTAATAATCTTGTTGTCCTCTTTGTGTACAGGAATGGATTTGATTTGTTTCCATGTGTTATCCTTTTTTTGTTGCTACATGCTATATAACCAGCATGTGAAGCTTATTTTTTATCTAAAAAGTTACTATACAGAAGTCATATCCATTTTAATTTCAAGTTGTTTTTCTTGACATTTTGTCAAAATGAAGGGTTAGATGTATTATACAAATAGATATTGGAAAAATTTAATTACCATAGTATGTTTGTGCTTTATTATCTCCATAGTAACAAAAGGAGTGACTTGTAGGTGCAATCCAACAATTTTGCATATTGTTGCTTCTTAGTGTGGTTACATTTAAAAGAATCTTGCCCATGCACTTACTAATTGCAGTGACGTTGATGACATAATTTATGACATCTTTAAACATTATGACATCATACCTCACACACTATGCCAGCAACTATTATTTTTATTATCCCCTACCAAGGGCAGAGGACGGATATTGTTTTGGTGTTGCCCATCCATTTGTCATACTTAGCCAGCTAGAGCCATATCTTGATACTGGGCAGTAAGATTTTATTAAAACTTGGCAAGAATGTATATTTGAGTAGGGGAGTGATGCCAAATGCTGTCACAATCATTTATAGCAGAGTTATGGTTTAAAATAGCCATTTTTTAGAGGCATTTTTCCATCCAGGACTTTATCTTGGTGCTGGTTGGTCATATTTGAAATTTGACAGGAATGTATAGTTAGGCAGACAAATGATGCTGTCACAATCCACAAGAAAATATAAAAAGAAAAAAAAAGAAATATATAGTTTAATATTTCTCAAATTCATTATCTTGCATAAAAAAGTAACACAACATAATTATGCAAAACAAAGTTCTGTAAATTTAAAGCAGTATATTGAAAATTATAACAAACAAGACAGAAACTGTGAATTTGAAACAGTTTCCAAAGTTTCCTTCATATTCAAAGGTTGATCACTCTAATTAACTTTATTTTTAAAGTGTATGTGCTCCCCAAGTAGAATAGGAAAGCATCAGGCACTGAAGTTGTGCCAAGTAGAAACTGGGCAAGATGGGATATGTCTCGATGTACAAGGTTGTTAAGAAGATGGTTTCCAGATGGTCAGGATGGCTTCCCAGGACCAGGAATAATCTGTGACCTTAAAGGTAACAGCATTTCAAAGGGTAAACTGTTAGGTTTTACCATATGTTTTTTTTAACAAAGTGACTTCCTGACCTGACCAAGCATTTATGAAGAAAAATCAAGGAACTGTTATTGGTACTCATTTACAACTAGATGGACTGAGGCATGGCATATGTTGGGTGTCCTGTCTTAGCATATACATGTACCTGATTTAGCTTGATGGAGGATACCACAATGAAACTTTGGGGATTTTATATGATCCACATCATGGACATTATTATGGGATCATCTGCAGTGGCTGGGTGGTGTCCACAAAGTTGTTCACTCTATCTTGCATAACTCATATCGAAACTTTGCAAAACTTGCTGGGAATGTTTATTGGCATAATATCTCAGCCAAGTTAATTCCCTTTGTCAATAGTTGACAAATTTAGAGTTGTCTTGTCTCTTACTGAAATAGTTCCTAACTAATCTTCACTAAACTTGCTGCAAATATTTACATTTGCCTAATATCTTGGTCAGTTTTGATAAATAGCCAGACCGCCCCAGTCACTCCAGAGGTATTGCCCTTTAATTGCCAAAATTGGGAAAAAGAATTGCTCTCTAAGTTCCGCTATTCATTACCAATCTTTACTTAATTTGCCTTAAAACATAATAGGCATTAAATCTAGGGCAAGTTTAATGTAGTCATATACCTAATATCACTCGGAGTTATTGCACTTTGTGAAAATTGGACCAATTTGCAGATGTCCGTTCATTAACTTCCACCATTTCTAACCAATCTTCATAGATGCTGTGATTGTTTATCAAGGTAATGTCTTTGCTACATTAATTTTGATAATGGCAAGACGCCCCAGTTACTTCGGAGTTATTGTCCTTTAATTGCCAAATAATGCAGATGGAGGCCATAAAACTTAAAGGGTGTATTTTGTTACAGTTTGGCACTTGTGTTTTTGTTCAGAAATGAATGAACTGGGTAATTACTAGACCACTAAGGCATTACAGTCAAAGACAACAACTCTGCTTACCATGTGCAGTAACATGCACAACATCACATGCTGATTAACATTTCTGTAGAAGTGTCAAGTCTGTAAGCTAGATTCTTTAAAAATTGAATCTATTGGATGGATATCAATAGCTGAAAATCTTTATCTGTTAAAACATACATCCTGAATTGCTAAATCTGTCAGTTTACAGTGACAACCTTTACATATGTGTTAGTTAAGGTAATTGAATGAAAGCAGTGAAACACTAATTACAATGATTTCCTTACAAGTGTCTTTTTATTTTCAGATATTGTAACATCACTGAAGCCAACTGAACTGACAGTTGAAACAAAGTTCAGGCAAGAATCTTCAACAGAGTACTTCAGACTAATACAAAGGACTTCGGCTAAATGTGCTACAGTTTAAGAAAACAAAAAATACATATTAACAGTATGATGGAAATTTATGACACAGCATAAAACATTAACAAAAAGAACAAGAAGATGTAATACATTTCAAAAAAACAATATGTTGTATATGTAGATATATTGCAGAATGATCATGATCAACAGAAAAATATGTGATGTCTATAAATGCAAAGGAAGAGAGTGACAGTATAATGTCAGAGAGAAGAGGTGTTTTTAGCTCACCTGACATAGGTGCCAGAGTTAGCTATTAGGATCACTCACCGTCCGTTGTACGTCCATTAATATTTTCCTTCAAACAACATTTCCTCTGAAATCACTAGGCCAATGATGATGAAATATGGATGTCAGGGATGTTCCTTGCATGTAGCCCTTTCATAGTGTTGTTCAAATAATTCCATTTCATGCAAAACTCTGGTTGCCATGGCAATGGAAAGTAAGAACTTTAAAAATCTTTTGCTCAAAAACAAGAAGGCCTAGAGATTAGATATTTGGCATGAGGCATAACCTAGTGGACCTCTACCAAGATTATTCAAATTTTGACCCTGAGTTAAAACTGACCTCACAAGAGGAGTCACTTGCTTTTACATGGGCTTATGTAGGAAAAACTCTAAAAATCTTCTCTGAAACCACAAAGCCTGATGATTAGATATTTAGCGTGTGACATTACCTAGTGGACCTTTATGAATATTGTTCAAATAATGACCCCTGGGGTCACTTCTTATTTATTAGGATCGAATTCTGTCTGGCATCGACTGTATGACCTAATGGCCTAAGAACAATAAGTCTGGTTTTTTTTAGCTTGCCAGGCTGAGCTTTTCTAATTAATGATTGTCCATCATCCGTCAACATTTTTAGCTCACCTGGCAGAAAGTGCCAGAGTGAGATTAGGATCGCATTCCGTCCGGGGTAAGTCGTACGTCGTCCGCCTACCATTTCCTTCAATCGACATCTCCTCTGAAACCACTAGGCCAATGTTGATGAAACTTTGCAGGGATGTTCCTTGCATGAAGCTCTATCAAAGGTGTTCAAAGAATTTCATTCAATGCAGAACTGTGGTTGCTATGGCAACAAATAGGAAAAACTTTAAAAATCTTCTTCTCTGAAACCACAAGGCCTAGAGCTTAGATATTTGGCATGTAGCATTGTCTAGTGGACCTCTACCAAGATTGTTCAAATTTCGACCCCTGGGTCAAAATTGACTCCGCACGGGTGGTCACTTAGTTTAACATAGGCTTATATAGGAAAAACTTTAAAAATCTTCTCTGAAACCACAAGGTCGAGAGCTTAGATATTTGGCATGTAGCATTGTCTAGTTGACCTCTACCAGGTTTGTTCAAATTATAAACCCAAAGTCAAAATTGACCCCACACGGGGGTCACTTTGTTTTACGTAGGTTTGTATAGGAAAAACTTTAAAAATCTTCTTCTCTGAAACCACAAGGCCTAGAGCTGAGATATTTGGCATGTAGCATTAGCTAGTAGACCTCTACCAAGATTGTTAAAATTATGAGCCCTGGGTCGAAATTGATCTCGCCCAGGGGGGTCATTTGGTTTTTCATAGGCTTATATCCTTTACACAGTGGCATATTTTGTTACACACTGGACAGACATGCATGTGTTTTTGTAAACACTGTACATCACGTTATGGCTACTTTCGGTTTACTGCGCGTGTTGTATATGTCAGCAAATAGATTGAGCTGTAACATGAAAGTAAAATTCTTATTGGCCCACCTACAGAGGTCACGCACAGGGGTCACCCTGTCTGCTAACCTGCACATGGACTTCAATTACGCCAGGGTGAGCTTTTCTGATCGATGATTGTCCGTCGTCCGTCATCCATCAACATTTTGATTCAAATGACATCTCCTCTGAAACCTCTAGGCCAATATTGATAAAACTATGCAGGAATGTTCCTTGCATGAAGCTCTACCAAAATTGTTCAAAGAATTCCATTCCATGCAGAACTCTGGTTGGTATGGCTACAAATAGGAAAAACTTTTAAAATCTTCTTCTCTGAAACCACAAGGCCTAGAGCTTAGATATTTGGCATGTAGCATTGTCTAGTGGACCTCTACCAAGATTGTTCAAATTATGACCCCCGGGTCAAAATTGACCCTGCGCTGGTGGGCCCTTAGTTTTTGCATAGGAATATATAGGGAAAACTTTAAAAACCTTCTTCTCTGAAACCACAAGGCCTAGAGCTAAGATATTTGGCATATAGCATTGTCTAGTAGACCTCTACCAAGATTGTTCAAATTATGACCCCCGGGTCAAAATTGACCCTGCGCGGGTGGGCCCTTAGTTTTTGCATAGGAATATATAGGGAAAACTTTAAAAACCTTCTTCTCTGAAACCACAAGGCCTAGAGCTAAGATATTTGGCATGTAGCATTGTCTAGTAGACCTCTACCAAGATTGTTCAAATTATGACCCCCGGGTCAAAATTGACCCCGCCCCGGGGGTCACTTAGTTTTGCATAGGAATATATAGGAAAAACTTAAAAAATCTTCTTCTCTGAAACCACAAGGCCTAGAGCTTAGATATTTGGCATGTAGCATTGGCTAGTGGACCTCTACCAAGATTGTTCAAATTATGAGCCCCGGATCAAAATTGACCCCGCACCGGGGGTCACTTAGTTTTACATAAGCTTATATAGTAAAAACTTTAAAAATCTTCTTCTCTGAAACCACAAGGCCTAGAGCTTAGATATTTGGCATGTAGCATTGGCTAGTGGACCTCTACCAATATTGTTCAAATTATGAGCCCCGGGTCAAAATTGACCCCGCACCGGGGGTCACTTAGTTTTGCATAGGAATATATAGTAAAAACTTTAAAAATCTTCTTCTCTGAAACCACAAGGCCTAGAGCTTAGATATTTGGCATGTAGCATTGCATAGAAGACCTCTTTAAAGTTTGTTCAAATTATGCCCCTGGGGTCAAAATTGACCTTGCCCGGGGGGGGGATCATTTGTTTTACAAAGGGGTATATAGGAAAACTTATTTGGTATATAACATTATCTAGTGATCTTCCACCAGGCAAGTGGACTTGTACCAAGGTGAGCGATATAGGGCCATCTTGGCCCTCTTGTTTTTTTTTGCTAATGAGAGGTCAATTTCAAGCGTTCTCATAAGATGTCAATATACCTAGGTTTGAGTACGACATGTCTGCTTTATGTCTTGGAAAAATATTTGCACGCGCTCAAAAGACTATCCCACAGGGGCCTGTACGCGAACGTTGGTAAAATGAAAATTTTCAAAGCTGGTAAAATTGTGTCCAAGGTCATTTTCAAGGTCGTCTTAAAGTGTCAGCATTTGCCTCGGACGTCTGAGCTTTCAACATTCAGGAGCTGTCGGCATAGCCTTTAAATTCATACAGACAAAACACTTCTATGGAAGGCCAAACCTGTCTTAACCCGCGTATACGGTTTATTACGTTACAGGCGTTCAAAGGATATAGGCAAAACTTTAAAAATCTTCTTCTCTGAAACCGCACGGCCTAGAGCTTGGATATTTAGCATGTGGCATTTTCTAGTGGACCTCTACCATGATTGTTCAAATTATGAGCCCTGGGTCAAAATTGACCTTGCCCGAGGGGGGCGGGGGTGTCTCTTGGTTTTACATAGGCTTATATAGGAAAAACTTTTAAAATCTTCTTCTCCGAAACCACAAGGCCTAGAGCTGAGATATTTAGCATGTAGCATTGTCTAGTGGACCTTTACCAAGATTGTTCAAATTATGACCCCCAGGTCAAAATAACCCCTTCCCGGGAGGGGGGGGGGGGAAGACACTTGATTTCACAAAGGCTTATACAGGGAAAACTTTAAAAAAAAACACAAGGCCGACAGGCAGGTAATAGATATTTGAAATGTTGCGTAGCATTGTGTAGCAGACCTCTACGAATTATGCTTGAATATTGACCCCTTTTATTATAGCAAATGGTAGTCAGGTGAGCGATATAGGGCCATCATGGCCCTCTTGTATGAATTTTAGGAAGACCATAAAATGTGCTTGATTTACTTTCAAAGTTCAGAAGAAAATTTATCTCCTGTTTGGTTAATTTTGTATTTGTGTCGATCAATTCTTTGATTTTAGAAAATATTTCTTTTTTATTACAATCAGGTATAGATTTGTAGTAGGATTGATCTGTTAATATTTCAGTAATTTTTCTTTTATAAAAGTCTACATTCATTATGACAATACCACCACCCTTATCTGCCTCTTTAATGATTATTGACTTATCTTTTGCTAATGATTTAAGAGCTTTCCGTTGATTTAAAGTTATGTTGTGTTTAATGTTTTTACTGTCAGTTAAAACACTTGAACACCAAGTTTTAGTTGTAGATATATATATATGCATCTAGATATATATAATGAATTAAATAAAAATGACTTGATACGGCTTTAAAATAATGATTTAATTAACTAAATTAACTGTGCTGAGCGTTTCATACTATTCACCAGGCTCTGCACGATTCACATTGTATGATTCTGTTATACATGTAGACATCCGCTATTGTACATGCCGACAAAAGTTACAAATGAATATTTTGCTGAAAATTACTTACTCCAGTGAATATTGTAGAGTAGATTCGGTTTATAACATTGGTCTCTTGTTTCCATGCTGATTTTATTCATTAATACTCGTAGTTACACATTGTTGTTCTCAGTTTCGCGCTTCGCTAATGTTTCTATGACTTGAAAGTCTGTTTATGACGTAAACGATGTCAATACGTCACAAAAAAGTGACGCTTAAAAATGACGCCATGGACGCATGCGCCTTAAGCAGCCTCCGATATGATAGTGTAGAAATATGTCGTGACTAAATGAATAGTAAGTAACAAGGCGTATCATATTAGACTTTAATGGACCTCGTTTTAAACTATGTGTTGTACCACACCAATAAAAAGTTTAGACAACTGGTCTTACGATATTATCTATTGTGTATGGAGAATAAACATTTGTTTACATTGAGTACCTACTGACGCCACTTTTCTGACTGTTTTTGCACTGGCGTCAATTTCTCCTTTTCAGAAAGATCTTTTATACTTGCCCTTAAAATTTCGCAACCGTTTCGTTTGTATATTAAAAATAGAACATGATGTAGAAATGGGTTATGTTCGTGAAGTATGTCACATGATTCCCATATGTAAATACCCCTTTTAGAACATTTATAAAATATATGTTTATGGTTCGGTAAACACCAGGTAAACATATTTAAGATATCGAATTCTAAAAAGTTAAAGAAGGCAAATGTCGATGTGTTACGCAAATGGAACAGTAAATATTTTAACACTGATGAATGTGTACATATCGTACAAAATATATAAAGTTTGGATATATTAAGATTCTGATGTTTTAAAGAAAAATGTCTGTAATGTATCAACCGCATAAGGACGAGCACATCGACATGTATGTAGGACGACATACAGAAGTTTTTATTATGCCCATTCGAAGAATATGGGTATATTGTTTTGCAGATGATGGTCGGTCCGTCCGTCTACCAAGTGTTTTCCGGATGATAACTCAAAAACATTTAGACCTAGGATCTTGAAAGTTGATGTGGCGGTTGGTCATGACCAGCTAATGAACCTATTATACTTTGAGGTCAGTAGGTCAAATGCCAATGTCACAATGATCCGGAATAGAAGAACCGTTTTAAGGACGATAAGTAGCATCTTGAAACTTGATGTAGATGTTGGTCATGACCAGCAGATGACCCCTATTGATTTTGAAGTCAGTAGGTCAAATGTTAAGGTCACCGTGACCTTTTATATTAAAATGGTTTCTTGGTCATAATAAATCACCATAATAATCAGTGGGCATAAATTTTCCAAATTTGATGTGTCATTACCAATGGATGACCCATAATCATTTTTAGGTGATTAGGTTAACGACAATTTCCCAGGAGTGACTAACTTTGAAAACGGTTCCTTGCATAGTTCGACTTTTTCCACATTACTGATTGCATCAAGGGGAGCATTCGTGTTTTACAAACAGGTCTTGTTTAATGTGTATCGATGGATGAGTAACACGTGATTAGAACCAGATGTTCCGTATACGCCTTTCTACTATTTACAAAGCGAACTGAAAGAGATGCGCAGTTCAGATTAAACGTTACTGTCAGAGAATCAAAGATGTATGCTCAATGATGGATTTATATTATATAACGCTCTTACAAATCTATATCACTACAAAAGTCCTAACTAAAAGGCTTTTTAATTGTCATGTCGTAAAAAATGATAAACTGAGTGTATCGAAAGCCATTTTACTATTTATTCCAAAAAGAGTAGCTTTCCAATTTCAAAGATATTCTTTCGTTTTAAAAGAAATATCTCTTTCACGCTGAGAAATATCTTTGTATCACAGAAAGATATCTCAAGAACATTAAGAGAGACCTCTTCTACTTACAAAAATATCTGTTTAACATCATTTGAGAGACATCTTTATACTTTTGAGAGACATATGTCAAAGTTACAGAGATATGTCTCCAAGTTTAAGAGAAATCTCTCTATTTTGAGCAGATATTTCTTTTTCAGAGAGCTGTTTTGAAGAAGGAGATATATCTCTGTACGGCAAAGAGATATCTGTATTACATTGAGCGATATCACTTTTGTATTGGGATATATCTTTCAAAGCATAAGAGATCTCTATTTTAAAAGAATATATCATAATGTACAGATATATCTCTTAATTTAAGAGATATGTCCCCTATTTTCTGATATCTGAAGTCTCCATGAAATCATAGAGATATCTCTATTTTGATTATTTAGTAAAAAGATGTTTCTCTAATTTCAAATTGATAGCTTTCGTTTTGATAGAGATATGTCTTGCACGCTAAGAGATATATTTGTATCACAGAAAGATTTCTCATGAACTTTAAGAGATATATCTGTTTAATATCATTTGAGAGATATCTTTCTATTTGAAAAAATATATCTCAATGTTACAGAGATATCTCTCTAAGTTTAAGAGATATCTCTCCATTTTAAAGATATATCTATATTTCAGGAGCGATATCTCTGTATGGCAACAAGGTCTTTCAAATAGTACTATTTGAAAGACCTTGATGGCAAAGAGATATCTCGATTACATTGAAAGGTATCTTTTTAGTATTTGGAGATATCTTTCAAAACAGGAGAGATATCTATATTGTAAGAAAGATATCTCTTAATTTGTGGAGATATATCCCCTATTTTAGGAGATATAATCTCTTTTTTGATTAAATAGTAAATTGGCTTGTTATATGAGTGAATCAGAGAGGAGATTAATTATCTTGAACAATTACACTTTGACAGACTTGATAGTATTATACATATTCAATAATTTCCTGACAAAACAAGAGGACAGGGGAAAAGGACAGTTGAACAAATAACAAAAAGAATCGTTGTTTTGGTGCATTGAGAGATAAAAACGACTTATGGCTTAGGTGATTACACGGAATAAACTGTACATATCTTCGGATCAGAAGGGTTAGGCGACAGTCACGTAGAATATAAAACTTTAGGACAGCTTTGGAAAATTTGGTCCTTAAGACTCAGACAAAAAACAAACATTATTAATTATAATAGAATACTTCTGTATGCACTTTATGCAAGCTATATCCACCATTAACGAGCATTTTCGAATAACGATCAGAACACTTGAAATATTTCAGAAACACTTTTCATCTAGGTATGCACTGGTTACAAACCTAGAGGTAGTCTAGTAGTATATCGTGCTACGCCGTGCACGTGAAAGAAATAAAGGATCTATTCGTAAAAGAGATGCGGTCTGGTACCAGGTTCTGCAACTATCTCTTCAACGTTAACCCTGTGTTAAATCCCAGGGTCGGCCGTCTAAACAGTCTAAATGAAGATATTTGCAAATATAGAACGTCTCTTTCACAATGATACTGGTTTTACATCAGTCGGATGAAAAATGTCTTTCCGACAAGTTTCAAGTTTAATTCTCGTAAATTTCTTCTTTTTTTTTATTAAATCTGAATAAAAGGTGAATTGGCAACTGGCAACCAACTTCATACTTCAGATGCCAATTCAACTTTCACTTGCAAATAGCCAATTCGTTCAACCTCCCGAATTGACAACTGGCAACTGACATCCAGATGCAAATTCGAGTTTTTGCTGAAAAGGGTGAATTGGCAACTGGCGTCTGGCAACAAACTTCATACTCCATGCAAGTGTGACATGGCTACGGGGAGCTGTGCACAAGGGTGCGGGGCCCGGTTGGTTAGTGTCAGTCTTGTAATCGTTCTGTGTCAGTCGTACGTGCGCCCATAGCACGGCAAAGGTCCGATCATGCTTTTCGGGGTTTCGAACCTGAACGGTAGAGTATTAAGGCAAGGTTCACACATCAACGTGTAGTAGTGGCGGACACCTTCTCAATGGTACCAAGCATGACCTCTCGTGCTAATTTTTATGTTAGGCATTTTTGGTTTATGTTGACCTGATTCATTATGTTTGGAACCATTATCACAACATCTTACATAGGGAAGCCTATGGAACGCCATGACCGTCTTAGTATGACATGTTTACTTATATGCGGTAGATATTTCATTATATGCGATGGATATTGTATTATTTGCAGAAGATATTTCATTATATGTGGTAGAAATTTCATTTTTGTGTGGTAGTTTTTTCTTTATATATGCTGTACTTATTTTTTATACGGCATGTAGTGCAACTCTTCTTATATGTGGTGGTACTGTCTTTATATGATAAAACGTTTTACTTGATGCTTTTCACATTATATGATGTGCAAACTTAAATGTACATGTATGTGGTAGTCACTGTGTCCATTAAATTATGTGTGATTCTTTTTTCCTTATATGCAGTGCAAGTCACATTGTATATCGTACTTTCGTTTATATACACTGTGAATATCACATTACATGTTGTACATGCGATTTCCTTATATGCTGTGCTTCCAGCATTATATGCGGTAGTATACTTTCTTTATATGCGGTAGTTTCGTCATTAGGACATTTCCGAACAATACTGATTATTGCCGGATTGAAACAAATCCGGATGTTTCGTGTGCACTGAGACAGTTTAATGCAAAAACAGAAAGTTCCCGTTGGTTGAATTACGCTTGTCAGGTAAGTGTGTATTTCATTGTATTGAACATTTTGTGTACAAGTCTTTGGGCTAATCCTTTTCCGAGCAGGTAATTTAAAGAAAGATATGTGTGAATTAGGAATTTAGGTTCCTTCTTTCAGTATTTTTTTGAAAATAACCTGGAGGATGTGGGATAGTTCCTCTGACAGTGTCTTAATTTAGCACATCGGGTTCCAGTTGAATTGTAGGGATTTAGCTTATTTATAGAGTTTTTCAATACCCCTGGTGCTAATTTCTATGTTAGGATGTTTGGTATATGTTGACCTGATTCAGTATGTTGGGAACCATAATCATGCGTGCATAACATCTTACATAGGGAAGCCATACTAAGTGGTAACCGGCTTCGGACTAAAACTGATTGAAACTGGTGGTTTAAAGCTGATGCTTCGGATATGTCATCATAGTTTGTTTGTTTTTGGATTGCAGAGGTGGCAGAGATACAAAATCATTAAATCTTACTTTGAAGTAAAGTTTCTTTGTATTTAGCCTGGATCATGTGCCAGCATCAGTATTATTCAAATCTAATATATCCTCAAGATGCGTACAGATGACCAGTAAGCCTCTTTAACCTTTTCTTGTACAAGGTGTTTAAGGACAAGGGATATTTTGGGATCGGTATACTTTGCAGACGGACTTTGCAGACAACATAAACAAAGAAGGATTTTGCAGACAACATACACAAAGAAGGATTTTAGATTTTGCAGACAAGATAGATTGTATAGGAAAAGGTGTTAGATCTACATAAGGAGGTGTGAATGTGAAACTTTATAGATTAATGCTGCTTTTATTAAAATTTAAGTTTGAAAAAAAAACTTTTCAATCAACAAATTGATAATATGATAAAGTTGTAAAATGTTTTTATAATGCAGAGAACACAGTTTTTATTAATTGAACTGTAAATTTTGCAAATTTCTTGTAATGATGAGTCAATGAATTAATTAAGAAGGGCCAGATAACTAACTGGTATCAAAGTATTGGGGAAATAAATTCTATAAAAACTAATTTAGTTAATTAAATCTTCTAAATGTGTGTTATCATTATCTGTTACTTTTTATCAATTTGTTCTTTATTTAACTTGTCTGCAAAATTCAAAGTACAGTCTGTCTGCAAAATGCTGTATTTACCAATTTGTTCTTTATTTAACTTTTCTGCCAAATTCAAAGTACAGTATGTCTGCAAAATGCTGTATTTACCAATTTGTTCTTTATTTAACTTGTCTGCAAAATTCAAGGTACAGCCTGTCTGCAAAATGCTGTATTTATCAATTTGTTCTTTATTTAACTTGTCTGCAAAATTCAAAGTACAGTCTGTCTGCAAAATGCTGTATTTACCAATTTGTTCTTTAGCTAACTTGCCTGCAAAATTCAAAGTACAGTCTGTCTGCAAAATGCTGTATTTACCATTTCTTCTTTATTTAACTTGTCTGCAAAATTCAAGGTACAGTCTGTCTGCAAAATGCTGTATTTACCAATTTGTTCTTTATTTAACTTGTCTGCAAAATTCAAGGTACAGTCTGTCTGCAAAATGCTGTATTTATCAATTTGTTCTTTATTTAACTTGTCTGCAAAATTCAAAGTACAGTCTGTCTGCAAAATGCTGTATTTATCAATTTGTTCTTTATTTAACTTGTCTGCAAAATTCAAGGTACAGTCTGTCTGCAAAATGCTGTATTTATCAATTTGTTCTTTATTTAACTTGTCTGCAAAATTCAAAGTACAGTCTGTCTGCAAAATGCTGTATTTATCAATTTGTTCTTTATTTAACTTGTCTGCAAAATTCAAGGTACAGTCTGTCTGCAAAATGCTGTATTTATCAAATTGCTCTTTATTTAACTTGTCTGCAAAATTCAAAGTACAGTCTGTCTGCAAAATGCTGTATTTACCAATTTGTTCTTTATTTAACTTGTCTGCAAAATTCAAAGTACAGTCTGTCTGCAAAATACTGTATTTACCAATTTGTTCCTTATTTAACTTGTCTGCAAAATTCAAAATACAGCCCGACTGCAAAATACTGTATTCACCAATTTGTTCTTTATTTAACTTGTCTGCAAAATTCAAAGTACAGTCTGTCTTCAAAATACTGAATTTATCAATTTGTTCTTTAATATCTAACTTGTCTGTAAAATTCAAAGTACAGTTTGTCTGCAAAATACTGAAATTAACAAATTTGTTCTTTATCTAACTTGTCTGCAAAATTCAAAGTACAGCCTGTCTGCAAAATACCAATTCATTGTGTCTTTATCAGTTAACAATTTGTTCTGTTATCTAACTTGTCTGCAAAATTCAAAGTACAGTCTGTCTTCAAAATACTGAATTTATCAATTTGTTCTTTATCTTATTTGTCTGCAAAATTCAAAGTACAGTTTGTCTGCAAACTGCAAAATACTGAATTTACCAATTTGTTCTTTATTTAACTTGTGTGCAAAATTCAATGAACAGCATGTCTGCAAAATACTGAATTTATCAATTTGTTCTTTCTCTTACTTGTCTGCAAAATTCAAAGTACAGTCTGTCTTCAGAATACTGAATTTATCAATTTGTTCTTTATCTAACTTGTCTGCAAAATTCAAAGTACAGTTTGTCTGCAAAATACTGAATTTACCAATTTGTTCTTTATTTAACTTGTCTGCAAAATTCAAAGAACAGCCTGTCTGCAAAATACTGATTCAAATTGTCTATATCTATTAATTATTCCCTGAGGGAATATTTAGGTGATAAAAGGATTATAGCAATAAACAGTGATGATTATATTTGTGAAACATTACCCCAGGCTATGGCCTGTATATTGGGGTAGTAAATTTGTCACCTAATTAAGCAGAACTGACTGAAACATTTTTACAACAGGAGATTTTAAATAAAAAAAAAATATTATTTCATCACAGACATGTATTAATGAACTACAGTTTAGCTTCCATGTCATCGGGTCGTACCGATTATAGCCTCTTTAGAGGATGGTGGACCTAATAAGCACAATTACAAACAAGCTTCCATGTCACTATCTGAAATATGCTTTACATTCATCAAAAAATATTTAGTGCTACTTGATACCAAAATGATAATTTCTTTCCTTGAAATGACTGAATTTACAAGCTGCTTTGCTCTGATCGCTCTAAACAAATTGGTAAATACAGTATTTTGCAGACACTACTTTGAATTTTGCAGACAAGTTAAATAAAGAACAAATTGGTAAATACAGTATTTAATTTGCAGACAAACTGTACCTTGAATTTTGCAGACAAGTTAAATAAAGAACAAATTGATAAATACAGCATTTTGCAGACAGGTTGTACCTTGAATTTTGCAGACAAGTTAAATAAAGAACAAATTGGTAAATACAGTATTTTGCAGACAGACTGTACTTTGAATTTTGCAGACAAGTTAAATAAAGAACAAATTGATAAATACAGCATTTTGCAGACAGACTGTACTTTGAATTTTGCAGACAAGTTAAATAAAGAGCAATTTGATAAATACAGCATTTTGCAGACAGACTGTACCTTGAATTTTGCAGACAAGTTAAATAAAGAACAAATTGATAAAAAGTAACAGATAATGATAACACACATTTAGAAGATTTAATTAACTAAATTAGTTTTTATAGAATTTATTTCCCCAATACTTTGATACCAGTTAGTTATCTGGCCCTTCTTAATTAAATTATTAACACATCATTACAAGAAATTTGCAAAATTTACAGTTCAATTAATAAAAACTGTGTTCTCTGCATTATAAAAACATTTTACAACTTTATCATATTATCAATTTGTTGATTGAAAAGTTATTTTCAAACTTAAATTTTAATAAAAGCAGTATTAATCTATAAAGTTTCACATTCACACCTCCTTATGTAGATCTAACACCTTTTCCTATACAATCTATCTTGTCTGCAAAATCTAAAATCCTTCTTTGTGTATGTTGTCTGCAAAATCCTTCTTTGTTTATGTTGTCTGCAAAGTCCGTCTGCAAAGTATACCGATCCGATATTTTGTGGTCTAGGGTTTTAATGATTTTGTTATATTTTTTAAAGCACGATTTCGTCTCCTAATCATTCTTTTTATGCTTTGGTTGACCTGGGTCCTAATATAACGTTATATAAGGACCTAGGGTTAACACAAGGTAAATGATTGCTTGTTAGGAGACGAAAATTACAATAGCTAATAATTTGCTTAAAAGTGGACCAAAATTAAAGATTTTCAGTGTAAATAAGTATTAATATATTTTAAATCATTAGAAATAAGAAAAAAATGAAAATAAGAAAAACATTGTTCATATTTGGTATCCTCATGTGGACACGAACGAATATGAGTCACCTGTTATAACATTGTCATTGCGCGCTTCAAAGTCATATTATCATGATTATGACTTTGAAGCGCGCAATGACAATGTTATAACAGGTCATAACTTGTTTAAAAAAGTGCCAAATTAAAAAAAACGGTATCCAGTAGTATCATTATATCCTTAATCGCACGAAAGAAATAAATGGAAAAATCTACATAAAATATTGTTCGTATTCGTGAATACTGGAAAGGGAAGTAATCGATCGCAAAAGAACAAATTGACGAGTAGCGTTATATGTAAGCACCGGTTAATTTTCACTTCCGTAAACAAGGACGTTTGCTGATCAAGCTAAAACGCGTCTTAGTTTGTCTGCTGTTCACGTCATTACGATGGCCAGTCCGGCGAAAAAGACAAAGTCAACTGATGTCCCAGAATGTCCTTACGGTGCCAGATGTTACCGCAAGAATCCCCAACACTTTATCGAGTTTTCGCACGCCAAAAAGGCTAAAACTGATGATGTCGGAGATTCTACAGACGGGCCTTCTTCGCCAAAACTTCCAACGACCGATGACAGTTCGTTACCACCATGTAAATATGGAGATAAATGTTACAGAAAGAACTTAATGCATTTTGCAGAATTTTCTCACCCAACTAAAGTTGTTTCAAGCGTGCGAAGTGAAAGTGACAGCGGGGATGACACAGATGTTGTATCTGATGAAGATGAGGTGAGGATATAATATTAGGCAATGTCTAGCAAACCGGATTCAGTTCATAGCCTATCTTAAGCAAATATCAATGTATAAGCTAGGGATTAGGAATTATTTTCCAACATATATATTATAGAAACAGAAGAATTAGTCCAAATAATTGTACTCAACGGGTGAATATCGTTATAATTTTTGCTAGGCGCTATCCAGCCTCAGAAAAGCGCAGATAACTATAAAAGGTCCGTATGTAAAATGGGTCTGCGTTTGAAGTCTTATTATTGAGACTACAGAAGAATAAGCTATATCTATGACCTTGCAAATAACAACACATCAATTGATTTGTTGGCTACATAATTCTGGTTCATTAAGGTTGCTGTCTAGGGAACAGATTCTGGTCAACTAGACACTGTTGTAGTATTATATAATAGTCTGTATTTAAAGTCAGCAGTGTACAGTTAACAACAAACATATAGACCGCCTCTGTTGCCTAAGTGGTTAAGGATCTGACTTACAAATTTTATACATGTAAAAGGATAGTTGTTGCCCAACTACACTTGAAATCACTGTTATCTAACGTAGATTGAGGGTCATGGATTTAAGCCCTACTTCCAGCCATGTCTGTGTTATGTGAGAAAGTTGGCAGTTTCGTACAGAGGATAGGAGTTAAGAACAGGTTCTACTGTAACTTAGGAACGATTAGCCTTTAAAAATAACCAAAGTACAGTTTGAACAGGCTGCGAAGTCATACAACAACAACAAACATAATGTCATGTGAGCTTTTGAACAAATAACATTGATACAGATGTTGGAATATGGTTGCTTACAGGGGGGGGGGGGGGGGGGGAGAAACTTGTGTCATTGTCAAATTAATGATAACCTTATCCAGATTTGGCAAGAATCAGTAAATATGTAACATTAACCTCATGCAAGCTTTTGTACCAACTACACAGATTTTTGCCTGGTAAATGATGGATAAATTAACTGTTACCTACCTCAATACTAAACAGACCGTAGATGAAGGCCTATATGTTTTAACCGTATATAAACAATATTTTTGAAAACATACTCATTCGTATCAAATTTATTCTGATATACACACAACACAAAACACTTCAGATTTTAATAATTCATATGTGAAATAAGGAAAAAATCCCTAAATATTTGTTATGTTGAGCATTAATGAATGTTAAAGCCAATAAATGTTATATTACCCTTCAGAATTTCTCTAGTATTGAGTTATGGTCCAAAACGATGCTGAAGACACAGTGAATGCTTTGAAAACATGCAAATAATGAGTTATGCAATTTCATTTCACAAATTGAAAGATATAAATTAAAATGTACCTAAACAGAAAGGCAGGATTCACAATTTTTGACTGGGGTATATAATCGAAGACAACTCACTGATTTCCTGTATTTTTAGTTGGAATAAAAAAGATATCATATATTTTGTTATAACTCAGACAATATTCATTTTTCAAATATGTGCATTATATGTCGTTTTGATAGTCTTCTTGAAACTGATGTGTTTCTGTTTTTCTAAACAGCCTCCTGATAAATCGAAGAAGGGTGTAAAAAGTTCTGACATTCTGAAACGCGGTATGTCTCTGGTAAAAAGTTACAGTAAGATGACAGAGGAAGAAAGAAAAGAATTGATCAAGAAAGCATTTGAGGCAAAACAGAAGCTCCAAGAAGAGCTGGAGAAAACCAAAAAAGAAGTGAAGAAAAAAGAACAGGAAGTAGAGAAATTGAATAAACAGGTAAGACTTAGCAATTGTATATTTTATTTTCTTCATAGTAAACTGCTTTGAAAATACATGTATACCTTATACCCACTTCTAAACACCCCTGGCGGCATTACATTTTTGACCCAGGGGGCATTTATTATAAAGAACTGAACATTTTGGGGAAAAAATTGCGAAGTGTTTTTGAATTTTGATCCAGGGGACATCTAATTTCACAAAATACAAACTAATAGATGTTCATTTAAAGTAAGTTTTTCACTGGATAAATCAATATTGATACAGATTACTGTGTTCATATGCTTGTCTCCAGACCAGATAAGTCAATGTTTTCTTTTAAAACAGTATTAAGAGGGGGGCATTTATAGGGTACATGCACTTAAGTATAGAAACAGAAAATAAGAATAC
The DNA here is from genome assembly GCA_022818135.1 of Saxidomus purpurata. Taxonomy (NCBI): domain Eukaryota; kingdom Metazoa; phylum Mollusca; class Bivalvia; order Venerida; family Veneridae; genus Saxidomus; species Saxidomus purpurata. Next base: position 21,756,165 of record JAFMSR010000013.1, on the reverse strand, counting down.
ATGATTGTATGCTCTACAAACGCGATATCTAATCATATGACGCCAGGCCTGGTTTTTCCATGAAACAGACTCTAGAGTGACTTGATGAGCTTCAAGCTTTCTTCACAATTGAGCTAAAATAAATAATTATTAACTAATTAAAACAATTGAAATGAAAATCTGGATGAATTTATGTTCCTTTCATCAACTATAGGTTGCCACAGGCTTGCTTTTTATGGATGGAGAGAAGGAAGTGTTAGAAGGGACAAAAGTCAAATATTTTGGTTTGGCACCTGAAAGGTCATACAAAGAGGGATCTGCAGCACAGACCCACTTCAGACTTGCTGAGTCACAGTTCTACAGACTTCTTTCTGGTTCCCACGGAAACCATAGGCTTACGAAAGTAGAATATGTTGTGAATCCAGAACTTGTCAAAGAATTTAAGTATGTTTTTAAAATTTGAATTCAATAAACTAATAAACGAATGAAATAATCTATATCATATAGTATATGATGTAACACATTGAAATAAATAGTAAATTGCCATTTTTAGCTCATCTGGCACAGAGTGCCAGAGTGAGCTATTAGGGTTGCTCACCAGCCGGCATCTGTCGTATGTTGTACGTCTGTTTACATTTTCCTTCAAATGACATCTCTGAAATCACTAGGCCAATGATAATGAAACTTGGTAGGATGTTCCTTGCATCAAGCCCTCTATAGTTGTTCAAATAATTCCATTCCATGCAGAACAATGGTTGCCAAAGCAACAGAAAGGAAAAACTTTAAAAATCTTCTTCTAAAGAACAGGAAGGCCTAGAGCTTAGATAGTTGGCATTTGGCATTACCTAGTGGACCTCTACTAAGATTGTTCAAATTATGACTCCTGGGTCAAAATTTAGCCTGCCCGGCAGTCACTTGTTTTACCATAGGCTTATTAAGGAAATACCTTAAAAATCTTCTTCTCTGAAACCACATGGCCTAGAGCGTAGATATTTAGCATGTGGCATAACCTAGTAGGCCTCTATTAAAGTGACATTATGCGCATCTTTTTTCAAGTGAAAATCCAGCTGAAAATGGTGTGTGTACAAAAGTGTAGAGGAAATAATAACTTTTAACCCAATACACCAAACTCTTCCCGCTACCAGTATGAAAAAAATAACTTTCAAAATATGGATTTTCTTATTTGACTGGGAGAGTCAATTTAAGAAAAGAACAATGGCATGCAGGAGTTGCTTCCCTTCCACTGCCGAAATCTCTACCAACATCAACAACGACACATTCAACTATCATTTTATCAGTCCGATTTTTTTATATCATAAGCACCAACTTCAAATACTTATGCGGCATAATCATTAATTTAACACATTTAAATGCACAGCAACCAAAAATTGCTTTTATATAACTGTAACCAAAATACACTTTGTGCAGTAATATGCGCATAATGTCACTTTAAGATTGTTCAAATTATGACAACCAGCATAAAATTGACCCCACCCGAGGGTCACTTGTTTTGATATTGGCTTATGTAGGAAATTTTTTTTTAAATCATCTCTGAAGCCACAAGGCATAGAGCTTAGATATTTAGCATGTGGATTACCTAGTGGCCCTCTACTGAGATGGTCTCTTGATTTAACATAGGCTTAGATATAGGAAAATCATGAGGCCCAGGTCAAAATTTACCCTTTCTGCTATTGATGACTTTGTATTATAGCCAATTGTAGCCAGGTGAGCGATATAGGGCCATCTTGGCCTTCTTGTTTAGTTTTCATTTGCATTGTTACTGTGAGTAAGATTGCAAAGAATGATGTACATGTAGTTCATGAGTAAGAACTAGATTGCTACCACAGTGGGGTAAGATTGAATTGAATGAACAGTTAGAATAGCAACTATAGTGGGTGTGGCAATTAGATCATGTAAATCTGTAATACATGCTGCTATCTTTTATTGAGTTTTTGCAGAGTTATGGGACTTGGGATTTTTGTGTTTAACTTCTTTTAGTTTCAGATGTATTTTTCATGCTGTAAGTTATCCATAGTCTTGAGCTGAATTAATATATACCTTGAAATTATTGTCCTTTTAAAATTCTGTGTCACAAAAAGCAGAGATACATTTACAAAAATATACATGTATTATCATTTTTTTTCACAAAAATATTGTTTTGGAAGTGATATGATTACAATTCTTTGAAAAACTACTTCATTGACTTATAAGAGGTCATTTGTATTGTTCAATATATGTTTTATTTCAGAAAATGTCGAGAAAATTTGAAGTCTACCAGGGGGGAGGAGTATTCCTACCCCGTCCTTGGTTTCCATGGCACTGAGGAGAAAAATATTGTCCCAATATGCGAAACAGGTTTTAAAATACCAGGTAGGTGAAGGTAGATTATATTTAAGAAATAATAAATGTCTCTCTGTATTTTATTGTTGAATAAAATATAGTTTGGATGCGTAGTAATTAAATTATTCGCATCCAAACAACTAACTGTATTTTATTCAGTGATAAAATATAGGGTACAATTTATTTTTTTTTATTCTAACACGTTATTTTCTTTGAAAACTATCCCGAACTTTATTTAACACATAGTTGTACATCATTGTAACCTTAAAATGCGAAATAAGATTGGACGTGCTTGTTTACATATGTCACGTGGTTATGTCATTTACGACATGTCATCCTTGGAAATACATGCTGTATTTTATCATAAAATAAATGAAATAAAATACAGGCTTTTCCCTATATAGGAAAAATATAGCTGCTCGTGTTAGAATGAAAGTTAAACGTTAACAGTTGTGACTTTTATGAATGAAAAGTGTTGATAAATTTACAATAGTTTTGCATTGACCCCATCAAAAATGTTGTTCAAAGGTGTATCAGTTTTAATACTGTGTGTTGAAAAGGGTACGATTGCAGCTGGTATTGTTAACTTTTCATTTATTCCATTTCATATTGTTGTGTCTTGATTTTGTTTGTCTCGCAGTACCTACATAAATTGAAATGTTTTCCCATCAGAAATTTAAGGGAATCAGAATCCCATGATGATTAAGGGAATGACAAGTACCATACATTTTACAGGAAACTGAAGTACAAGTCTTTGCATCAATATTATTTTGTTTCACTTACTAAAATGCCACACTTGAAATTAGAGTTACCCTGCGGAAGGCAAGTGGTTCTATCTTTGTTTCTAGTGCAGATCATGACCTGTCTGTACATCTGTAAATTTTCCAGAAACATCTAGGTTATGAAAAATTAATAATTTGCTCAAAGTCCATTTTGGAAAATTTAAAGGGATTAATTAACTAGATCTAGCTGCACCTGTACACCCATCATGGTGGCATGTGTTTAGTTTCATTTTCTTCATGATTTGCAGCTCTCAGATAAATACATGTGTACATGTATTTGTTTTATAAGAATACAATTTAAGTACACTTGCTTCATGATACCTATTAATGAGATCATGGTATGTTGTGCACAACAATGTTAGACGGGTTCTAATTTATATCAGATGGGAAACTGGCTATCAAGTTCTATTTTGCTACATGAATTCATGCTCAGACATACAAGTTATTGTTATGTACCTTGTAATATATCATCTCTATAAACAATTTTGTCAGTTTCAATAAATGTGCTGCCATGAATGAAATTTACCTTAATGAAAATCCACCTTTAAAGTTTATGCCTATTGATGAGATTTTTATTGACTTAAATAAATATTGATTCATATGAAAAATAACCTATGCACTATGCAGTCTTTTTAGCAGTGTAAAATGCATATTATTTCCACATTGATGACATTGGCTGAAAAACATTTATTGTATTTTTTTTTTTTAAGTCACAACCCTTATTCCCACAACTTTAGGTACATTTATAGTATTGGTAAGTTTTCACATAGCAGTGCTCTTACACTCAGAGCCTGGGACGTGTTATTCACAAAATGTAGTTCTGTTGTAAATGTCACTTTGCAGAGAAAATATCATGTAATGTTGTACCTTTATGGTGTTTGACAGGTAGTTCTGGGCACACACACAGAACAGACACTGGCTGGTATGGTAAAGGTGTTTACTTCAGTGAGTACCCAAACTATTCAATGGGCTATATATCAGGGTCAACTAAATTGCTCTTGTGTCAAGTCCTACCTGGTAAGGTAAGAATAAAAAACCTGTTTTAAAATCACCTGCTTACTTTAAAAAAAAATTAATTTAATATCTGTTGAAAACTTTATCTATAGGACCATTAGGGCTTTTTAGATGCAAAAAAAGTAAAACTTTGCTATGGCTTGAAATGACTAATGTATTTTGCAATTATAAATATTAATTGTCTGTTTTTAATAGTGTGTTATTTAATGATGGGGGCAATGGACAGGCTTACCTTAAACAGGGTCTTAAAAATGTGTGTGTGTATGTGTGTATGTGTTGATGATCCTGTTTGTTGCTTGTTACAGGTATACAACTGTACTAAGCTGATACATGGAGCAGCTCTGATGAAAGGACATGATTCCCACATGTCACCATGTAAAAAAGAGCTTGTCATCTTCAATAAATATCATATATTACCGTCATACATTGTGCACTACGAGAATTCCACAACTGAATTTAAGTACAAGGTTGGATATTTGTTTAACATTTCATATCATTCAATTTCCTGCGAAATAGCTGTAATGGACTTTTCCTATCTAGGTGGTTCCATGAATTGTTCCTATGGCAACTATCTGAAACTTTTAAACAGTGTAGACTATGGTCAGACAGCATGGACATGTTGCCTAGCCATAATCTGCACTGGTCAGAGAGGTAGAAGCACTGACTATCTGCAGAGTAAAAGTCTAAATGGGTGGCGCAGTGGTCAAGTGATTAACGCTCTGGATTACCAATCCGGATGTCTCTGGTTCAAATCCCAGCTGTGGCTGTGGTAATTTTAGAAATGCTTTTCAGTGTTTCCCACCCATCTAAAGATGTACTGCCGGTTTAAAACCCATAGGTAGTGCCAAGTGTATGGGTGCTATACAACGGATTCCCTTGTATCTGCATCTGCCTCTTTTCAACCTGCACCTGTCAGGAGTCTAAGCAAGTTCACTCATGGAGATATCTTAGAGTTGGTCGGGACTATTAACAATTAAAAAGGAAAAAAACAAGTTTAAATCAGTATTTACATAGTAATAGGGCTAGCACTTGCAAAGCTTCTTCTAACACTTGTCTGAAATATTTGGCTCATGATCAGTAAGTATTGATCTTGGTTTGAATGTTACACCTGTTTTAATTGGCTCGTGATCAGTTAGTATTGATCTTGGTTTGAATGTTACATGGTGACACCTGTTTTAATTGGCTCATGATCAGTTAGTACTGATCTTGGTTTGAATGTTACACCTGTTTTAATTGGCTCATGATCAGTAGGTATTGATCTTGGTTTGAATGTTACACCTGTTTTAATTGGCTAATGATCAGTTAGCAGAGAACTTGGTTTTGAATGTTACACCTTTTTAGCTCACCTGGCACAAAGTGCCAGAGTCAGTTATTAGGATCACATTCGGTCCATCTACATCCATCCGTCCGTCCACCATTTCCTTCAAATGACATCTCCTCTGAAACCACTGGGCCAATGTTGATAAAACTTTGCAGGGATGTTCCTTGCATGAAGCTTTATCAAAGTTGTTCAAAGAAATCCATTCCATGCAGAACTCTGGTTGCTATGGCAACAAATAGGAAAAACTTCTTCTATGAAACCACAAAGCCTAAAGCTAAGATATGTAGCATGTGGCATTGTGTAGTGGACCTCTACCAAGATTGTTCAAATTATGACCCCCAGGTCAAAATTGACCCCGTGCGGGTGGTCACTTAGTTTTGCATAGGCTTTATATAGGAAAAACTTTAAAAATCTTCTTCTCTGAAACCACAAGGCCTAGAGCTTAGATATTTGGCATGTAGCATTGTCTAGTAGACCTCTACCAAGATTGTTCAAATTATGACCCGGGGTAAAAATTGACCCGCCTGGGGGGGGTCACTTAGTTTTGCGTAGGCTTTATATCGGAAAAACTTTAAAAATCTCCTTCTCTGAAACCACAAAGCCTAGAGCTTAGATATATGGTATGTAGCATCGTCTAGTGGACCTCTACCAAGGTTGTTCAAATTATGTCCCCGGGGTCAAAATTGACCCTGTAATGGGAGTCACTTAGTTTTACATAGGCTTATAAAAAACTTTAAAAATCTTCTTCTCTGAAACCACAGGCCTAGAGCTTAGATATTTGGCATGTAGCATTTGCTACTGGACCTCTTCCAAGATTGTTCCAATTATGAGCCCCAGGTCAAAATTGACCCCGCACAGGGGCTCACTTAGTTTTACATAGGCCTACATAGGGAAAACTTAAAAAAATCTTCTTCTCTGAAACCACAAGGCCTAGAGCTTAGATATTTTGCATGTAGCATTTGCTAGTGGACCTCTAGCAAGATTGTTAAAATCATGACCCCCAGGCCAAACTGACCCCGCCCAGGGGGCGGGTCACTTTGTTTTGCATAGGCTTATATCGGAAAAACTTTTAAAAAATTCTTCTCTGAAACCACAAGGCCTAGAGATCAGATATTTGGCATGTAAAAATGCCTATTGGACTTCTACCAAGATTGTTCAAATCATGACCCCCAGGTCAAAATTAACCCTTCCCTGGAGGTGGGTGGGCGGAGGAAGGTGACTTGATTACACATAGGCTTATATAGGAAAACTTAAAAAAACAAGAAGGCCGACAGGCCGAGAATAGTTATTTGGAATGTTACTTAGCATTGTGTAGTGGACCTCTACGAATTATGTTAGAATCATGAGCCCTTGTATTATAGCCAGTGGTAGTCAGGTGAGAGATATAGGGCCATCATGGCCCTCTTGTTTAATTGGCTCATGATCAGTTTGAATGTTACACCTGTTTGGTTTGAATGTTACACCTGTTTTTTAATTGGCTTGTGATCAGTTAGCATTGATCTTGGTTTGAATGTAACACCTGTTTTAATTTGATTTTAAGGAAACACCTGCTAAAAAGCCTGGAGGAGTGGCAAAGGCAAAACCAGATGATACAAAGACACTGGATGATCTTCAAGACCCAATGGAAGTCAGTGCTAGATACTTCAAAGCAATCAGCAAGAAGAAAGCCCTCAAGTATGTGATTTAGTTAAATTTGAAACTAGAGGTACACATGTATAGTGCTTTTAGGATGATTGTAGGTCTTTAAGTCAGTTAGTTGGTTAAACCTGGTCCTTAAATGAGACAGCTTTGCCTCAGGGTCTTCAAAGTTCATAGGATGATTGGCAGTAGATAAAAGGCATGGAACTGTCAGTTTTGCAAACATCTCTTCCAAAAACAACATTTGTTATTAAACCAATTATTTAAAAATAGAAAGAGCTAGCAACTCATTCTCAACAAGGAGGGCTTGGCCACATTTTGTGTCAGTTTTCTTGTCTTAGGACACACCTAATATGGCCTGACTTTGAAACAAACCTTTTTCCTTTGATTAAATTTAAGTTTTCATTTGGCTGTGGCTCTAGATCAGATCTGATAACTGACAAATGTTTTAGAATTATTACTTCAGACTTTGAAAACTATACAACTGCTCAGAAAGTATGACTCGAATAAACTCTTTAAGCTGTGTGACAGTGTAACAGTGCCCAAGAGCTTAAGCTGTCTTACATTGTAACAGTGCCCAAGAGCTTAAGCTGTCTTACATTGTAACAGTGCCCAAGAGCTTAAGCTGTCTGACATTGTAACAGTGCCCAAGAGATTAAGCTGTCTTACATTGTAACAGTGCCCAAGAGCTTAAACTGTTTTACATTGTAACTGTGTTCAAGAGCTTAAACTGTCTTACATTGTAACTGTGTTCAAGAGCTTAAACTATCTTACATTGTAACAGTGTTCAAGGGCAAAGTTAAGTAACTACGCAGACATGATAATGTCTTTAACATAAAGAATTTCAATTAAATTGTTGTGACTTTATCTCAGCTGCAGTGCATTCGTAAGTGGTCTTCAGTACTGACAGTTGCATGTTTGTTGTACCATATTCTACCATATTCAGTTACAATGTCCAAGCATAAATATCCGGTTGTAAAGTAGTTCTTTAGCATAACTTTATCAAATGAGCAGACTTACATTTCGAAACTGATCATAATAATAAGACAATGTAATTTTGTACAGGTGCTTGAACGGGTACAAGGTGCAGTTTACTGGAACATTTCAAGGAACACAAAAAGAAATGATGGATTTGGCAACAATGCATGGAGCTACTCAGGGTATAGTATTCAATACAATCATGTATTTAAAAAGACTTGTTATTGCAATTTTCATTTAAAATCTTGATCATGGTAATGAAACAAATTATGATAACTTTAAAAATGTCAAGATAACCAAAGTATTATTGAATATGAATATTCATCATAATTAGATGGAAATTAATTCTTGTGCATAGTATTTAATGATCCTCAGTAACATATCCATAACTGTTCTGTATCTGTAATACTTGCCATGGTTAAAAATACACAACTTCAACATTATCTGTCTTGACCTTTTAAAAATGATAAAATAGTAAGAGTTCAGATTAAGTCCATGTCTGTTTTCAGGTTCAAAAGCAGTATTTAATCTTCTCATAGCTTCCCAAAATGAGTTTGATCTGAAAACCAACAAAGTACTACAAGCTGAGAAAAAAGGGGTAAGTGTTTTGATGTGTTTTTAGCTCACCTGGCACAAAGTGCCAGAGTGAGCTATTAGGATCACTCTCCGACCGGGGTACATCGTATGTCCGTCCACCATTTCCTTCAAACAACATCTCCTCTGAAACCACTGGGCCCATGTTAATGAAACTTTGCAGGGATGATCCATGCATGAAGCTCTATCAAAGTTGTTCAAAGAATTACATTCATTGCAGAACTCTGGTTGCTATGGCAACGAATAAGGAAAACTTTAAAGATCTTCTTCTCTGAAATCACTAGACTCTTGCTCTGAAATCACTAGGACTAGAGTTTAGATATTAAGCACGTGGCCCTCTACCAAGATTGTTCAAATTATGGGCCATGGGTCAAAATTGACCCCGTACGGGGGGTCACTTGGTTTTACATATGCGTATATAGGAAAAACTTTAAAAATCTTCTTTTCTGAAACCACACAGCCTAGAGCTTAGAAATTTAGCATGTGGCATTGTCTAGTGGACCCCGGGCCAAATTGACCCTGCCCGGGCGGGGGCGGGGTCATTTGGTTTTACATAGGCTTATAGAGGAAATACTTTAAAAATCTTCTTTTCTGAAACCACAAGGCCTAGAGCTTAGATATTCAGCATGTGGCAAATGTCTAGTGAACCTCTACCAAGATCGTTCAAATTATGACCCCCTAGTCAAAATAACCCCTTCCCAAGAGGGGGAGGGAAGTCACTTGATTTCACATAGGCTTATATAGGAAAACTTAAAAAAACACAAGGTCGACAGGCAGATAATAGATATTTGAAATGTCACTTAGCATTGTGTAGTGGACCTCTTCGAATTGTGTTAGAATCATGACCCCTTTTATTATAGCCAATGGCAGTCAGGTGAGCGATATAGGGCCATCATGGCCCTCTTGTTTTACTATTTTAAGGCCAAAACTTAGCGAAGCCAGCACTTGTGATTTAATTACTAAGCATCCAAACTCCTGACAATATTTTATCGAATGATAAAATGCAGGAAGACATTTATTATTGCTTAAATCACCATGAAATTTGATTAGTTCAAGATCAAATCTGAATTTTGGGTCAAAACTAAGTCCGACAGTCAAATCGAAGGAAACCTTTTTAACACTCTATTGGTCCCAGGTGAGCAATATAGGGCCATGTTGGCACTCTTGTTTATAGATTTTCCAAACCAGTAGAGGGCTTCGTTTTGCATTGCAATACCTCATCAAATTGTTTCTTCTGCTGTGAGTAAAGATAACCTGTTGTAAACAGCCAGTCATTGCTTAAAACGAAAGTGGCATCTTAACTTTTTTTCTGTTTCTCTTATTATGCACCTGGTTTGAATGCACCATTGTCTAATCTGGCACAGTCCCCTGCTCCTGGTAACATTAGAAGTATAATAGAAACACTGGTCATACCAGCAGCCTTCTTTAAACGGCATGATAAATGGCTTTGAAGGATGCTGGATTAGGCAGGGTTTTACTGTATATCATTATTTACTGCATTTGGTGGCAGATCCTTAAGCCAAGCAGTACCGTAGTAGAACAGATGCCTGCTTAATCTAGTCAACAGCTTTTTAAGAGTGACAACAGCCCACTAACATAGATTCAGATTATATTAAAAAGAAACTTAAATTTCCAGCATATTAAGTTTATCACATTGAAAGGATACAAGATTCATGTCTTTGTTTATTCCAGGTCCCCGTAGTGGTGGAGATGTACCTATATGACTGTATAATCAAAAACAAAAAAATATCTACTGAAGATTACCAGTTTGAATAGGTCTATGACAAATTGGATCAGAACTGGCCTTTCTAGAGAAACTGATCAGTTAAAATATTAGGTATCGCTACCTGCATACTTAAAACCAGGTTTATTAAGATTATACAAGATCCCGGTTAGAACAGAAGTGTCATTTATATCATTTGTATGATAAGTAATGTATTATGATTTTCATACGCTTAGTTAAGTTATTCAATCAGGATAATAATGATGTATGAAGAGTGCTGTGTCTTATTCAATAGACTAAGTTTAATTGGCTTATTGATTTAATGCACGTCATGAATATGCTGTGGTATTTTCTCTTTATAGCGTATTTTATGCAGTGTATGAGGGTACATCAAAATGTCCTTGGCCGAACGTTTTAGACAAAACTCGTTCAAAATTTTATTTATTTTTGTTTTCAATATAATCACCCTTGATTTCAAAAACTTTGTTCCGGCGATGCTCAAACTTAATTATGCCATTCTATATATTTATTCCTTCCTGATCAGCCAAAAAAGGTTTTAAGCACCACACTGTCAAAATGCCTCCTTCAGAAGTTCAGATTTGAAAGAGGTAAACATCTGACGGTACTAGATCAAGTGAACACGAGCCCAAAGCCATCCCAGCAGCTTCAACTACTGCAACTTGTGAGATGTACGGAAAGGCATTATCCTGAAGCAAAAAATACCGACTCTAAGCTTTCCTCTCCATCTCGTAAAAATATCATAATTCACTAGCATAGCACTGTCCATTGATAGTTTGATATCCTCTCAGTCCCAGAATACTGATGCCATAACCTTGTCTCTGGAAATATTCAGCTTACCCCTTCTTTGGTCTGGTGCTTAGATGTGTGGACTCATCTTGCCTAAAGTGTGTTCATGTGAAGGACATCAGACACACTTAATTGGACGGAACAAAACCTAATTCCCAAAGTATTATTAATATGCTGAATGGTCACTTTTTTGTCGTTATTACCATACGAATGACATCATCGACTTGAATTTTAGTGATGGCATCTTTACGATAATCAGAACATGGATTAGCTTCAATGCTAGTTTTTCCAGGCTTGAATTGAGCAGTCCAATTCTTTACAGTTGAATTTGAAGGACAGTCATCACCAAGTTAATTTTTCATTCAAGTTTTATTTTTCTTTGGGAGACATTTAATGTGAAGAAACTTTATCAACGCTTTTCCATTCCACCAATACAACTCGTGCACAAGTTAACATTATATTTAGCAAACCCTCCACAGCTTTCGTTGCATTTAATCACCCGTAAAGATTGTGGCTCAAAACTTTTACCCTTACTCTCACTTGCGGAAATGAAAGATATGCAAGGCTAGGCACTTTTTGATGCACCCGCATTGTTTGTGACATATTTTACTATTTGTGTTTGTTAATGGATGAATTTTCATTGTTAACTAAGATTGTATTTAAGGGATTTGAATTGTGTTCAGTGTTTTCCATGCTTCATTATTTTACTTGCTTGGAGCACCTTAGAAAAAGTCATTACATAATATTACAAAACACCTCTAAATTACTATTTGTTAACTTAAGGGATAATACACCGATTGCATGTGATCTGGTGTTTTATAATTTATATACAGTACTGGCAGCTAAGCAGGAGGTAGTGGTTGTATACATGAGCTTCTGTGACAAGAGATAAGTTGTTAATATATTTTACAAACTTCTTTCATTGTTTCAGGTTGACAACGGAAATATTTTGTGTATTCTTTTATTTGACTGATGCATATGGATGTGCCTTTGCACTTTGTCTGCACAGCCATTCTAATTTTATTCTTTATATATGTATTGAGTTGTGACAGCAGTTTGAATTATAATTAAGAGTATAGATTCTTAACTTGAATGCAACTTGGCAATATTAGCGCAGAAAGTGGAAAGAGCCAGAATGGTTAAACTTGTCCAGTGTTAAGTATGTTTAATGTCTACCACAAGTTAAACATCTTTTGCAAAAATGACATTATATCTTCATTCATAGGTTGAAATTTTAATTACTGAGACTCATGTGTGAATGCCTTTGTCAATCTCGCTTGCAAATTAGCAAACACCAGGTCAGATATTACGACAAGTCAAATAGGTCAGAAAGTCCTACCGGCACTTCGGTAATTTGTTTATAACTGTGTTAACCTGACCAAATTCACACTTCACAAGCAAATATGCATTTATTGGTTGGTTCCAGTCTGACCTTTTCAAGAAATAAATTTGTTAGAGTGACATTATGCGCATTTTTTTCAAGTAAAATCCAGCTGAATATGGTGTGTGTACAAAAGCGTAGAAGAAATAATAGCTTTTAACCCAATACACCAAATTCTTCACGCTACCAGTATGAAATTATAACTTTCCAAATATTGATTTTCTTATTTGACTGGGAGAGTCAATTTAAGAAAAGAACAACTGCATGCAGGAGTTGCTTCCCTTCCACTGCCGAAATCACTACCAACATCAACAACGACACAATCAACTATCATTTTATCAGTCCGATTTTTTTTATATCTAAAGCACCAACTTCAAATACATATGCGGCATAATCATTAATTTAACACATTTAAAGGAACAGCAACCAAAAATTGTTTTTATAAAACTGTCACCAAAATTACACTATGTGCAGTAAGATGCGCATAATGTCACTTTAATGGAAGATGATTATGTTTTACAGATATTGAGGGCCATGAAGTTGTCACTATGACTTTTTTTGCCAGGGCACTAAATGGATTGAATACAATGTATTTTTGTTTATAAAAACCCATTTTTAGTTTACATTTTTTTAGTTATATATTATATTTTTTTCTACATAAGTTTATGCTATTTATTATTCATGAGATTGTTATATCATTATATGCATATATGTATTACAAGCATATATGTTTTTCATATTAATTGTATTATTTCAGAAAAAGAAACGTTTTAAGAAGGTATGTTTTACCTATATTTTACATTCATACTACATGTATAATACATTTAACATTGTGAATGCTTTTAACATTTAGATATAGATTTTATTATTGAGCTCTCACTTTTGTATACATATTAAAAGTATTACTTTAATGTCAGTTGTTTTTCCTTCTATGTACACACCAGTTATTTCTGTATAGTTTTAATATGTTAGAATATCTTACAAATGTTACGCCTATACAAATTCATATCACTTCAGTAATTATTACAAATTTCGTGCTGGCAGCGTATAGGAATGTTAAGATCTTTGAACGTCTCTATGTTTCCTTCATACGGCCTCTTCTGAAATATAGCGATACAGTTTGGGATAATTGTACTTCAGAAGAAAAGTGAAATATTGAATCAATCCAAGTGGAGGCGGCTAGATTTGTAACTGGAGCCACCAGAGATAAACTTTATAGTGAACTAAAATGGAAACAAATGGAAGAAAGAAGGAAAAAACATACATTAACAACTTTCTATCAGATTCAGAATAATCTCACTCCAACTTACCTGTCACGCTTAATTCTTGACCAAACACAATCACGATACAGCCTTCACAACATAAATCACATTCCACAAGGGAATGCCCATACACAACTATACAAATACTCTTTCCTGTCCTTTGTTATTCGTGACTGGAACGCGTTTCCTGACTTAAATAAATCATCAACATCTCTCATAGACTTTAAAAACAAAATCAATGCTAATTGTAGAACAGCTTTATCAGTTTTATCATGGTGTAAGACCTGGGCAAGTTCTCCACACAAGACTCCGTTTAGGATGCAGCTCTTAAAATCATGACCTATTTAGAAAGTCGATTATCGAATCACCACAATGCTCTTGTAGCGAAATTGAGACAGATAATCACTTTCTGCTTAAGTGTCGCAATTATACATCTCAAAGACAAAGATTTTTCATAGACCTCCCTTGTCGGGCTACATGCCAAAATGTTTGTATGAATGGAAATAACTAAACTTTACGAATTCAGAAATACATCCTCGCTACGGAGCGCTTCTCATCGCAACTTACAAATTAATAACTTTCACTAAACAGAAGTAGCAACTTTATCATTATTCCTTATTAATGATTTCATTATTGTGTTTCGTTTTTCACTCTTTCTACTATGCGTCCGTTACATATTTCTTGTTTATCTCTCTGTATTTTTAAAATTTGCTATAAGACACACAAAGCATACCATCTTATCAAAAATCATAGAAGCTGTATTCATATAAGCCTATAAAGAGTTTGTTTACAAATCCTAATACAACTGATAACTTATGTGTATATTATCGTTAAAATTTTTGTTTACAAATTGTCAAAATTATATGATGTATTATCTTTCTAGAAATAAATACTGTTTAAACTAAACTGTTTTACATACACTTACATAATAATGATATAAGAAAACCTTCAAAAAATCTTCTCCAAAACCACAAGGTATAGAGCTTTAGATATTTAGTGTGAAACATTGTCTACTGGACCTCATCCAAGTTTGTTCGAATCATGTTCCTGGGGTCAAATTGCTAACTAGATATTACTAAATATTTAAGATCCACAAGACAATGCTTCATGCCAAATATCTAAGCTCTGGGCCATGTGGTTTCAAAGAAGAAGATTTCAAGTTTTCCTATTTATTGCGATATAATCTAGAGTTTAAACTTTGCGGAGATGTTCCAATTCATGCAGAACTCTGGTTGCTATGGCAACAAATAAAACAACTTTAAAAATCTTCTCTGAAACCACAAGGCATAGGGCTTAGATATTTGTCTGGTGGACCACTATCAAAATTTTTCAAATTGTGACACCTTGGTCACTTGAATCTATATAGCAGCCAGTGACTTCCAAAGCAACCATTGACTTTGCCTAGATTTTAGTGATTTCCACTTTGAACAAGTGATATCCTTAGCAATCAGTGACTTCCCCTAGCAAGCAGTGATTTCCTAAGCAACTTCTGACTCCCTTTAACACAAATAGGTAATCAGTAGAGCGATATAGGGCCATCCTGGCTGGACAATGCTGACAAGTTCCTAGTAACTAGTGCCTGATTTAACCCACTTATACACTGACCTTTGCATTGAGATCTAACTCTAAAACTCGACAAGACATTTTCTAGAATTGTGATCCAAAAGGTCAACAGCTTAAATTATGATCAGACAGCAGTGTGTCTTCTACCTCTGGAAAAGTAAATTTAGCTACATTTACAAGGGGGACTCTCGACAATCAATTTCTGATTATAAATGAGAGGTAGGGGACAGATATGTTAAAAACCAGCAGGCTATGTAACAGCATAAAATTTATGTTTAAAAAATGTTAAAAGTAGAAGCAATGACATGATGTAATTAGAACATGTACAAGTTTAGCTATCAGTGAAATTTTGGATATTTACACTGGCTTTGATGTTATACGGCATGTCATTTCAGTTTCTGATGGTGCGGGGAAAGAAATTCAAGACACAGGACAGTCTTAAGGAAAGCTATACCCATATTCGCGATCACGAACATTGAAGGAATTAATGCTATTGCGTGTAGTTTTCTCTCACATGCGCACAGTATGTGTCTAAAAGGCAAAGAAAATGAACTCTTTCATATGCAGATAAAGAGAGTGTTCTACTCGCTACCTGTATTTGATTTCCAGTGCCAAGATCACTGGTTCTGCACATCATCACGATGAAGTGAACATTTGGCCAGAGTTCCATTCAATTCCATCAAGTGGTTTAGAAGATACCGAGCGGACACAAATTTAAGACTCAAATCTTTGACCTTAAGTTGTGTTCAGACTGTAAGCCAGTTTGACCATAATTATTTGCTCAACACATTGTCACGATGAGATGACTTATTGACAGGAGTTCCATCAACATCCTTCAAAGAGTTAAGGACATAATAAGCGGACAGACTCAGTTCTTTGACCTTAAGTTGTTACCTTAACTTTGAGTCGGCGTGGCAAGATCAAGGGTTCTGCACATTATCTTGATGAGGTTAACATTAGACCAGTTTCATCAAAATCCACAAAGGTTAATGAGATGGAGCGGGCAGGAAATTCAAGACTGAAACTCTGACCTTAAGTTGTGACGAAACATGAGATCTAGCAAACGAAATGCTCCTTATTACTGAAATGGTATGAATGTGTTATATACAGGCGTAACGTTAGTATTATGTTATGACATATTAAAGATTATTGACAACGTAAGCCTAGTTCTATCAAAGAAAGTTGTTTAAAATTGCAACATTTACTGTCTAAAATGACCAGAGCAGAGATTATGCTGAGTTTCATCAAAATCCTTCAAGGGATTAAGGAAATATGGAGCGGACACAAATTTCAAGAGTCAAACGTTTGACTTTACGTTGTAACCTTGACATTGGGCCTGCGTGACCGCCTCATTGATTCTGCTCATTGTCTCGCTCGATGAGGTGACCATTTAACTGGAGTTCCATAAAAATCCTCCAAAGAGTTTTGGAGATACTGAGCAGACAGACTCAGTTCTGTGACCTTATGTTGTGACCTTGAGTCGGCGGGGCAAAATCATGGGTGCTGCACATTATGTGAACATTTGACCTGAGTTTCATCAAAATTCCTAAGGGGTTAAGGAGATATGGATCTGACAGGACATGGTACGGACGGACGGACGGAGAACATTCCTATATCCACCTCCCGCTAAGCGGCAACTAGGTAAGAATGGATTGAAACGATCGTTTATATTTTGCGATATTTTTGCGACCAAGACAAATAGTTCAAGATATACATGTATATTCAAATTTCAATGATAGTTTAAACTTTAAACTCTTTCAATATTTTTATTTAAGCAAAAACAATTTACAGTATTTATACAAATACAGATTATTGGTGAGATTGCAGAAAGTAGCTAGTAACACTCTTGCATACAGTTACACATCACCAGCGGAACACATTGCTTAATGCTTCATATGTGTAATGTCGTCATATGGCTCTGCAGTAGCCCTGTATGCCAACCAATACTCATAGTCGTTGTAGGACACAACCTCTGTATGTATTTTTTATTCAGCCCCAATAAATCTAGCATATAATTTGCCTTTGAATGACCAACAGTGATCGATTTTATCCTTTGCATTGCGCCTCATTGCTGCCAATACTTCTTGATTGATATGCGTTAACTCCTCATTTCTGTACATTTCGGTACCTTTTAACTTTATTTGCTGTTTTCATTCATTTTGCTATGTCTGTGAACAAATTTTACTAAAATAGACCTTTCCTTGTCAGCCTTGTATTTTCCGACACGGTTTGAAATATTTACTATAGTACTCGTTAAGTTCAGATTTAAGTGTTTATTTAATTTTTTGACGACAGAATTCGTTGTTGCGGTTGTATAAAGTATGTTTAGAGGTTGACAGAAATCAATATTCATCCTCTAGTTCGAAGCTTGAAGTTTCTGGAAATAACTGCTTTAAGAATCTATCGATCACTATCTGGCAACGACTCTCTTCTGTAGCGTTCCAGTAGTGCATCTTGTCGTTGATGCAAGCAAACTTCCTGTCAAAGAGAAGGTATACATTCTAGAATGCAATGCTGTGAAAAACCATGTTTGAATTCCAAAATTTTACTTTTTATGGTAACGAAAGTAAAGAAGATCGAAAAATTAAACACGATGTATATTAATTTAAATTTCAGGATCCACGTACTTGTATTTATTCTTTAAATACCGTTGTAATGATTTCTGCAGCCTTGCATAATTTCCAGTAGTAAAATAAGAGTACTCGTTAGGATCCCGCATAGTTGTTGCTCTGAAATGCAAAAACTTAAGTATGGACAAATTGATTCTATGCAAATGGCTACATGTATTATAGTCGACCACAACGACTAAATTGGTGCTGAAAGTAATATCAACAGCTGAGTAGCTGATATTTCTGTAAGAATAAGTTGGTATAATGTTATCAAGAAAATAAATCGAACTACTTACAGAACTTATCTTCAAATTGTGATTATGAATTGTTACGTTTTATTGCATCAACGCTCAAAAGATCTTACATTGGTTTTGTTCCCTCTTTTTTCTGTATACATCTTTGTGGTTTCATCAAGTAATGATAATATGCAAACGCATACTGAAAATTATAGGAGTCACGAAATCTACTTGCCGAAGTTTTCTGCCATCCTTCTGGAAATCTGTTATAATAATAGTGAAAAAAGTAAATGAAAATTAATACTAATGTCGCAATAACGACTCTTGCAAAGGCAAACACAGCATGAAACCAAGAGGGCCGAGATGGTCTTATATCGCTCACCTGAGTACCATTGTTCATTATCAAAGTCAACAACAGGATCGTTAAGTATTCTTTTTATAAAAGTTTATAAAAGTGATTGGACGCCTTGACTCCTACTGTGGTCCGTCAGTGAACTGTCTCGAGTTTTGTTGGCTGTCTGTGTAACACCGGAATGACTAGAGGTAATACACAGATTGCAGTCTGTTCAAATTTTCTATGTATGATGAGTTAAGGGAGTCTCTTTCTAATTGTGTAGTTAAAGGCATTGCAAATTTCAAGAATTTGTTAGAAAATGAACAGGTGAAATACCTATTTACAAACCAAATGTTAATTAGATCTGTTACCAAAAAGCCTGTTGTAAAATTTTTGACCGTCGCAAATTGTATTTGTGTAAATAATCTTATATCAGATGTTTTAGAAATTTGATTTGTTTTAATCACTTTGAAATGATATGTTGGTAAAGCTCTTTGTGAAGTTGGTATAAATCAGGTTGCACAAGATCTGAAGTATTATCAGTTTTCTTAAAATGTTTTTAATCAATGCCTAATTGTGCCGTTTTTCTGTTGTCAAAGATTTTTAGGCTTAAACTAGTCCGGTTTAATGCCAGCTATGCAATTTTCATCCTTGTATATTTATGGTTTTTAGTAACAACTGTGATAATACATGTGCATCGCTTTTAGAGTACTGTTTATAAAAAGGTTTTAGTACCTTATATCGTTATAAGATTTCATAAAGTCATTTATAAGTCTGAAAAGACTGGCTGCGTACAAATGTTTTATGTGTCTTTATAATTTTTTAATTTTTTTTTCTCCGTTGTTAATTTGTGGTTTTTTGTTTATCTTTTCTTCCCCCCCCCCCCCCCCCCCCCCCCCCCCCCCCCCCCCCCCCCTCCCCCCCCCCCCCCCCCCCCCCCCCCCCCCCCCCCCCCCCCCCCCCCCCCCCCCCCCCCCCCTTGCATCAACATTGTTTGTAAATTGTGTGTGTGTGTGTGTGTGCGTGCGTGCGTGCTCTTGGCTTACAGTTTCTGACAAGAAGATTTTATATTTCTATATAAAACATGACCCGAGGCTAATTTGTGAATATCCAAAGATGAGGAAGATTTTCTAGTTTAAATGAAATATTCAGTAGTTTAATAATACTTGACAGGCATCATCGCTTATTTATCGTACTTGATGGCCACAACTTTTTTCACAGTACCGTTTATTGTTTAGAATAATAAATGCACTGATAGGATAATGAAATAACTATGTTCTTTTCACTCTTAAAGAGTGTTGACCGTTGTATTCAAGGCATTTCTTCATGAAAAAGTGTTGACAGAAAGTTTTTTAGTTTTTGCAATACCATTTAAGATCAAAGTACATGTATTTAAATACTGACAGAATGCGATTTCGAAATATGTCAGTTTGCGAAAACGCGTTATTTTATTTAATAAGCAGTTTAATAGTCACATTTTTCTAATTTCGTTTATAAACTGTAAAAACTAAGTGACTTGTCATCCACACATGATATACATTGAGGAAGCTTTAAAAAGAATGTTATGAAATAAATTCCAGTACTCAATCATTGTATTTTTATCCTGATCCTACACCAGTTCAATGTCTTAATATAGACTGACTTGGAAAATTCCGTTTCTATTTTTAGTACATTACCTTCTACCTGATTTTATGTTAATAAGACCATAATATCTATATTTACATCAGGCTTTGCCAGCTGATTAATACGCAAGTGCATACAAAGGAACGGTAACGATTATTGTTAATTGTTTTAATTTATTTACATTAGTTTGAAGTGTCAAAATCAAAGTTTTACCTCAAACTGATTGTACATAAAAAGAGTGTTAGGAAGATTTTACTTTTTGTAATCCCTTTAAAAACAAAAAACATATATTTAAAAACCGAAAAAAAGCGATTTGAAATATTAGCACTATATTGATTAGCAAAGGAAAGAAGTTCCAATGGTTGTTGTAGGGCATAATCTAATTCTGGTGCAAAGTATATGGAAGTTAATCACCTCCAAAAATACTGCACTATATTTTTCGCATGTGCATCAATCTTTTGGTACAAATAAAGATTATTTCCGCTTGTGAGACATCTTTCTTGGTAAAATAAGAGCTGCATCTAATTGTGATCATGGGACCTTAAGCATATTGAGATATAACTCTCGGAATAGTAAGAGTATCTGTACAGGTTTAAAGGTTAGTCATGATGTGCGTTTATCATTTCCTCAAATAAGGTAAAGGTTAGACTTGGTAAAGTAGGTACCTGTTTTGTAGTTCGTACATCAATGATACATCTATGAGATGTGGTGTATGCACTTGCATTCTTCTGTATACGTAACCAAATGCCTTGTTATACACAAATACTGTGTACAAAATTGACCCAAAGAAACTGCGAAAACGTCGAAGTCCAGTGAGGGGTTGGTTACTAGTGTGATATCTTTGACAGTCATCGCCGTCCCAGTCACATCTACTCGTATTACATTCTGTATCGCATATGCCATTGTTGATGACAGAGAGTTTGCATGTCTTAGAGCAATCTGGAACCTGTGCTTTTTCAACTCTAATCTATAAAAAGCAAACTATTCAAACTAGCATATACACGTTTAATTTATAAATGTGAAAAACATATTAACAAGAGTTCAAGGCACGGAAACTTAATACAAAAAGTAAAGCATTTTGAAATACGAACATATGTTAACCGATGCTAATACGTAAGAAAAGGAAATTTCAGTAGTTTCTGTTTTTAAAAGTAAGCATATGATTTTCTTTAAGTTTCATTTAAGTTTTTAAAATATATTTCATACAGTTCTTATATTGATACGCTAAGTAATCCTTATTTTAACTTAATATCAAACTGAAATGTAATAATTTATTTTTATCGTCTTAGAAGAGTATAGGAAAAAAACAAGATTGACTTAATTATAATAATTATTATGTAAATGAAAAATATTAATCTTACTTTAAAACCCGTTTCCTTGGAATAAAAATCTTCGGGTACTACAGTGCCAGCAAAGAAAATATCATCATTTATATATACAAACTGTTGTGATAATCCCGAAATGCGATGTATATGACTTTCTATCGCCATTGAATTAAAGGTGGGAAGGTGGCTTTTATTTGTGAAAATTTCCTGAAAACATAATTAACGTCAACTTTATTGAAAACCCTTATATCGGCTTATACAGGGTGTTTCAGAGTGTATGATACTATCTGAATATGACGCCAATTGTGTGTTATAACGACGTTGGATATTTGGATATTGTATTGCATTTTTTTATAACAGTAACAAGATTATTAATTTCAAAATAAATTTAAAGTCCACATTGGCATCTTCGTTTTGGATAAACCTCATGATTAATATGACGTCAACATTTTCCCGATCTGTTGAACTTTAATATGCCCAACTTTTATGGTAAATTTTAATTATTAATTTGACAAATCGGTCAAGTTTTTGAAATTTTAGAACATTTCGCAGTAGTATCATATATTATGGATTACCCTGTATAATTCAATTCAGTCGTACAGCATTTATTAAATATATCTTTCTTACACTTAGAATGAATATGTTAGCATCAACTTTAGGGAAAAGGATTTTGGACATTTTGATCTGCCTATTATACAGAAATATTTGTTGGTGTTGTTTGTGCTCTTCATGATCTTTGTACATTACATTAACGCACATTGTAGACATTACTGTTCCTTCCCTTAATGTAAAGAATTCTACATTTTTTACGGTTTTTAGACTAGTTATGTAATAACAGTACTCGGCCTGTTTTCTCACCGAATGTTTCACTATGGAAACTCTTGGATTTTGAATGTTCAACCATCTTGGAACTTGGCCATTTGTTACTATATATATGTGTCTAATCCAGTTGGCATTCTTCTCCACTGATCGTAAGCAGTATCGTAATGTTCCCCAATCTCTGTATTTGTTTGGAGAATAGCTATCATCGCTGTTGCTTGAAAGAGACAATACAAAACTAAATTATTTCAGTTTCTTAAAGTGTTCTGCACCACCGGAAAGTGACTATGATCGAGACCTGTGCAGTCATAGAATACGTTTATGTTGCCATATGATAGCCTACATTTTACATTTACAGCTATGAAAACGGCTTTCATTATATTTTAACATTTTTCATAGATTTACTTTTGTTCAGAGATTAATTTGATCATGCGATTCCCCACCGTGCAACATATGTCGGTGAAATAGTTTTTTTTCAGTGATAATATATACTAAACAAAATAAGAAACTTCGACTAAGTTTGCTTGAACATAGCTGGATGAAAACAAATCGGGGAAGTCATTGTTATATATGCATTTAAAGAGTTTTCCGTGATGCATCGTTTGGTGCATAAAATGATGGCCAAAGGTTGATAATATATGTTGGAAACTTCGACCAAGTGAGGTAGGGGTTAAGAACAAAAATTACACTTAATAATGGGTATGGCCACCTCTTATTAGGATTTTTAGCGGGCCAGTCATCAATGAAATCAATTGTATTTGTTACAAGAAAATTTACACTGTCTCTAGTTATATGAGATGTGACATTATCATGCTGAAAAAATCGAGATGTTAGCGTTGTCATGACACAGGGGAATGACTTTCATTGATGACTAGTCCGCTAAAAGTACTGATCTCAACTCAGTCGAGCGCGCCTAGGATATTCTGGACAGACGAGTAAGGGGTCGTCTCAATTCATAAGCTAACGTCAACGAACTTCGTCAAGCGGTCATTTGTGAATGGAACAATATTCCACAGGCAGAAATCACACTTTAGTCAATTCTATACGCCGGGGTCAACTCAAGAGGTTAAAATACCCGTTTTTAAGTGTTATTTTTGTTTTTAACCCCTACCTCAAATGGTCAAAATTTCCCCCATATTCTCTTGACCCACAGCCATCATTTTTGCACCAAACGATGCATAACGAATTACTCTTTTTACGCATAAATAGCATAGACAATCAAACATTTTCGTACTTTTAATCAGATGTATATTATGAAATAGAGTAATTAGAAATGAAAGAATATTAATGTATTGTGATTCAATATACATGTATAAACATTTTATCATATTTTGTATTTAAAGTAATGGTACCTGGTTATGTTAAACCTTTTCATTTCTCTGATTAGAGATGGGTCTGAGCCATTTACCCATGTTACAACAAGGTCGATTTGTTCAGAAAAACTGAAACTAAAAACAAAGATACTCATGTCTGTCTTACAAGAAACAATCTACAAACCTGTTTGAGTGTGTCATTTTTATAATCCTGCAAAGACATTTACGTGACGACAAAAAAATTTAATCAACATGTAGAAATGAAACATAAAGAGACACTGAAAAAGAAAGAATATAACAAAATAGTTAAATATAGCAAAATAGTGTAGTGCTATCCAAAACATAAACACATATTGAGGACAGCATTCTCTGGCAACGGCTTTTTGATATTGTCAAACACTTTGTTGGAGACAATTCCAGTGATACATGACTACTCTGTGGGTAACGGAAAAACGAAGTAATTGGGAGAACATTTGTAAATATCAATCTCGTCATTGTATATGTACAATTGCTAAAATTGTACAATGCTATTTACATATTTGAATTACAAGATACTGTTGTATGTCATCCACATCTTCATTTATCTGGCTAAAAGGAACACGTGTCTCAAACAAACCATTAGGAAAAATTGCAGAGATAAAAATATAGACACAGACATGATCACGGACTAATAAAGATATATGACTTACAACCTTTTCAATATATATTATTATTATTTATATTACTATTTAATAATTACGGTTTACTTGTCTCAGCATGACTATCATATTTTCCGAGATAAGGTCCCAAAATAGTAGCCAAAATTAAATACAGCGGTAAGGTTTTACTTTCCACTATCTTTGCACACATTGTAGCATTAAGGGGACACAGCAGTTTCACGAAGACTAGTTTGGTTGCTTTAATATACACTTAGAAAACAAGTTAATTGTTAAGCAACATGTTATATGCTATTTGGTTTTTGACGTGGTATATGGGGATATATTACCAGCCTAGACTTATATCAGCCGAGCCGTTAGGCGAGGTTAATAATATGTCGAGGCGGGTAATATTATACAATTATAGACTAATATAAGTCAATATATACTTTTGCGGACCTGTTTAAAGTGATATTGACCCAGAACGAAGTACTGGAAATAAATCATTATGTGTCAGGTATTGTTAAGAACAATAAATCTTAATATACAATACATGTAGATACATACATAGAAAGATTTATATATATATATATATATATATATATATATATATATATATATAAATGAGAAATATATAAGAATATAGAATTACTTACTTGAAAGTATCAAATTTGGAGTGTTCTCTTTCAGACAAAGATGAGTTTTCACGACTCTCAGCATCCGTCTTGTATCTATACATCTGAAATGTTTCATTGTTTATGCAGTTTATTTTACTTACGGCTCGTATATTTTATTAATATTAAGCGGTGGAGTAGAGGTTAATGTATATGCCGTTCATACCGGAGGTTGCCGTTCGAGCCCCACTGGGGTCACGACCGTACCTCCTCATACGACACCAGCACTGGCCTTTCCAGGAAGCGGACTTGAGAGTGTCTCGATCAGCTTCAAGTGTTTTTAACAATCGAGCTCAAATAAATAAGTATAAATTAAACTAATATATCAAGTGCAATCTAGCTACTGTGACCATGACTTTGACCTTCGATAACATCATATGCCAATATAAGTTTATTCCAACAAGGGTAGCTTTTAAAAAGCTAGAAAGCGGCTTATTTAGTTTTGAAGTGTTCAGCACAACCACAAGGTGATTATGACTGAGACCTGTGTAGTTCTATAACAATTTCATGTTGCCATATGATAGGCTTCATTTTATGTTTACAGATAAACTTTTCTTTATTTTCTAAGATTTTCATTGATTGCCCACCGTGAGATCACAGTATATCATTGGCTTGCATAAAGTGAATGCTATTAGTTACCAACTTAAAATTTGTGAATTCTACAAGGTGACATATTTGCGATCATTCTTCAAGTAAAACAAACTTTACACGGATAAGTGTCTGTTATTGTCAAGAACTGCCACTTATTATCACTTAATTTAGTACAGCTGCGCTAATTGTTAACGAGCGTACCACTTTAAAATCTAGTAATTGTTCGTGAATTGCTCTTCCATAAGATAATTTATCTTACATTTGCAAATTGTTAACCACTTAGCTACCTAACATTTTAAAAATTGCACACAGGAATTACATCTATCTGTTAGCCAACATTGACCAGATAATTAACACAACTATGAGATTAAATTATCTTACAACAGAAATATGCCACCATACACATCTAGCTGTAAAGGAATTCTTCAAAACACTTGTTTGAGTAAACTAATGAAAAGGTTAACTTTATTTTAACATCGTTGAAAGGGTTTTATTAGTCATGTGAAAAAGGTACCAAACTATAACTACTTGTGAAATTAATGATTTTCCATCCCTTGTCTTTTGTTATCTGTAAAAAAACAAAAATATCAAACAGGGAATGCCACGTACCAAAAAGCAGCCTCCCAAAACGAGCCCCCACGCCCCCAGAAAGCCCCCCCCCCAAACACCCCCCCCCCCCCCCCCCCCCCCCCCCCCCCCCCCCCCCCCCCCCCCACCACACCCCCCCCCCCAATCATGTACCACCACATATACCTACCAACACACACTACTCAACAACAACGGGACAAAACGAACAATTAAAGGAACACAGTGGAACAACACTTATACTAAAGTCGCTTTTCTGCTGCATTTGTATTGTCTCTTTCATGCAAAAGGAATGGCAGCTCTGCTCCAAGCAAAAACAGAGAAAGGGGAACATTACGATACTGCTTACGTCCAATGGAGAAGAATGCAAACTGGATTAAACACACATATATATATAGTAACAAATGGCCAAGTTCCAAGATGGTTGAACATTCAAAATCCGAGAGTTTCCATAGTGAAACATTCGATGAGAAAACAGGCCGAGTACTGATTTTATACTAGTCTAAAAACCGTAAAAAATGTAGAATTCTTTACATGAAGGGTAGGAACCAACAGTAATATCTACAATGTGCGTAAATATTATGTACAAAGATCATGAAGAGCACCAACAACACCAACAAATATTTCTGGGTAATAGGCAGATCAAAATGTCCAAAATCCTTTTGTTCTGAATTGTAATCCTGAAGTTGATGCTACACATTTATTCATTCTTTCAATAATTTTATAATAATGCGTACAATTTGCGGACTACTTTTTCTATACATGACCGGTGCAACTGGAAACATTTTAAGTTAAAGAAAGATTTATTGAATACATGCAGTAACACTGAATTGAAATATAAAGGGTGATCCTTACATATGATACTACATTGTACTTCGATTTGTTCTAAAATTTCTAAACCTTGATCGATTTGTCAAATCAATATCCAAAAATGTACCATAAAAGTCGGGTATATTAAATTTCAACAGATCGGGAAAATGTTGACGTCCTTTTAATCCTGAGGTTTATTCAATGTGAAGATGCCAATGTAGAGTTCAAGTTTATCTTAAAATTTATTCTCTGGTTACTGTTATAAAAAGCATGAAAAACAATATCTAAAATATGCTTTACTAACTAAACTTCAAATACACAACTTGTGAATAGATTTAAACAGACAGAAGCAGTTTAGGACAGCACCGGCATGCACGGATTGGAAATTTGTTTAAGAGACTCATTGACAACGTCGTTATAACACAAAATTGGCGTCATAACAGAGCACATGT
The DNA here is from genome assembly GCA_022818135.1 of Saxidomus purpurata. Classification (NCBI taxonomy): domain Eukaryota; kingdom Metazoa; phylum Mollusca; class Bivalvia; order Venerida; family Veneridae; genus Saxidomus; species Saxidomus purpurata. Next base: position 21,728,777 of record JAFMSR010000013.1, on the reverse strand, counting down.
TGTAAATATACTAAATTTTAATGTCTGAGTTAATTGTTGGATATGTTTTCATATCATATCAATATTGTAACTTCGCTGTTTTACTAAGTCTATTTTTAAAGACCGAAACGCAACATTAGAAAAAAAGAACAAGTCATATGAGGTTAAATAGTATTACATATTCTGGATCACCCTGTATAAGCCGAAATAAGGCCGCTCAATAAGTTGACTTTAATATTGTTTTCAGGAAATTTTCAAAAATAAAAGCCACCTTCCCACTTTTAAGGACAAGAAAATCTTTGAACTCATTCCATTTGAATCATTTCACACACGAATGACAATCTTATTGTTTTGTTATCTCGAAACTTGAAACTTGAAACTTTTTAATTTTATAAAACGCCTATTTTCACATAACTACATATCCAATTGTGTTGTTCAAATAAATGAAATAAATCTCAAAAGAAAATTAATAGATTATGTTAATAGAAAAAATTACATCATACTAATTAACTGTTATTAATTCAAAGTAAGAGGCATTCTGAGATAATTGGAATTAATTACAAAGTATTTTTTTATAAAACTCATTATAATACTTAATACAATATTGCATTCATGTCTTAAAAAACTAAAAACAGTATATTAAGACAAATGATGCACGTATAGTATATACAGGGTGAAAATAAAATCAGTTTTTAGAACACTTTTGTTTACAGTCTCTAAAATAATGCATTAAAGTCTTGAAAGTAATGTGTTTTCAGTTTCTTCTTAAAACTTTCTACAGTTTCTGAGTTTCTGATACTAAGAGGCAACTCAGTCCGCAGTTTTGGTCAAAGAGATTTGATAAGACCTGACAAGTGCCAAGTTGTTATGACATGTTCGACAATAAATTAACCTGTCAACATCTTCTCCGAAAGTTACACCCTTTAAATATTATAACGTCACGTGGCCTTGATGGAAATACGCCATGCACTGTAAAAAAGCAAATTCTGATTATTTTTTTAGAATAAAGTAGAATAGTCAGAAACTGCTGTGAAAAGTGAACTATTTTAATAGTTGTGAGTACACACGAACCCTCTACGGAATAAAAGAAGGACACCGGCTAAATGTATTATACAACAGAAAGCGAACGCACTATGACGGAAATCTTTGACTCGGCTTCACGCTAAAAGAACAGAAATACTCATATTCCCTTTAGTCAAAGTCCCCTCAGTCCAAAACATGGCACATTAGTCAGAATCCCTTCGATAGATTTAACAGTGTTTTTACATATTTGATGAGAACGAAGTTTGAGTACATGTGTAATTTCAAAACTTTAAATTATTTTTAATTATTTGCTATAGTAAACTAGAGACAAATAAAACATTTAGTAATTTGAATCATTTTTTCCCATACAATATTTGCTTTTCAAATTTTTAAATCCATTTAGGGGATTATGATTAACTTGTAAAATCCATCGAAGGGATTATGAATACTCTGAGGGTTTGGTATAACATAGTTTCGGCTGTGACAACGAATGAGAGAAGAAAAGAGAATGATTAATGAGTGAGGTGAAAGATGGTGGAGAGTTCTAATTATATTACTGTATATAGAATTATATGTACTGTAGATCATGATAAGAAACATCATAAAGAGAGACAGAGAGAGAGAGAGAGAGAGAGAGAGAGAGAGAGAGAGAGAGAGAGAGAGAGAGAGAGAGAGAGAGAGATGTCAGAGAGAAAGGCGGGTGAATAAGATATATCTTCCTTAGAAAACAGCCTTGTTATGTGTTTAACAAATTATGAATATTATACTCACAAAAGTAGTGTATGTATATAATAGGGGAAAAAACAAAAGTACCAAAAAAAAAGAAATTGAAGGAATTTGAACGAACAGAGGGGTCGTAAGATATTTAAAAATAAAGAATGTATGGAAATACGAATGACAGGATATGATTGAACAATGAATATGGCGCGACAAGCATGAAGTAAACAATCGGCTGTCAAACAAACAGTTTTGTTTTATTTCGTAAATAAAGCCATCCTTTTGGCATATTATTAAAGTTTTTCAGCAACACAAACAAAAGATCATGTATATAAGATCCCAGAAAAAACTAAAGTAGCAAATAGCTTTTCGTTTAAAGTAAATTGTTAAGAAACCAAACAAATACTAATGCAAAATTACAACGGCCACTCTTAGAAACATTAGACAAAAGGAATATTACTGTAAAATTTTCTTTACAGTTATCTTACCCTTCAAAGTTTCCGTATTGGGTTATGACCAAGAACGAAGCTGAAAACTTAGTAAATGCTTTGAAAACATGTAAAAAGTGAATTATAAATTTTCTTAAGAAAATTTAACAAGTTGACTGCTATACCTACTTCGAGGAATCAAGTTATTGTATACAGGTAATATGTCACATGCTGTAAAGGCTCTCCATGAGCAATCTCTGAAAGCTTATCATAATTAAATGTCGTTATTTGACTAGGTCAAACTGGACGTTAAAACGGAGATATCATTGTTTGATACTATGGTAGTACCAATTTTGATATATGGGTCTGAGACGTGGGGAGTTTTATAATACGAAGAAGTAGATAAGTTACATTTTAGATTCTGGAAACATATTTTAGGTGTTAAACAACAGACCCCAAACTATGCTGTTCTCGGAGAACTTGGAAGACTTCCCTTATCTGTAATATATAAGGAACGGGCCTTAAAATATTGGTAGAAAATAATGAAGAATCGTACTTCTCCAATTTATACTATGTACATGGAACTAATAGATAATAATAGCAATGGTTTGGCAACTCGTATAAATTCTATAATACATGTAGATTATCTTGGTTTTACACCTAAAGATTGAATTTTGGTACACGATTACATGATCAATTTAAGCAAGATCGGACTGCTTCTATACAGTCTATGACCAAACTAGATTATTATTGTAAGTTTAAAAAAGATTTTGTTATTGAGAACTAGCTTACTATCATTGCTTACGCTGTTAAGCCGCTTAAGATTGAGTTCACATAATTTAGAAATTGAAGCAGGTCGTTTCAACGGAATTGATAGAGCTAATAGGTTCTGCAATTATGTAGCCAAAATGTGGTAGAATCTGAGTTTCACTTTATGTTGTGTTGTACTAAATATAGAACCCTCAGAACTAAGTACAACTGTAACTTATCATGGCCCTGCATAAATATGTTTAGCTCCTTAATGTCGACACATAATAAGAACAAACTATATTACCTAGCAAAATACATTAAAGATGCATTTGAACTAAGAAAGAATACACTGGAAAACTGATTTAATTCTTGAAGTTTGTATGTTTTGTCACTTATACTGAAACCCCATGGTACCGGTGGCCCCAAAGTACCGGTGCAAATATAAATCTCGCGATATTTTAATCACAGCGCCATCTGCCGACTGTTTACATTTTCACGCTTTATCAACTTCAGTTTCTCTACAGTAAAAATGTATTTTCTGCTAAAATTAGAAATATGTGATGAATAATTTTATGTGTGCCTCTCAAACTACCAATTTTTGGCTTAAATCTACCCTTCCTGATCCCATTTGTCCAATATCCTTGCAAAACATATTTGTTTATATCCAAAATAAGTTCGGCGCTTTTACTGACGTCACACATCTTTTTCATAAAAAGTCATGTGACACCATGACAACTGATAATGGCGGGAAAAAATAGAAGTATGGTTGGCCCAAACCGACTGGTCTCACAGCTAGAAATTTTTTATATTACGATAGTTAATTAAGTAAATGTGATGATGTGGTCACTGAACACACTTAAAAATGTTTTTCAAAGAAATGACATGTATTTATAAGTACTTACTCTGTGAACATACATGTTTAAGTGACCACACTGTGAATAAACATGTTATGTGCTTTCACTTTGAACAAAATTAACAGTTTGGTGAAATATGACTTTTTTCAGGGATGTTACATGTTTTTCTTGATAAATCTAACTTTTCATTGATAAACAAAACCATTTAAATGTAAATATGTTACTCGTGTGACAGTAAAGGCATGTTCAATTTAAACTTCAGTTAATGCAGGATATGGCTGCCCATACTTTTACGATATTTTTACCATTACACCAGTAGCGTGAAGTTACCTACATTTCATGATCAAAATGGCGGCTTACTTGACAGTTCTCAGACTTTTGTATTTCATGACTGATATGATGGTTTTTGTGATTAAATGAAAGATTAGATGTCAATTTATTAGTGAACTTTTTATTAAGTAAAGGTGAGTGTATTTTGTCGTTTTATGTTGGCGTATATATCAAGTACACCGGTACCGTGGGAAACCAGGCTATATGTTTGTTGCATTGTTTGTATATGTATGTTGGTATATGCATTAGTTTGTTTGTCTTCGTCATAACTTTATGTATATATGGAATAAGGCATTTCCTATGCTGATTGCCTAAAAACTTGAAACTTGCTGATCAATATGTTTGATTCGCTTGAGGCAATTAAAATTAATCTGTTTGTCATGGTAATAATTTCAAAAAAGTAAACTGAGATTGTGAAAACCTCATTTGATGATGACAATTATGAATTGTTTAGTTTAGAACATGTGTTTTCTGTTTTCTCTATATTATGTTATATACGGACCGTGTCTGTACGTAGTGACTGACTCATTATTTGTTATTTTTTCTTCTATAACCTCGCCTTCCGTAAAACGCATATCAATTAGAAGAGAAGGAAGAAGCTTGATCAAAAAGAATTAGTAGGTGGTTTATTATTATGCAGGATACTGGGTTATAAGTAATGTTCTTTTCTCGAGAGGTTTTCATGTCCATTTTTTGAAAAAAATTATTTTAAATTAACTGTTCATCATATCGTCTGCTGATTACAATTGTTATCATTGAAACAGCGATAAAGTCGGTAAAAGAAACAAAATAAATTGCTGAAAATCGGAGAAAACGTGGTCACGAAAACATGTGATAAACGGAGACAAATACTCAAAACTGTTTAAAATTGGTCTAATATAACAAACTCTGAAAGGTGGGAGACATGGGTGTATGATATACTATATAATCTACATGTATGCAGTATAACAAAAAAAAATATTTCTCAAGAAAAAAAACTCAAAGGGGGTGGGGGGAAGAAGCCAATCTGATTTACATTTTGTTTTGAAGTCCTCTCCTCAAGATCTTGAAATTCTTAAGCCTAATGGCAATAAACAAAGCCAGATTATGTCATGTAAAGAAGGCTCTAATAACATGCAGTTGCAAGTGTGAAAATAGAACAGTTAACTAATAACTGTTAGTTATAATGCTCATATATACATGACAAAGTGATCGCGCCCTTGTGTACATGAGAAAAAAGGCCCTTTTTACATATGCCCCTGTCTGATCCGGCAGGAAACACTAATCTTGGTGTAAAAATGTTCCACATATACCTATATTAGTTGAAGATGATTGACATAAGTGATACTTTTATTCATCCATTTTTGGGAAATCATGGCATAATACATGTACATTGTATATTAATATTAATATGATAAATTATACACTTCTTTCGTTGGCTTTATGGATACTGTTTCAATTTTTCATTTACCAATCGGTTGTGCCCGACTCCGTCTTTTTAATGGAAGGAAGAGGCTGGGTTCATTAGTATTTGATGTGTGGCATTTTCTAGTGCACCTTACCAAGAACTTAAAAAAAACTCTTCAAATGATATCCCTTGGATCAAAACTGGCCTCTTCCCAGGGTCAAGCTTTTATTTAGTCTTGTATGAGAAAATGCTTTAAAAATGTTGAAAACCGTTAGTCGTCCAGCTAAGATATTTAATGTATAGCATTGCAGTGTCGTTCCCTAAAAGGTATGTTGAAAATATGGCCCTGTTGTAAAATTTGCCTCATCCTGTAGGTTATTACTTTACATACTTCCGGACTTATATAGCGGAATAAATCTTTCTTTCAAATAGGGTAAGCCATATCGCATAACAGCATTGTCTAGTGGTTCTTTTCCATGACTATTCTAGCGATGCCCCTAGAAACAAAATTGACCCTGCCCATTTGACATATTTTCTTCTTTTAGCAGCTACTACAATGGAATGTAGACCATGTCCAACCACAATCATTACTATGGTAAATCGACAAAATAAATGCCAAGAACCAACTCTTACTAGATCAAATGAAAATATAAGCTAATCAATATTTCTGTACTGTTTCACCTGAACAACATTGACCATGACATTCAGCCCAATTTTTTTGTTCAGTAACAAGAAGAGATACGCAAATTGTTCGCGTGTTCCTGTTCCATTATTTCTTACAGAGGTATGGCCCGTTGATTACTGCTTAAGTTTGTTTCTTTTTCTATTCTAATTATGTTTCTCAGCACATTCTTGTTGGAATCAAATGAAATTTATTGCGGGCCACCTATACTTAGGACGGCTTTGGATAATGCTTATGTAAGTGAAGTAGTGAATAGTTTTTTGCGGACGTTAAGAAAGTAGTGAACACTTTTTTATTTTACACAAGTTCCGGTCAAACGGGAATGTAAGTGAAGTACTGTAGAGGATAGTTCTTTACACACATACTATGAGATGAATGAATATAGCCTGCGAAAGTAAGATAAAGAATGGGTTGACCTCACTCTTCAATGTGTAGCTTATAATATAGTTAGAAATTATCTGTAGCTTACAATATATTCACTCGATTGCTGAATGTAGCGTGAATGGTTGCATACATTGCCTATACATGCATTTACTAACCATTACACCAGTTTTTGATGTTTACTGAATTTGCTTCGTCTTAATGCCAGACATAAACATTTGACTTGTCTCATCAGTGACATTTTCTTTTTTAACAAAAACTTTGAGTGTTGGTATCATCAGTTATAGTCATTGCTTTTTATAAATATTAAGTTTCTTTAAGATAAAATTTGTAATATATAGTATGGAACATTTTTGCTCATGTTACAAAAAATTAGGAAGCTGTCTCTCGAAAGGAAAAAAATGGGACTTTGCAATAACTTATCAAGTAAAGACACTGTTCTACCGCTGTGATACTTTTGTATCACAGTTTTCTTGTGTTTACTTAATGTTCAGAACAAACAGGAGATGCTCATATTTTGCACACAGTTATGATCTTTTGGTTATGTTTGCTGTAAATAAGTAAGAACATCTAATCCGCTATATTTCTCAGCACCTATCTCCCTTTATGTGATATGCTTGTCCTGAGCATAACTCAAAATTCCTTACAAGGATATGAGTTGATACTTCACCCATTGATAGAGGACATTGAGAGGGAGTGCAGTGAGTCATTACTCCATCTGACCCTTTTTTAATTATCTCCCGTTATGAAACATGTTTGTCAAGAGCATGACTCAGAAACTACGCAAGGGATTAAGTTGATATTTCAAACAGTGTATGAGTTAGAGGACATTGTAAGTGCAGTGACTAAGAACCATAACTCTGACTTACCCCATTTAATAACTTCTCCCTTTATCGTAGGGAGTTTACTTGTCCGAAACATAATTCCAAACAATGAAACAGATTTCTTGATGTAACATATAGTGATAGAACATATTTAGAGGAAGTGAAGTAACGAATAATCTTGACTCTACCTTTTCTCTTGAATGATCTCCATTTATCCTCTAAAATTATGCTCGTAAAGAATATAGCTCAAATACCGTTCAACAGATTTACTTGATATTTAGCACAATAAAAGAGTATATTGAAAGGAAGCGCAATGTTTAAAATGTTGTATCTGGGCCTGTGATTGAATTTCGTCCAATTGTTACTTCTATTTTGCTACAGTTACAATTGTCACGTAATTTGACTTGTGGGCTGTTCATTCGAAAACACAGACTTTGGTGAGCATACTTCAGTGTTACCGATGCTCTTGTTTTACACGTGCGTCATTTCTACATACCTTGCTTTAAAAGTTTAGTCAATAACTAATAATCTTAATTTTAAGGAAATAAAAGACTGAACGGTCCCCACTTAATTGTTAGAATACAAGGTCTTATAACATTTTTTCTATTACTGTAATTTTTGTTACTACAAACCTTTTGAGGTATTCCATTCTCAACGTGAAACGTGGTTGTAACAAAAAAGAAAACACAAACACATAATTCCAGAAGAACGAAGCTGGAAAGACACCTTTTTGAAATAAACATTACGAATTCAACATTAACTGACTGTGTAAAACTATCGATGTGGAGTCAATTGAAATAGAAGAAACAGATGTCGCTTATAATACCAGGATTTGTTAAATTATATGGTAATAATTATGGCGCAATAATTTATTATGTCTTCGATGTGTTCTCCATAATCTCTGCAAACATATAACCCAGAAAAGTATGCGCAACAGCTTGACCGGCTAGTTATACGAATATCTTTGGACTTCTACACAGGTTTAATTGTACATACCTTATTTAATAAGCGTCTGCCAACTGTATCTTTGGAAACGATTTTACCTGGTTATACTTACACCTAGACCTTGTCATGTACAGCGATAGATGGTTATCATTTTCTGGTAATATTCAACGATGATTAACTTACATTCTTAAAAGTTTTTGAACATTTACAGGCCTTCGTAATTTGGTCGCACTTTTGTGTTTCTTTTGCTTTTCAGTTTTTTTTATAAATTACTTTTTATGTCAGTTTTTAGACTTTTGGCCAAGATCAGCAGCTTTCACACAATTCTTAAATTTCACACAATTTTTAAATGTTTTGAAACTTAATTTTAAATAATATGCATTATCGGTCCTTGTGTTGCTCCCTATTCACAGAATATTCCAGAGCTATCACCTTTTCTCTCTCTGTTGACAATATTGAAACATATGTTAGATCCCTGCCAAACAATAAAGCCAAATTAGTAAATGAACATATCAAGTACGGAGGACAAGCGCTTTACGTAATCATAACTGAGCTTTTAAACCGCATAATCGAAGATGGAGAACTACTTACGGCCTGTAAAAAAGGTATGATTATACCTGTCTATAAAGAAAATGGAAAGTCGCGGTCTGATCCTAAAATCAATCGACTTATCACATTACTCCCGGTGTTATACAAATCATTCGAAAGAATTCTTCATGACCGGTCAAACATATGGCTAAATGCGTCAAAAATCCATTTTCCAAACTCAAAGTAAATGCATACCAAAAACACATACGTGCTGTCATTGCTTCCTTTTTGCTAAATTTTGAACTTCACAGCAATGTCTACATTGCGCTACTGGACACGAGTCAAGCGTTTGATACGTTTGAAGCGGAATAAAAAAAGAAGGACACCGGCAAAATTTATTATAGAACAGAAAGCCTGAAAAGTATATTGATCGCAGTATAACGAACATCTATGACACTGCTCGAAACTTCACGGTAACAAAAGTAATGCACAGTTTTTTTTAAAATTTTAAATGCTTCGTTCGGCTAAAACACCAGTGACCACACCATTATAAGGGTAAATCAGACTTAAAATGTGAACACAAGATGAAAGCCAATGTCAATGCAATGAAAACTGATTTGCAATTCTCACAAACTTGTGTTTAAGATCGTAGATCTCCCGTTTAAGGAAAAAAAACAGTTCGTTAGCATATTTCCCAAAATTACTTCTAAAAGCAAAACAAAACTCTGCTACAGCAGTCTAAACGCAGCCTAACAAATCAAATTTGGAGAATATACATTGTATATGCATCTAATCATGACATAAATGATCTAATTTTTTCAATATAAAAAGCGTTCTGTTACAGTAGTGCTTTCAATTTTTGTACGCTAGTCTGACAAATACAGGACTGATACTATTAAATACATGCCAGTTAATCATAGTACATGTATGTAGCAAAACTGACAATGTGTATGAACCGCAAGTCTGTCGAATGCAACTCATATGTAAGTTTAAACACCATACAATAAAACTTGTCGGTCATCATTTAAAATTTTGTCATCCTTTATCAATGGCCATATTTTTCACATCTGCTGCGAGTGTACAATTTGATAATAAACATTGACCAAATACGGATATAAACAGGAAGAACTATTTTAAATTCACATTACCTTTGGAAACATTTTTTCTACTCAAGAATACGCTATCGAAGATACATAACGATAGTCTTTTGTTTCCTTTAAGTAAACTATTGTCGGAAATATTATATTGTCAAACTATTGGTGTGATAAATGGTTCTGAAGGGTGCTGGATTAGACAGGTTTCACAGTTTTTACTGCCTGTGGTGGCTGATCCTTAATCCAAGCAGCACCTTAGTCCAGGAGCTAGCTTTTTCTAAATGAAAGCTTTATAAGAGTGATTAAAGTTCACTAGCAGACCTTCAGATTTTATCGAAAATATATTAATATTTTTGCCATAAGCTAATCATATTAAAAGATACAAGATTCATGTCTTTTTTTATTCCAGGTCCCCGTAATGGTGGAGATGAACCTACATGTATATGATTGTATAATCAAAAACAAAACAAAATATCTACATAAGATTACCAGTTTGAATAGGTCTATGGCAAATTGGGACAGAACTGGCCTTTCTAAAGAAACTGATCAGTTAAAATATTAGGTATCGTTACCTGCATAATTAAAACCAGGTTTATTAGATAATATAAGATCCCTGTTAGAGCAGAAGAGTCATTTGTATCATTTGTATGATGAGTAATGCATTATAATTTTCATATGCTTATTTAAGTTATTCAATCAGGATAATAATGATGTATGAAGAGTGCTGCGTCTTATTCAGTAGACTAAGTATAATTGGCTTATTAATTTAATGCATGTCATGAATATGATGTAGTATTTTCTCTTTGTAAGCGTATTTTATGCAGTGTATGAGGGTACATCAAAATGTCCTTGGCCAAACGTTTTAAACAAAACTCATTCAAAATTTTATTTATTTTTGTTTTCAATATAATCACCCTTGATTTTAATGAATTTTTCCGGCGATGCTCCAACTTAATTATGCCATTTATTTAATATATTTATTCCTTCGTGGTCAGTCAAAATGCCATCTTCAGAAGTTCAGATTTAAAAGAGGTAGACATCTGAGAGTACTAGATCAAGTGAGCACGAGCCCAAAGCCACCCAAGCAGCTTCAAGTACTGCAACTTGTGAGATGTATAGAAAGGCATTACCCTGAAGCAAAAATATACCGACGCTAAGCTTTCCTCTCCATCTCGTAAAAATCTCCTAATTCACTAGCATAGCACTGCCCACTGATAGTTTGATATCCTCTCAGTCCCAGAATACTGATGCCATAACATTGCCTACTGATTTTGTCTGCTTTAACGTCTTCGGTAGTGACGAATGAACCTAGATGTTTCCACTGCTTGCTGCGATCGAATCTAGATCACAGTGATACACCACATGTCTCATCCTGGATCACAGCTTTCTTGAGAAAATGTTTTGGATTTTCTGATTTTTCTAAACACGTGTCAAAAGCTCTCTGGAAATATTCAGCCTTCTCCGTCTTTGGTCTGGTGCTAAGATTCGTGGACTCATCTTGCTTAAAATGTGTTCATGTGAAGGACATCAGACAAATTAATTGGACGGAACAAAACTTAATTCCGAAAGTATTATCAATATGCTGAATGGTCACTCTATTGTAGTTATTACCATACGATTGACATCATCGACTTGAATTTTAGTGATGGCATCTTTACGATGATCAGAACATGGATTATCTTCTATGCCAGTTTTTCCAGGCTTGAATTCAGCAGTCCAATTCTTAACAGTTGAATTTGAAGAACGGTCGTCACCAAGTTAGTTTTTCATTCAAGTTTTATTTTTCTCTGGAGACATTTAATGTGAAGAAACTCTATCACCACTTTTCCATTCCACCAATACAACTTGTCTACAAGTTAACATTATATTTAGCAAACCCTCCACAGTGTCCGTTGCATTTAACACCCGTAAAGATTGTGGCACAAAACTTTTACCCTGACTCTCACTTGCAGAAATGAAAAATATCCAAAATAGGCACTTTTTGATGCACCCGCATTGTTTGTGACATATTTTACTATTTGTGTTTGTTAATGGATGGATTTTCATTGATAACTAAGAATGTATATAAGGGATTTGAATTGTGTTCAGTGTTTTCTATGCTTCATTATTTTACTTGCTTGGAGCACCTTACAAAAGACATTACATAATATTACAAAACACCTCTCTAAAGTACTATTTGTAAACTTAAGGGATAAGACACCGATTGCATTTGATCTGGTGTTTCCAAATTTATATACAGTACTGGCAGCTAAGCAAGAGGTAGTGGTTGTATGCATGAGCTCCTGTGACAAGAGATAAGTTGTTAATATCTTTTACAAACTTCTTTAATTGTTTCAGGTTGACATCGGAAATATTTTGTGTATCTTTTATTTGACTGATGCATATGGATTTTCATTTGCACTTTTTCTGCACAGCCATTCTCATTTTATTCTTTATGTATATGTATTGAGTTGTGACAGCAGTTTGAATTATAATTAAGAGTATAGATTCTTAACTTTAATGCAACTTGACAATATTATAATAATTATATGTCATTGATGTCGTATCTAAAATACAAAGATTCAGGTTTTCCAGTCTTTTCATCATGTGCGCAGAAAGTGAAAAGAGCCAAAATAGTTAGACTTGTCCAGTGTTAAGTCTGTTTAATGTCCACCACTCTGATGACATCAGTTATTCGTTTATATTAAAAAAGAAACAATTGAGGATTAACATGCTGATTACTTCCCTAGATTTTTACACTGCTGATCTGAATGTTGATAGTATGGAATTATCTGTGTCTTGCATAAGGACGCTACAGCTACTTTGGCAGTGGTGGGGATCAAACCCGGGACCTTCCGACCTTAACTTGAGTTGAAGGTTGATTAACATACCTTAATTACTTCTGCTAGCGGCGTCAATAGCTCTGTTAGCACATCTTTATCTGTTTAGAATTTCAAATTAATTAGTGACATGTTGATAAATTATTGGGAAGAATACTTACTCCAAAGCAAAGTTCACAATATAATCAATGTAACATGCAATGCAATCATTTTGCGTGAAGGTTCTTGTGTGATGAGAATTCGTTGATAATTTATCTGTTTCAACTATTTCAACTTTTAAGCTTAAACAAATTTAGAAATCTGCAAAGCTAAACGGTTAAAATTTAAATACTGAGACTCATGTGTGCAAATTAGCAAATACTAAGTCAGATTTTACAATAAGTCAAAGTAGGTCAGAAAGTCAAACCAGCACTTCGGTAATGTGTTTTTAAGCATGTTTACCTGACCAAATTCACATTTCACAAGCAAATATACATTTATTGGTTGGTTGCAGTCTGACCTTTTCAAGAAGCCAGTTTGTTAATGGAAGATGATTATGTTTTACAGATATTGAGTGCCCTGAAGTTTGCTATGACTTTTGTACCAGGGCACTATATGGATTGAAAACATTATATTTTTGTTTATAAAATCCCATTTTAGCTTACATTTTTTAGTTATATATTTTTTCAACATAATTTTATGCTATTTATTATTCATGAGATTTTAATATTATTATATGCATATACGTTTTCCATTTTAATAGTTTTATTTCAGGAAAAGAAACGCTTAAAGTAGGTATATTTTACCTACATCTTACATTCACACTACATGTATAATACATTTTACATTGTGAATGCTTTTAACATTTAGATACTGTATAGATTTTATTATTGTGCTATCACTTCTGTATACATATTAAAAGAATTACTTTAAAGTCAATTATTTTTTCCTTCTTTGTACAAATCAGTATTCTGTATAGTTTTAATGTTAGAATATCTTACTAATGTTACGTTCAGTAATTATTACCAATTTCGTGGTTGACAGCGTATACGAATGTTAAGATCTTTGAAATATTTGCTCACTCAATAGAAAATCTCTTGAACGTCTCTATGTGTCCTTCATACGGCCTCTTCTGGAATATTGTTATTCAGTTTGGAATTACTGTACTTCAGAATAAAAGCGAAATATTGAATCAATCTAAGTGGAGGCACCGGAGCCATCAAATTGTGTAATATAGAAAAACTTTATAGTAAACTAAAATGGAAACAAATGGAAGAAAGAAGGAAAAACATACATTAACAACTTTCTATAAGATTTAGAATAATCTCACTCCAACTTCCCTATCTCGCTTAATTCCTGATCAAACACGATCACGATACAGTCTCTACAACATAAATTACATTCCACATGGGAATGCATGTACACAACTATACAAATACTCTTTCCTTTCCTTTGTTATTCGTGACTGGAACCCGCTTCCTGACTTAAATAAATCATCAACATCTCTCATAGACTTTAAAAACAAAATCAATGCTAATTGTAGAACATCTTTATCATAGTTTTATCATGATGTAAGACCTGGGCAAGTTCTCCACACCAGACTACGTTTAGGATGCAGCTCTTAAAATCATGACCTATTTAGGAAGTCAGTTATCGAATCACCACAATGCTCATGTAGCGAAATCGAGACAGTTAATCACTTTCTACTTTCGTTATACATTTCAAAAACAAAGATTTTTAATAGACCCCCCTTATCCGGCTACATGCCAAAATCTTGTGTATGGATGGGAAGAACTAAACTTTACGAGTTCAAAAATGCATCCTCACTACGGAGCGATTCTCATCGCATCATACAAATTAATAACTTTCACTAAACAGAAGTAGCAACTTTATCATTAATCCTTAATAATAATTTCATTATTGCTTTTCCTTTTTCACTCTTTCTACCATGCGTTCGTTACATCTTTCTTTTTTATCTCTCTGTATCTTTAAAATTTGCTATAAAACACACAAAGCATCCCATCTTTCCAAAAATCATAGAAGCTGTATTCATATAAGCCTATAAAGGGTTCGTTCACAAATCCTAATACAACTGATAACGTATGTGTATATTATCGTTGAAATGTTTGTTTACAAATTGTCATAATTAAATGATGTATTATCTTTCTAGAAATAAACACTGTTTAAACTGAACTGTTTAACATAGACTTACATAATAAAAATATAAGAAAACCTTCAAAAAATCTTCTCCAAAACCACAAGGTATAGAGCTTTAGATATTTAGTGTGAAACATTGTCTAATGGACCTCATCGAAGTTTGTTCGAATCATGTCCCTGGGGTCAAATTGCTTACTAGATATTACTTAATATACTGAAAAGATAAAGAAACGCAGGGTAAACATTTGAGGCGATTTAAAGTGATTTGTTTGATAATATATGCAATATTTTATATGAGTATAAAAAAACATCTTTAATCAACAAATTACCGAAATGTCATTAGATTTTGACCAATAATTTATTAGTAATTGAAGCACATTTGACGGTACCCCCTAATATCGCAAAGTGAAATCGACTGACTCAACCCGATCGAGGTCGGCCGAAAACCCTTCCATATCACTCAAACGATGGACAAGACGTTCTATGGTGGAAACATTCACACTGGACTGCTGAATAGCAACCCGTTGTTGCCTCTGACCTTGCATTAGCAATGCAATAGCCTGACCCCTCTGAACTTCTGTCAGTCGTACCATGATTGCAAGAGCTTCAAATTCAATGTAAATAGCGGAAAGCGATGTGATTACCTCAAGAGTATCAAGTGGTATGACCAGATGTTTTGACAGACTTGTCATCATTATTCTGCGCGTGATTTTTGCTTTTTATCACTTTTTGTGGCATGGTGCAATACACGATTGGGTGACTTTAGGCACCGGTTTGAGTGACAAGTGACCAAGACAGTCTTCTCACCGGTTTTCATAATTTTAGGCCAAGCATTAAAAAAAATGTTGCATATATTGTTACCCTGCGTTTCTTTATCCTTTCAGTATATTTAAAGGTCCCATTGATTGAAAATTTCACCTGTTAATATTTTGTAAGCCATTTGTTAATTAAGTTCACTGAACCCAGTTGGGCGGAAATTTTCGACAAGAAACGTGTTTATTGGGACATGATTCACCAATACAAATTGGAAACGCAAATATTACGATCCTCGGCGACTTCCGCAAAATATCGGAAAAGTTTCCGTGTGACGTCACTTGCAGTACTCGAGAAAGATCCGTTACATTGATTATAGTAAACGAGCACACAAAACTCCGTGTAAAAACACGATTAACTTACAATTTATATTATTTTTGTAAAATGGAGGCGCTTGGTGTCTTCTGGGTGGATGCAGCAACAAATTGAGTGAGAGAATAAGCCTACACCAGTAACCTTGGGACTATAATAAAAAAAATCAGTGACTAAGACAATAGGGACGAACCGCAGTCGCATGAAGTTTGGGCCCTGGAAAGTCATTCTTATAAAACACCACGGCCCGACTATCAAGCATATATAATACGAATTATATATGTTTTATGGTCGGCCCGATCTGTTTAATATATAACTTTTCGGGTCCGAACTTCATGTAACTGTATGACGAACGTTTCAAAATTCTAGATTAGCAACTGCGTGAAACGGCCCAAGCGTTGAATGTCCGCTCAGTCGCTCATGCACGACAAGAAAAGACAGAAAATGTGTTTTAAATTCGGCCTTTGTAGAATGATCTCGATCTATTTAATTTAATTATTTTCTTTAGGAATAAGTTTAAGACTTTGTTTGTTACAAACTTTTCCAATCTAGATTTCCCCAAGTGCAACTTAACTTGTATTACTTAAATCATGCCGAATTACATCATATACGAGGATATTAGGTTGAAACTTTTGTTACAAAATGTATTTTATTACAAAATATTATGATATTATTTAAGACAGATGTTTTTGAGATCTAGTCTTTAGAAAAAAAGCTGGCATTTATATTCAAAATCATTTAAATAAAAATAATGTAGAACAAAGGCCCCAGGGCATAAGTCACAACAAAGGATGCGATATGATTTGTTGTTAATTGGCGCCCCCTGCCAGCAATCTAATTGGTCACACATTATTGCATATTGCACACTGGTCAATTGCATTTGATAATTGCACAACAATATACAACAACAAAAACAACAACAATATAGTTTATTAACATGCAAAGTGCCCAATTAAAATTATGAAACCATTATTTATGTTTTTAACATAAATATACAACTTGGTAAAAAGCAATTCAGCAAAAGAAAGTTTCCAGCAACCCTATAAATGTTCAGAAAGTATATCTTTTTGGTTGCCGATGACACATTTTATGTACTGGAAAGAAATATTATTCTTAAAGTGAAATTTGACACGTATTTAGGTAGATATCGCGATTTTAATTATAATGAGTTTTCAAATAGATTTGCGTCAGAATTGTTTTTTAACCAACAAAATCGTGTAAACTATTTTGATTTATATTCTTAATTCAATTGTAAATCTAATTCTTTAAACTACCCACAAGAAAACGTGTCATGAAAAATCAAGCTCATCATTTTAGATATTGTAATTAGATCGGGCATTTGTGTTCTCATTTTCATCATCAATGGAAATAATATATATGTATAGTTTGTAAGTCACGTGCATGCGTACATTTAGATCGTTTCGATACATTTATATGAAACGTTTCTTACACATTTAAGAATGAAACATAGATTTCATTTTGATAGAAACAAACAGAAACAGAAGTTGGTGTCATTTGCATATAAAAAAACTCGACATAACTGCTGTATTTTTATACTTTAATCAAATAATTTTATAACATTACACGGGCTTCGTTCTATACGTTACGGGCTCAAAATATTCTCATCTCTACTCTCTGAAGATGCCTAATAATATGAAATTATCGCTTTCGTTGTTGTTAGAGTACCTGTTATCCGCCACGATTGTACTGCTTATGCCGTCACTCCAGGTTAGCGATTCCAAAAATGCCGCTCGTAGGTTACCGGAAATATTATCGTCACTTTCCGTACAGGTGTGCTTTTTGAGAACTTTATGGGCTTACGGACAGGTAACCACTCGGTATTTTTCGTTAAAAATTATCAAATTTGCATTTGCTGACGAATGATATTCAAATGTTAAAAAGAAACTTTTTCAATCAATGGGACCTTTAAGTTCCACAAGACAATGCTACATGCCAAATATCTAAGCTCTGGGCCATGTGGTTTCGAAGAAAAAGATTTTAAGTTTTCCTATTTGTTGCGATAAAAAACTAAAGTTTAAACTTGGCGGAGATGTTCCTATTCATGCAGAACTCTGTTTGCTATGACAACAAATAAAAAACTTTAAAAATCTTCTCTGAAACCACAAGGCATAGACTTTAGATATTTGACTGGTGGACCACTATCAAGATTGTTCAAATTGCGACACCTTGGTCACTTGAATTTATATAGCAGCCAGTGACTTCTCTAGCAACCGCTGACTTCCTTAGCAACCATTGACTTCGCCTAGAAACCAGTGATTTCCACTTTAAACAAGTGATATCCTTAGCAATCAGTGACTTCCCCTAGCCAGCAGTGATTTCCTAAGCAACTTCTGACTCCCTTTAACACAAATAAGTAATCAGTAAGGCGATATAGGGCCATCCTGGCCCTCTTGCTAACGATGCTGACAAGTTCCTAGTAACTAGTGCCTGATTTAACCCATTTATACACTGACCTTTGCATTGAGATCTTCTTACTCTAAAACTCGACAAGACTTTTTCTAGAATTGTGATCCAAAAGGTCAACAGCTTAAATTCTGATCAGACAGCAGTGTGTCTTCTACCTCTGGAAAAAGTAAATTTAGCTACATCTACGGGGGGAACTCTCGACAATCAATTTCTGATCATTAATGAGAGGTAGGGGACAGATATGTTAAAACCCAGCAGGCTATGTAACAGGATAAAATTTATGTTTTAAAAAATGTTAAAAGTAGAAACAATGACATGATGGAATTAAAACATGTACTAATTTAGGCTATCAGTGAAATTTTGGATATTTACACTGGCTTTGATGTTATACGGCATGTCATTCTAGCTTCTGATGGTGCGGGGACAGATATTCAAGACACAGGGTAGTCTAAAGGAAAGCTATACCCACATTCGCGATCACGAACTTTGACGGAATTAATGCTATTGCGTGTAGTTTTCTCTCACATGTGCACAGTGTGTCTAAAAGGCAAAGAAAATGAACTCTTTCATATGCAGATAAAGAGAGTGAGCTACTCGCCACCTGTATTTGATTTCCAGTGCCAAGATCACTGATTCTGCACACCATCACGATGAAGTGAACATTTGGCCAGAGTTTCATTTAAATCCATCAAGTGGTTTAGAAGATACCGAGCGGACACAAATTTAAGACTCAAATCTCTGACCTTAAGTTGTGTTCAGACTTTAAGCCAGTTTGACCAAATTTATTTGCTCAACACATTGTCTCGATGAGATGACTTATTGACAGGAGTTCCATCAACAACCTTCAAAGAGTTTAGGACATAATAAGCGGACAGACTCAGTTCTTTGACCTTAAGTTGTTACCTTAACTTTGAGTCGGCGTGGCAAGATCAAGGGTTCTGCACATTATCTTGATGAGGTTAACATTAGACCAGTTTCATCAAAATCCACAAAGGTGTTAATGAGATGGAGCGGGCAGGAAATTCAAGACTGAAACTCTGACCTTAAGTTGTGACGAAACATGAGATCTACCAAACGAAATGTTCCTAATTACTGAAATGGTATGAATGTGTTATATACAGGCGTAACGTTAGTAATATGTTATGACATATTAAAGATTATTGACAACGTAAGCCTAGTTCTATCAAAGAAAGTTGTTTAAAATTGCAACATTTACTGTCTCAAATGACCAGATCACGGGTTATGCTGAGTTTCATCAAAATCCTTCAAGGGATTAAGGAAATATGGAGCGGACACAAATTTCAAGACTCAAACGTTTGACTTTACGTTGTAACCTTGACATTGGGCCAGCGTGACCGCCTCATTGATTCTGCACATTGTCTAGCTCGATGAGGTGACAATTTGACTAAAGTTCCATAAGAATCCTTCAAAGAGTTTTGGAGATACTGAGCAGACAGTTCTGTGACCTTATGTTGTGACCTTGAACTTGAGTCGGCGGGGCAAAATCATGGGTTCTGCACATTATGAACATTTGACCTGAGTTTCATCAAAATTCTTCAAGGGGTTAAGGAGATATGGAGCTGACAGGACATGTTACGGACGGACGGACGAACGGAGAACATTCCAATATCCACCTCCCGCCACGCGGCAACTAGGTAAGAGTGAATTTAAACGATCGTTTATATATTGCGATATTTTTGCGACAACCGTCCGAACTATATTTATCAAAGTTCAGAAATTTTGTTCTACAGAAATATATACATACCTCGAATTAATGTGTATAATGCAAAGTAAAGAGTGTGGGCACTAACGTATCGTCTTCTTAGACTTCTTTTACGACTATTTATAGCTTGTTAAATATTTCAAACGATGTGTATATGTATATGCATTTTTTTTCAGTACCAAGTACCAAGGATAACACAATAAAGAGCAAGCTCTTATTTCCATTGTGGTCCATTACTTTAGAGACAGAAGCAGATACAAGGGAATCCGATGTACTGTTTTATGACAAAGTCGAATGGAATCAGTAAAGATTAATTTCAATAAGAGAATATTTGATGGTAAAAAAGAGTGCGTCTTGTTATCTAACCCGTTTTAAGCAAATGAATCGTCATTGTAATTGTGTATATGTATAGCTATCATTGACCTTTTTCCTTTTGCAATACTGTCATACAACAGAAATGACTCCAACAAATTATTTAGTCACAAGTATTTGAAGATTTATACATTATACACGCCATGTGATAACTTAGGATAATGTAAAAATAAATAAAGGGGGTTACTATACGTTTCCTTAGTTTTTGTATTGAGTGGCAAAGGTTTTAAATCTAAAATAAAAGTTAGACGACCTATAGCTATCATGGCGTATAAGATTTAACGTTATATTTTTATATTAAAATGTTATACAATACATAAATTAAACTCTATTGGGGCCGATTTTCTTGAATTACAGCTCACACTCGTTTGTGACTATGACATGATTAGAAGTCAGTATTGTTGACACTCTTGATTTATTTTTAAAAAAACATATAAAACTGAAGATGCTAGGATAGTCCGACAGTTTTAGCTGAAATTGTATTTATTATGTATATACATGTATACTGATTTTATGTTCGTCTGTATATCATGAAAGGTGTAACAGACTTATTGATTGACAGAAACAAGAAATATGGCGACCAAGACAAATAGTTCAAGATATACATGTATATTCAAATTTCGATGATAGTTGAAACTTTAAACTCTTTAAAAAAATTTATTTAAGCAAAAACAATTTACAGTATTTATACAAAAACAGATAATTGGTGAGATTGCACAAAGTAGCTAGTAACACTCTTGTGTACAGTAACACATCACCAGCGGAAAACAAATTGTTTAATGCTTCATATGTGTAATGTCGTCATATGGCTCCGCAATAGCTCTGTATGCCAACCAATACTCATAATCGTTGTAGGACACAACCTCTGTATGTATTTTATTATTCAGCCCCAATAAATCTAGCATATAATTTGCCTTCGAATGACCAACAGTGATCGATTTTATCCTTTGCATTGCGCCTCATTGCTGCCAATACTTTTTGATTGATATGCGTTAGTTCCTCATTTCTTTACATTTCGGTACCTTTAAAAATATTTTGCTGTTTTCATTCAAATTGCTTTGTCTGTGAACAAATTTTACTAAAATAGGCCTTTCCTTGTCAGCCTTGTATTTTCCGACACGGTTTGAAATATTTACCATAGTACTCGTTAAGTTCAGATTTAAGTGTTTATTTAATTTTTTGACGACAGAGTTTGTTGTTGCGGTTGTATAAAGTATGTATAGAGGTTGATAGAAATCAAAATTCATCCTCTAGTTCGAAGCTTGAAGTTTCTGGAAATAACTGCTTCAAGAATCTATCGATCACTATCTGGCAACGACTCTCTTCTGTAGCGTTCCAATAGTGCATCTTGTCGTTGATGCAAGCAAACTTCCTGTCAAAGAGAAGGTATTTATTTTAGAATGCAATGCTGTGATAATCCATGTTTGAATTCCAAATTTTACTTTTTATGGTTACGAAAGTAAAGATGATCTAAAAATTAAACACGATGAATATTAATTTAAATTTCAGGATCCACGTACTTGTATTTATTCTTTAAATATCGTTGTAGTTTTTTCTCCAGACTTGTAGAATTTCCAGTATCAAAATAAGAGTACTCGTTAGGATCCCGCATAGTTGTCGCTCTGAAATGCAAAAACTTAAGTATGGACAAATTGATTCTATGCAAATGGCTACATGTATCATAGTCGACCACGACGACTAAATTGGTGCTGAAAGTACTATCAACAGCTGAGTAGCTCATATTTCTGTAAGAATAAGTTGGTATAATGTTATCAAGAAAATAGATCAAACTACTTACAGAACTTATCTTCAAATGGTGATTTTGAATTACAGTTAAACTTCGTTCGCTCGAACTCGAAGGGAGCGCCGATTTTAGTTCGAGGGATCGGTAGTTCGAGCCATCGAGGTTCGCCATTTATGGGTTGTTATAATGTAGAAACTTGAATATGATACGCATTTTAACCCATGTTTCCCGAAATTAGTGCGTATTATACGCCAAGCTTGAACCTAAGACAATTTGTCTCAGCATGAAAAAATGGTTAAATCGACGAAATTCAGTTAAATTATTGCATTTGTTTTGACTACCTCCTTTTTGAAGAGCTCTTAGCGAGTGGGTCTAAAAGCCGATTTCTGATTCCGGTATACCCTAAGTTCTTAAACGAAAGACATTTCAAAACGTTTTATACCATTGGAAAGATCATTAAACAAAAACTTTATTCACTATAATTTCCAATTTTAGTTAGAATAAAAGTTGATAAAATCTCTAACACATAACTTGCAATTTTTTTCTTAATGTTTTTAACGGCAAAATGCCGTTCTGAAAAATCCGTCACTCATTAAAAATTCTATCATTTCCGTGTAAAAAAACCTTAAACTTATGCCAACTACTAATATGTATCAACATTGTAAAAGAAATTTAGATTACCTTTAATTGCTCATTTACTGAGGTGTTAAAAACATGCGCCAATTAACAACGCCGGTCTATTAATGTCTGATCAAATTGTACAGTACAATTGTTTGCCCGATAATTGAGACTGTCACCTTTTACTGTTCGAGCAAAAGGATGTAAATGACAATGAAATTGATCTGAAGGGACCGCCAGACAGGTTCGAGAGATCGGGGTTCGGGTTTCGGAGGTGGAACTAGGTTTATATGAGATTTTGCCGGACCGTCGGCCGAGTTCGAGCGTCGGTTGTATTCGAGCGAAGAGTGGCGAGAAGTATATCATTTTATTGCATCAACGTTGAAAAGATCTTACATTGGTTTTGTTCCCTCTTTTTTCTGTATACATCTTTGTGGTTTCATCAAGTAATGGTAATATGCAAACGCATACTGAAAATTATAGGAGTCACGAACTCTACTTGCCGAAGTTTTCTGCCATCCTTCTGGAAATCTGTTATAATAATAGTGAAAAACGTAATTGAAAAATTACTACTAAAGTCGCAATAACGACTCTTGCAAAGGCAAACACAGTATGAAACCAAGAGGGCCGAGATGGTCTCATATCGCTCACCTGAGTACCATTGTTCATTATGAAAGTCAACAACAGGATCGTTAAAAACATAGAAAGTACAAGATTTTAAAAGTTTTTCTTTTATAAAAGTTTATAAAAAAGTGAACAATTGGACAGCCTTGACTCCTACTGTGGTCCGTCAGTGGAAAACTGTCTCGGGTTTTGATGGCTGTCTGTGTTGCATCGGAATGACTAGAGGTAATAGACAGATTGCAGTCTGTTCAAATTTTCTATGTATGATGAGTTAAGGGAGTCTCTTTCTAATGTGTAGTTAAAGGCAATGAAAATTTCAAGAATTTGTTAGAAAATGAACAGGTGAGATACCCATTTACAAACCAAATGTTAATTAGATCTGTTACCAAATCCTGTTGCAAAATTTTTGACCGTCGCAAATTGTATTTGTATAAATAATCTTACATCAGATTTAAGAGGTTTAACAACATTTGATTATTTTTAGTCATTTTGAAATGATATGTTGGTAAAGCTCTTTGTGAAGTTGGCATAAATCAGGTTGCACAAGATCTGAAGTATTATCAGTTTTCTTAAAATGTTTTTAATCAATGCCTAATTGTGCCGTTTCTCTGTTGTCAAAGTGTTTCGGCTTAAACTAGTCAGGTTTAATGCCAGCTTTGCAAATTTAATTCTTGTATATTTATGGTTTTTAGTACCAACTGTGATAATACATGTACATCACTTTTAGAGTACTGTTATAAAAAGGTTTTAGTACCTTATATCGTTATAAAATGTGGAAAAGTCATTTATAAGTCTGAAAAGACTGGCTGCGTACAAATGTTTTGTGTCTTTGCATCAACATGTTTGTAAAGTGTGTGTGTGTGTGCGTGTGTGCGTGTGCGTGTGTGTGCGTGTGTTTGCAGTACAGCACAGGCGAAACCCCGAGCATATGCTTCCATGCGGCATGTAAATAAGAGTCTTAAAGCATGGAGATGCGGCGGGAAATCGAACGCGTGACGCGGCATCGCAAATTGTCCGCGGCATTTAATTGCCGCATCTGAAAGACAAAATAGCAATCAAGCGAGACAACGAGTCCTTCCGCGTGATGCCGCGTCTCGCGGCGTTACGTCTCGTGTAATTTTCTATACAGGTAAGAGCGATGAAAGTAAATACAATGTACTGTTGCACACATGTATAAAACTATGTTTTGCAATAATTATGTACAATGTTTTCGAATTTGTTATCAATAAATTTTCAGTCTTATTTAGTAATAATACCAGGAAGTTTTAGTAACCATAAAACATGTATGTGGAAACGTGTTTTATAAATGTGAGATGAAAAAGTAATACCTCACCACATGCGACTATTTGGCATAAATCACAATGTGTATTACTTCAATTCAATTATTTTCCATATCAACTATTTGAAATCGTTCAACTTTGTGAAATGTGTATCTTTACATTTTTTTTACATTTAAATCATTACCTTGGGTTATCGTTTAGGTAGGCTAGTAACATGACTTTAATCATTATCAAACATATGTTATATTCCCCGTCTGTAATATTTCCATTGTGAAGAGTGCATATAATCTCTATGTTATTATCTTAATACATAGATGGACATAAACTACATCGATTAGCAGTGTACTACCAAGAAGACAAAGGTTGAAAATAATATTAAAGCATCGATTTTACTCTAAATCTTGCTGATTAAAAAATGATGCTTAAAAGAATAACGACAGAACTGAGTATTATTTACTGTAAAATAACGCTGATATACATCAACTGTATGGCGTTCCTTTGTCAGAAAGTGTATGATTACCGTATTATTGAAGTAATACTGCTCTATAGCTACAGCTGAACTTTCGAATTTATAATTCATTTAATGAAATATCTGTAGAAATAAAGGCCATTACGTCGGTATATTAGTGCTAGATCTACTGTACATGTGATAGTAACATCCAAAGTGAGCGTAGGACTCGTCCGTTGTTAAAATGTTTAGTTTAGTTTAATTTATACTAATTAATTTTAGCTCGATTGTGAAGAAAGCTTGTAGCTTATCGAGTCACTCTCGAGTCCGCTTCCTGGAAAAAACAGTACTGGTGTCATATGCGGAAGTACGGTTAAAATGTTTACAGACATTTCTTGTCATTTTAGTACACGCTATGTACATGTATAATGTATCCGGTAATGACACTTTTATGTCCTCAGAAAATATGTTTATTCTGAAATATACAATTTGAATATTACTCATTAGAGATGACTGTAATAACTGCATGACTGTTTACTTAAGAGAAAAATGAACTGTACAAGGATGAATTGATACACTCAGTTTATTACGAACTCCACGGAACCTTTTAAATATGGTTTTATAAATATTTGTTGAAACCCGTATAACATACTCCTATAAAATAGATACAGAAAGTATTCGGGCCGAGAAAATTTGTTCCTTATATCCTGATTTTCGTTATATCCGGAGTCGTAATATTTGGAGTTTACTGTAATGAAACTATTTTGACCATGCTTTATACCAGCTTTTCAATATTCATTTTAAAAAGGAATGCTTAAAAGTATTCTATATACATTATTGCATGATGGCATTTATAGTTCTTCGCCATAATGTATTTAACTTTTATTTCCGCACCTACGATACCAGGTAAGGTGGTCAGCCTTGAAGTTCGTGGTCTAGTGGTAAGAGCCGCTGACTTGAACTCACTATGATAACCTTACATAGATTGAGAGTCATGGGTTCGACCCTGGTACCGACCATGTTAGAAAGAAAGTAGTACTGGTATAGTAAGGTAAACTGCCTGCCTGTTAGACTGACCAAAATACGGCTGGAACGGGCGTACGTTCCTTCTTATATTGCAATTCAGTTCAAATCAGCTTTAACAGTCTTTCAAACGGCAAAATTATGCAATTATTAGAAAATGTAATACTTGTATGTAATTAACCAAGCCTTAGCACGAGGTGTTACTACTACAGTTGTGTATCGCAATGTTTAACGTTACGTCACTAAATTTTACTTTTCACTTTAGGCAATATCATTTTCATTTTTTTCATAAAACATCAAACACCTACAGAAGCCGGTTGTGTCCCCGGTTCATAGCTCTTAGGTAGTTGGTAAAATGTTGATGTCTAACCCCGAGTGTACGTCCAAATAATAAATTACACAAAATCTAAAGCTGTTGGCTCCCGTTATTGAAAATATTCATACGGCTAGTGAAGATGTTAAATGTAACAGAACATGTATATTTCTAACGTGTTTCTTGATTGTATCTAAAATGACTGTTTTTCAAATGCACATATATAGAGCATTTAGTGCTTAATGATTTCCTAACCTAGGGTCCAATTATAACTTAAATGCATAAGTTAAACAGGCGGATTATTGTCCACATAATAAGGTTGAACAGATAAGTGGACATACAGTTTTTAGGCTGTTACTTGTATTTTTGTGAAGTTTAGTTTTCGCATTCACCTACTGTTTCAGTCGATGCAGTCACCGCCGAGAGATTGCTGTTATCACAAATAACAAATCATGATCAGTTCTGCATCGTACGATATTTACCCTTTAAAACATTATACAAATGTATGTTATCAATCCAAAATGAAAGCTGGAAAAGTCAATTTAGATTAGCAGCGTACATAGGTGTTGATGCCGGTTTCGATATTTGCAAACATATTGTCAGTACTTATTTTCATAACGAAGTCACGAAAATGTTACAATTTTTAATTATATACAATAAATAAATTATACATACTCGGAGAATAGCAAATATTAGTAACTCATGCAAAAATCCTATAAAATTATATTTTATAAAACCTTTTATAAAATTACATGTACATGTACATTGTACATAATGCATTAATTTTAAAGGAAAAAAATAATCCTTTACGCCGCGTGACGCGGCATGGTATTTGTCGCATATCGCAAATGCAAAAAAAAATATCTAAGCTCTTGGCTTTGCAGTTTCTGACATGAAAATTTTATATTTCTATGTAAAACATGACCCCAGGCTTATTTGTGAATATCCAAAGATGAGGCATTTCTAGTTTAAATGAAATATTCAGTAGTTTAATTATACATTAATTGACAGACATCATCGCTAATTTATCGTACTGGATGGCCCATCTTCTTTCACAGTACCATTTATTGTTTAGAAAAATAAATGCACTGATAGGATAATGAAATAACTATGTTCTTTTCACTCTAAAACAGTGTTGACCGTTGTATTCAAGGCAGTTCTTCATGAAAAAGAGTTGACAGAAAGTTTTTTAGTTTTTGCAATACCATTTAAGATCCAAGTACATGTATTTAAATACTGATAGAATGCGATTTCGAAATATGTCAGCTTGCGAAAACGCGTTATTTTATTTAAAAAGCAGTTTAATAGCCTACACTTCTCTGGTAAAAAATAAAGTTTAATTCATTAAATATTTAGGTAAAATTTATTTCAAAACAATGTCGTGATTTTATAAATTTACTTTCAAATTTCGTTTATATACTGTAAATACAAACTTTACTTAGCTTACTTGTCGTTCACATGTGATATACATTGAGGAAGCTTTAAAAAGAATGTTATGAAATAAATTCCAGTACTCAATCATAGTATTTTTCTCCTGATCCTACACCAGTTCAATGTCTTAATATAGACTGACTTGGAAAATTCCGTTTCTATTTTTAGTACACTACCTTCAACCTGATTTTTCGTTAAGAAGACCATAATATCTATATTTAGATCAGGCGTTGCCAGCTGATTAATACGCAAGTGCGTACAACGGAACGGTAATGATTATTGTTAATTGTTTTAATTAATTTACATTAGTTTGAAGTGTCAAAATCAAAGTTTTACATCAAACTGATTGTACATAAAAAGAGTGTTAGGAAGATTTTACTTTGATTTAATCGCGCTATATTGATTAGCATAAGAAAAGAAGTTCCAATGGTTGTTGTAAGGCATAATCTAATTCTGGTGCAAAGCCTATGGAAGTTAAACACCTTCCAAAAATACTGCACTATATTTTTCGCATATGCATCAATATTTTGGTACAAATAAAGATTATTTCCGCTGATGAGACATCTATCTTGGTAAAATAAGAGCTACTTGTAATTGTGATCCTGGGACTTTAAGCATATTGAGATATAACTCTCGGAATAGCAAGATTAACTGTACAGGGTATAGGGGTTAGTCATGATGTGCGTTTATCATTTCCCCAAATAGGGTAAAGGTTAGACTTGGTAAAGTAGGTACCTGTTTTGTAGTTCGTACATCAATGATACATCTATGAGATGTGGTGTATGCGCATGAACTCTTCTGTGTACGTAACCAAATGCCTTGTTATACACATATACTGTGTACAACATCGCCCCAAAGAAACCGCGAAAACGTCGAAGTCCAGTGAGGGGTTGGTCACTAGTGTGATATCTCTGACAGTCATCGCCGTCCCAGTCACATCTACTCGTATTACATTCTGTATCGCATATGCCATTGTTGATGTCAGAGAGTTTGCATGTCTTAGAGCAATCCGAAACCTGTGCTTTAGAAACTCTAATCTATAATAAGCAAAATATTCAAACTAGCATATATACGTTTAATTTATGAATGTGAAAAACAGATTAACAAGAGTTCAAGTCACAAAAACTTAATACTAAAATTAAAGCATTTTGAAATACAAACATATGTTAACTGATGCTAATACTTAAGAAATGAAATTTCAGTAGTTTCTGTTTTTAAAAGTAAGCATATGATTTTCTTTATGTTTCATTTAAGTTTTTAAAATATATTTCATACAGTTCTTATATTGATACGCTAAGTAATCCTTATTTTAATATCAAACTGAAATGTAAAAATTCATTTTCATCCTCTTAGAAGAGTATAGGAAAAAACAGGATTGACTAAATTATAATAATTATTATGTAAATGAAAAATATTAATCTTACTTTAAACCCCGTTTCCTTGGAATAAAAATCTTCGGGTACTACATTACCGGCAAAGAAAATATCATCATTTATATATACAAACTGTTGTGATAATCCCGAAATGCGATGTATATGACTTTCTATCGCCATTGAATTAAAGGTGGGAAGGTGGCTTTTATTTGTGAAAATTTCCTGAAAACATAATTAACGTCATCTTTATTGAACGCCCTTATCTCGGCTTAAACAGGGTGTATGATACTATCTGAATATGACGCTAATTGTGTGTTAAAACGACGTTGTCAATGAGTCTATTTATAAAACCTAATCCATGCATGCCAGTGCTGTCCTAAACTGATTCTGTCTATTTAAATCTATTCACAAGTTGTGTATTTGAAGTTTAGACAGTATATCATATTTTGGATATTGTTTTGCATTGTCTTTATAACAGTAACAAGAGAATTAAATTTCAAAATAAACTTAACTCTACCTTGGCATCTTCATTTTAATAAACCTCATGATTAAAATGACGTCAACATTTTCCCGATCTGTTGAACTTTAATATGCCCAACTTTTATGGTAAATGTTAAATATTAATTTGACAAATCGGTCAAGTTTTTGAAATTTTCAGTAGTATCATATATTATGGATTACCCTGTATAATTCAATTCAGTCGTACAGCATTTATAAAATCTATCTTTCTTACACTTAAAATGAATATGTTAGCATCAACTTTAGGGTTACAATTCAGAACAAAAGGATTTTGGACATTTTGATCTGCCTATTATCCAGAAATATTTGTTGGTGTTGTTGGTGCTCTTCATGATCTTTGTACATAACATTTACGCACATTGTAGTTATTACCCAAACCAAAAAAATCCTTAACAAATAATGATCAAATCATCAATAAATAACTAACAAATAATAAAATTCTTATTTGTTAACTTATTTGTGACATATTCATTTAACAAATAACCACCAAATAACAAACATGCCGTTTCTGTAAAAGTTATTTGTTAATTATTTGTTAAACTTCAATTATTTGATAGATATTCACTGAACTTGTATCTTCTAAAATAGTATTTGTTAGTTATTCGTTGCACTTGTATCCTCTTAAATATGATTTGTTCATTATTCGTTTCACTTGTGGCAGTCTGAAATGCAAACGAAAGTGTATACACTTGCAAAATGGTAATGCGGGAAGTATAGGTATTTTAGTACGTATACACTGGAGAAATACGTAGTATCATTCAAATACATTAGCAACACAATTTATGGGTATTTCTCATTGCCTTGAATTTAATTGTGCTTTTGAGAAATTCAACCAACATGTGTATCTAAATCTACACGTTCGTTATATTTTCAAAATAACACTCAAGGTCTTTCAAATAGTACTATTTGAAAGCCCTTGATATATACTATAGTGTTTGTACATGTATTTCAATACTTTATGATATACCATTGAGTACTCAAATAAATGTACAAAATAGTAAAACATTTCATTTTGTATAGAGAAAATATCTACTGCAACATGAGATACATGGGTAGCACCTGTGTCCAGCTTTCATTGAGATATTATATTGTACACACTGTTAACCATGGGAACCATTTACTGATAACAAGAGGTCAAGTTTATCCCTAGATGTAGGAAATTTGCTCATGTTTACAAAGATAACGCTTTCTGATTGGTGGATTCAAAACAGAGTATTTTATGCTGTGTACATCTAAACAGCTACATGAATATTATTGTGATAAAGCTTTATTTTTTGAAGAACAGAAAAGTTTATTTGCATTCTTATGACAGTAATGTTTGTGAATATTTTATGAAAAGAATTTGACAATACTATGGATTGTTCAGCATCAACCTGAAGGATTCAATGAGGAGCAAATATATGCAAAGGTAATTTCAGACACAGACTTTTCGTAAAAGCAGGATTTACAGAACTGAATTGTTGATTTTTATCGGATTTTAGTTGATCTTTTGTTAATATTGATAAATAAAAAGTTCACGGAAGTTATTAGTTTCCAAACGATTTAAACTGCTAATGTGCAATTCAGTACAGAATACAGTTTCTGCAATTAACAAAGTAAAATGGTTAATAACTTCTAATGCAGGTATGCGGACTTAATACTATACATCGTACGTAATGATATATAGTCTTGTTAAGTAAAAATGGAATACATGTACATTGTTTTATTGAATTAGAAGTTCCCTACATTAATATAACTAAGTCAAATTCATTCTTAATTATTCTTAACGGTACATATATATACATGTACTGCCTGAATTTCAGCATGCAACCTACTTTCGATTGGAATAGAATATAATGGAGCGTTTAATTATAAGGATCCTTCAAAGATTACTCAGGGTAAGTTCAAGTATGTACATGTACATGTTCGTTATTTGTACAAATTAAAATTAATTTTGGAAAGTGCATGCACGCGGTCCAGTGACACACACAGTTTGGTTTCTTACACAGAATGCTAATTTTCCAAACCTGGACTTGTCAATATTCAATTTGAACAATATCCATCAGGTAAACTTGTTTTACCAAGATTCTTATTTTACGAACTGTTAAGTGAATAGTTGAGATCATGATGAGACTGCATGGATGTGCAGGCTAATCATGATTTATACTGGTTGTAAGGGCAAAATCATTTGTTTTGATGAAATGTTGGTCAAGTGTGAAACTAGGTCACTTAGTGTCAAAACTTAGGTCACTGGGTAAAATCATTAAAAAACGTATTTAGATTTGGAGTCGCATTTTTTGCACTGACAAGATTCTTTATGGCCTTGACATAATGAACAGTGGTACGTATATAAGCAATATAGGGCCATAATGTCCCTCATGTTTAATGTGTTTTAAACGATACTAGTGTGACAGCAGTTTAACCAAGTGAGATCATGCAGTCTTGATTGTTAATGTAAATATTATCAACCTAGACATTTGAAATGATGCATTAAAAATATTTTATATGTATATATGCATCTGTGTTTTGTTTGTACCGTGGGAGACATTATATGCTGTTTTTCATTTTGTTATTTTGTGATTTATTTCAGATATGTCCCCTGTATGTTCAATGAAGACTTCATGACTGACAGGCTACACTGTACCACCTTGGAAGAGAAGTTGTGTGGCAGGAAGGAGGAACTCGAAACGACAGCTTCCTTGATTGTTGTGACCCGGCTGGTGACGGTGTAGACTGTGAGTGAGTGAGTGAGTGAGTGAGTGAGTGAGTGAGTGAGTGAGAGAGAGATTATTTGGTAGTTATTTGTTAGACTAATAAAGAATTGAAGCCACTCTTCTTCCATTATTTGATACTTATTTGTTAAATATACGATGTTCATTGCAAAAGTTATTTGTTAATTATTTGCTTTCCCTGGAATTATTTGGTGCTTATTTGTTTGAAATATAAGCCACACCTCTTCATTATTTGATGCTTATTTGTTAGATATATACTCCCCATTCCAAAAGTTATTTGTTAATTATTTGCTTTCAGCGAAATGATTTGTTAGTTATTTGCTTTAGTTATTTGTTAAGCTCATTTGCATGGCATTTCCAGAAGCAATAAATATCTACCAAATAACTATTTGTTGGTTATTTGCTGTGATTATTGGTTCCAATCTTTTTTTTGTTTGGGTACTGCTGGTTCCTACCCTTCATGTAAAGAATTCTACATTTTTTACGGTTTTTAGACTAGTTATATAATAACATTACTCGGTCTGTTTTCTCACCGAATGTTTCACTATGGAAACTCTCGGATTTTGAATATTCAACCATCTTGGTACTTGGCCATTTGTTACTATATATATGTGTCTAATCCAGTTGGCATTCTTCTCCACTGATCGTAAGCAGTATCGTAATGTTCCCCAATCTCTGTATTTGTTTGGAGAAGAGTTGTCATCGCTGTTGCTTGAAAAAGACAATACAAAACTAAATTATTTCAGTTTCTTGAAGTGTTCTGCACAACCGGAAAGTGACTATGATCGAGACCTGTGCAGTCATAGAATACTTTTATGTAGCCATATGATAGCCTACATTTTACATTTACAGCTATGAAAACGGCTTTCATTATATTTTAACATTTTTCATAGATTTACTTTTGTTCAGAGATTAATTTGATCATGCGATTCCCCACCCTGCAAGATATGTCGGTGAAATAGTTTTTTCAGTGATATTATATACTAAACAAAATAAGAAACTTCGACTAAGTTTGCTTGAACATAGCTGGATGAAAACAAATCGGGGAGGTCATTGTTATATATGCATTTAAAGAGTTTTCCATGATGCATCGTTTGGTGCATAAAATGATGGCCAAAGGTTAATAATATATGTTGGAAACTTCGACCAAGTGGGGTAGGGGTTAAGAACAAAAATTACACTTAATAACGGGTATGGCCACCTCTTATTAGGATTTTTTAGCGGGCCAGTCATCAATGAAATCAATTGTATTTGTTACAAGAAAATTTACACTGTCTCTAGTTATATGAGATGTGACATTATCATGCTGAAAAAAATCGAGATGTTGGCGTTGTCATGGCACAGGGGAATGACTTTCATTGATGACGAGTAAGGGGTCGTCTCAATCCATAAGCTAACGTCAACGAACTTCGTCAAGCGGTCATTTGGGAATGGAACAATATTCCACAGGCAGAAATTACACTATACGCCAGGGTCAACTCAAGAGGTCAACATACCCGTTATTAAGTGTAATTTTTGTTTCTAACCCCTACCTTAAATGGTCAAAATTTCGCACCAAACGATGCATAACGAATTACTCTTTTAACGCATAAATAACATAGACAATCAAACATTTTCGTACTTTTAATCAGATGTATATTATGAAATAGAGTAATTAGAAATGAAAGTGTATTAATGTAATGTGATTCAATATACATGTATTAACATTTTATCATATTTTGTATTTAAAGTAATGGTACCTGGTTATGTTAAACCTTTTCATTTCTTTGATTAGAGATGGGTCTGAGCCATTTACCCATGTTACAACAAGGTCGATTTGTTCAGAAAAACTGAAACTAAAAACAAAGATACTCATGTCTTTCTTACAAAAAACAAACTACAAAAACAAAAATAATATCAAACAGGGAATGCCACGTACCAAAAACCTGTTTGAGGTGTGTCATTTTTATTATCCCGCAAACACATTTACGTGACGAAAAATATATTTAAGCAACATGTAAAAATGAAACGTAAAGAGACACTGAAAAAGAAAGAATATAACAAAATAGTTAAATATAGCAAAATAGTATAGTGTTTTCCAAAAAATAAACACATATTGAGGACAGTAATCTCTGGCAACGGCTTTTTGATATTGTCAAACACTTTGTTGGAGACAATTCCAGTGATACATGACTACTCTGTGGATAACGGAAAAACGAAGTTATTAGGAGAACATTTGTTAATATCAATCTCGTCATTGTATATGTACAATTGCTAAAATTGTACAATGCTATTTACATATTTGAATCACAAGATACTGTTGTATGTCATCCACATCTTCATTCATTTGGCTAAAAGGAACACGTGTCTCAAACAAACCATTAGGAAACATTGCAGAGATAAAAATATAGACACAGATATGATCGCGGACTAATAAAGATATATGACTTACAACCTTTTCAATATATATTATTATTATTATTATCATTACTATTTAGTATTTACGGTTTACTTGTCTCAGCATGGCTATCATATTTTTACAATATTTTCCGAGATAAGGTCCCAAAATAGTAGCCAAAACTAAATACAGCGGTAAGGTTTTACTTTCCACTATCTTTGCACACATTGTAACATTAAGGGGACAGCAGTTTCAGGAAGACTAGTTTGGTTGCTTTAATATACACTTAGAAAACAAGTCAATTGTTAAGCAACATGTTATATGCTATTTGGTTTTTGAAGTGGTATATGGAGATATATTACCAGCCTAGACTTATATGACCCGAGCCGTTAGGCGAGGTTAATAATATGTCGAGGCGGGTAATATTATACAATTATAGACTAATATAAGTCAATATATACTTTTGCGGACCTGTTTAAAGTGATATTGACCATGGACGAAGTAAGGGCAATAAATCATTATGTCTCAGGTATTGTTAAGAACAATAAATCTAAATATACAATACATGTAGATACAGTACATAGAAAGATATATATATATAAATATAAATGAGAAATATACAAGAATATAGAATTACTTACTTGAAAGTATCAGATTTGGAGTGTTCTCTTTCAGACAAAGATGAGTTTTCATGACTCTCAGCATCCGTCTTGTATCTGTACATCTGAAATGTTTCATTGTTTATGCAGTTTATTTTTCTTACAGCTCGTATATTTTGTTAATATTAAGCGGTGGTGTAGAGGTTAATGTATATGCCGTTCATCCCTGAGGTTGCCGTTCGAGCCCCACTGGGGTCACGACCGTACCTCCTCATACGACACCAGCACTGGCTTTTCCAGGAAGCGGACTTGAGAGTGTCTCGATCAGCTTTAAGTTTTCTTCACAATCGAGCTAAAATAAATAAGTATAAACTTAACTAATATATCAAGTGCGATCTAGCTACTGTGACCTTGACTTTGACCTTCGATAATATCATATGCAAATATAAATTTATTCCAACTAAAAAGCTAGAAAGCGGCTTATTTAGTTTTGAAGTGTTCAGCACAACCACAAGGTGATTATGACTGAGACCTGTGTAGTTCTATAATAATTTCATGTTGCCATATGATAGGCTACATTTTATATTTACAGATAAACTTTTTTTTTATTTTCTAAGATTTTCATTGATTGCCCGCCGTGAGATCACAGTATATCATTGGCTAGCATAAAGTGAATGCAATTAGTTACCAACTGAAAATTTGTGAATTCTACAAGGTGACATATTTGCGATCATTCTTCAAGTAAAACAAACTTTACACGGATAAGTGTCTGTTATTGTCAAGAACTGCCACTTATTTTCACTTAATGTAATACAGCTGCGCTAATTGTAAACGACTTTAAAATCAAGTAATTGTTCGTGAATTGCTTTACCGTAAGATAATTTATCTCACATTTGCAAATTGTTAACCACTTAGCTATCTAAAATTTTAAAAATTGCACACAGGAACTACATCTACCTATTAGCAAACATTGACTAAATAATTAACACAACTATGCGATAAAATTAACTTACAACAGAAATATGCCACCATATACATCTAACTGTAAAGGAATTCTTCAAAACACTTGTTTAAGAAAACTAATGAAAGGGTTAACTTTATTTAAACATCGTTGAAATGGTTTTATTTGTCATGTGAAAAAGGTACCAAAATATAACTACTTGTGAAATTAAAGATTTTCCATCCCTTGTCTTTTGTTATCTGTAAAACTTATACTAAAGTCGCTTTTCTACTGCATTTGCATTGTTTCTTTCATGCAAAAAGAATGGCAGCTCTGCTCCAAGCAAAAACAAAGATTGGGGAACATTACGATACTGCTTACGTCCAATGGAGAAGAATGCCAACTTGATTAAACACATATATATAGTAACAAATGGCCAAGTTCCAAGATGGTTGAACATTCAAAATCCGAGTGTTTCCATAGTGAAACATTCGATGAAAAAACAGGCCGAGTACTGATTTTTTACTAGTATAATAACCGTACAAAATGCAGAATTCTTTACATGCAGGGTAGGAACCAACAGTAATAACTACAATGTGCCTTAATGTTATGTACAAAGATCATGAAGAGCACCAACAACACCAACAAATATTTCTGGATAATAGGCAAATCAAAATGTCCAAAATCCTTTTGTTCTGAATTGTAACCCTAAAGTTGATGCTTACATATTTATTCATTCTTTCAATAATTTCATAATAATGCGCACAATTTCGGACTACTTTTTCTATACATGACCCATGCAACTGGAAATATTTTAAGTAAAAGAAAGATTTATTGAATACATGCTGTAACACTGAATTGAAATATAAAGGGTGATCCATTATATATGATACTACATAGAACTTCGATTTGTTCTAAAATTTCAAAACCTTGACCGATTTGTCAAATCAATACAATGTACATGTATCCAAAAATGTACCATAAAAGTCGGGTATATTAAATTTCAACAGATCGGGAAAATGTTGACGTCCTTGTAATCCTGAGGTTTATTCAATGTGAAGATGCCAATGTAGAGTTAAAGTTTATTTTAAAATTTATTCTCTGGTTACTGTTATAATCAAAGACCTGAAAGTGCTGGAGGATCGATTGTCTCTGAACAACACAGTCTTCACACATACATGTGTAAATATCAGGACAACATAGACTGTACACATATATGTGTGAATATCAGGACACCCCTTGCACGAGTAAAGTTATAAACTGGAGACACAACTGTCCACAAATTTTGACCTTTCACCATTTGTGTAAACTTTACTTTTGAGATAGGAACCCATGTGCTTACATTATGTAATTCAGTGGCTATGTTCAACTACCCTATGAAGTATTAAGCTGTGAATCGTAACTGAGAAATGGATTTTGACAAAACTGAACTGAAAATTTATGGTTTGAACAACTTTAAATGTCATTCAAAAGTTATGGGATGTGCCCATAAGTTTGATGGTATTGTGCGAATTAATTCGGATTTAACGTCGCACCCAACAGCTAAGGTCATATTGCAACTTCCGGCTTTCATGGAGGAGGAATACCCTGGGTGCCAATTCCCTGTATCCGAATTTGGGGGTCATTTAGAAATTCCGAGGGTCATACCCATAAAAAATAAAAGGCCTGACTATGTATTAAAGAAGTTTTATTCAGTTTACTTCTATAAAACTGCATGTGATACATCACAAAATGATGGGTAATCAAAGGGTTGGCAAGGCAACTGGTGTATCTCTCTGGATGCTTTCCATTTTGTCACTGCATCTCAAAAGTCAAATTTGTCCACAAAGCGAATTTTTCATAAGTGCATTCAACCATAGACATTAAACTTGGATATTATTTGGCCCACTTAAACCCCTTTCAATAGTGACAGTCTGAGCGAAATGACTACAAAATTATCATTAAAATCACTCAGAAAGACGTTTTTGTTTCCCCTATTAAGGTTCGTCGACCATCTCTTGTTATGCGTCTACGATCTATGAAGATGGTATCATAAGAATCAACACACACAAAAACACAATGGTAAAAAATGCGGGTCGATCCGAAATCAGACGACAACGACGACGGAACAGGGTCAAAATTAGACATATCCCATACCGGAAGCGTATTTTATCAACAATTTATCTATCTTGCATTTCGAATCGTTTTGAGAGGTTTTGAAATGTTGTTTTTGTGGTAATTTAATCATACACATTTTAATTGCGTCATAGAAGACGCTCTTTGCTATTTCTGTTGCGTCATTGACAAAATGAGTGCGTCAAAACCGCAGAAAACGCGCTCTCGCGGAAACACTGAAGTTAGTGTACCCGGTGTAGCGATACGTATTTCACGGGTCTTACATGTCTCATGTCACACCGGTGTGACGATAAAACTGCGTAGGAAAATAGTTCTATACAGAACAAATACCTCGTTGGTTTAAGTTACAAATTATAAGAAAAACAACAATATAATATCATGCTATTCTGAAATGTTTTGATATTATTTAGATATGTTACTATATAATTTTTAAAACAGAGGACAGTATAATTCGTAACAACGGAATATATGGAACTACTTGTTTGTATGTAAAGAGTTCGGCCGTAAGGAAGCTATACTCTGTTAACTTTGGATCCGATTGAATAAATCAATCGATCCAAAAAGCATGAAAAACAATATCTAAAATATGCTTTACTAACTAAACTTCAAATGCACAACTTGTGAATAGATTTTAACAGACAGAAGCAGTTTAGGACAGCACCGGCATGCACGGATTGGGAATTTGTTTAAGAGACTCATTGACAACGTCGTTATAACACAAAATTGGCGTCATAACAGAGCACATGTTGTAAATATACTAAATTTTAATGTCTGAGTTAATTGTTGGATATGTTTTCATATCATATCAATATTGTAACTTCGTTGTTTTACTAAGTCTATTTTTAAAGACCGAAACGCAACATTAGAAAAAAAAGCACAAGTCATATGAGGTTAAATAGTATTACATATTCTGGATCACCCTGTATAAGCCGAAATAAGGGCGCTCAATAAGTTGACTTTAATATTGTTTTCAGGAAATTTTCAAAAATTAAAGCCACCTTCCCACTTTTAAGGACAAGAAAATATTTGAACTCATTCCATTTGAATCATTTCACACACGAATGACAGTCTTATTGTTTTGTTATCTCGAAACTTGAAACTTGAAACTTTTTAATTTTATAAAACGCCTATTTTCACATAACTACATATCCAATTGCGTTGTTCAAATAAATAAAATAAATCTCAAAAGAAAATTAATAGATCAATAGATTATGTTAATAGAAAAAAATTACATCATACTAATTAACTGTTATTAATTCAAAGTAAGAGGCATTCTGAGATAATTCGAATTAATTAAAAAAGTATTTTTTTATATAAAACTCATTATAATACTTAATAAAATATTGCATTCATGTCTTAAGAAAATAAAAACAGTATTTTAAGACAAATGATGCACGTATAGTATATACAGGGTGAACACTTTTGTTTACAGTCTCTAAAATAATGCATTAAAGTCTTGAAAGTAATGTGTTTTCAGTTCCTTAAAACTTTCTACAGTTTCTGAGTTTCTGAAAGGCAACTCAGTCCGCAGTTTTGGTCAAAGAGATTTGATAAGACCTGACAAGTGCCAAGTTGTTATGACATGTTCGACAATAAATTAACCTGTCAACACCTTCTCCGAAAGTTACACCCTTTATATGTTATAACGTCACGTGGCCTTGATGGAAATACGCCATGCACTGTAAAAAAGCAAAATCTGATTATTTATTATAATAAAGTAGAATAGTCAGAAACTGCTGTGAAAAGAGAATTATTTTAATAATTGTCAGTACACACGAACCTTCTACGGTAGAAAAGAAGGACACCGGCTAAATGTATTATACAACAGAAAGCGATCGCACTATGACGGAAATCTTTGACTCGGCTTCACGCTATAAGAACAGAAATACTCATATTCCCTTTAGTCAAAGTCTCAGTACAAAACATAGCATATTAGTCAAAATCCCTTCGATAGATTTTACAGTGTTTTTACATATTTGATGAGAACGAGTTTGAGTAAATGTGTAATTTCAAAACTTTAAATTATTTTTAATTATTTGCCTTGGCGCAGTGGTAGCGCGTTCGCCTCAGGATCAAAGGGCCCCGGGTTCGATCCCTACCATCGCCATGTCGGCAGTGTCCTTAGGCAAGACACAATTAATTCCACATTGCCTCTCTCTCTTCGAGGTTGATTCCACCTGGAATGAGACTCGAGAGCGATTAATATAAGTTGTAAGAACTTGTTTCGCAATCGAGTATAAATAAATTAGCATAAACTATAGTAAACTAGAGACAAATGAAACATTTAGTAACTTGAATCATTTTTTCCCATACAATATTTGCTTTTCCAATTTTTAAATCCATTTAGGGGATTATGAATAACTTGTAAAATCCATCGAAGGGATTATGAATACTCTGAGGGTTTTTATACAACATAATACCGACCCAACGTTTCGGCTGTGACAACGAATGAAAGAAGAAAAGAGAATGATTAATGAGTGAGGTGAAAGATGGTGGAGAGTTCTAATTATATTACTGTATATAGAATTATATGTACTGTAGATCATGGTACGAAACATAAAAAGATACAAGAGAGAGAGAGAGAGAGAGAGAGAGAGAGAGAGAGAGAGAGAGAGAGATGTCAGAGAGAAAGGCAGATGAATAAGATATATCTTCCTTAGAAAACAACCTTGTTATGTTTTTAACAAATTATGAATATTATACTAACAAAAGTAGTGTATGTTTATAATAGGGGAAAAACAAAAGTACCAAAAGAAAAAGAGATTGAAAGAAAGTGAACGAACATAGGGGTCGTAAGAGATTCAGAAAGAAAGAATGTATGGAAATACGAATGACAGGGTATGATTGAACAATGAATATGGCGCGACAAGCATGAAGTTAACAATCGGTTGTCAAACAAACTCTTTTGTTTTATTTCGCAAATATAGCCATCCTTTTGGCATATTGTTTAAGTTTTTCAGTAACACAAACAAAATATCATGTATATAAGATCCCAGGAAAAACTAAAGTAACAAATAGCTTTTCGTTTAAAGTAAATTGTTAACAAACTAAACAAATAATAATGCAAAATTACAACGGCCACTCTTAAAAACATTAGACAAAAGGAATGTTACTGTAAAATTTTCTTTACAGTTATATTACCCTTCAAAGTTTCCGTATTGGGTTATGATCAAGAACGAAGCTGAAAACTTAGTAAATGCTTTGAAAACATGTAAAAAGTGAATTATAAATTTTCTTAAGAAAATTTAACAAGTTGACTGCTATACCTACTTAGGAATCAAGTTATTGTATACAGGTAATATGTCATAGGCTGTAAAGGATCTCCATGAGCAAGCTCTGAAAGCTTATCATAATTAAATGTCGTTATTTGACTAGGTCAAACTGTACGTTAAAACGGAGTTATCATTGTTTGATACTATGGTAGTACCAATTTTGATATATGGGTCTGAGACGTGGGGAGTTTTATTATTATAAAGAAGTAGATAAGTAACATTTTAGATTCTGGAAACATATTTAGGTGTTAAACAACAGACCCCAAACTATGCTGTTTTCGGAGAACTTGGAAGACTTCCCTTATCTGTAATATATAAGGAACGGGCCTTAAAATATTGGTAGAAAGTAACGAAGAATCCTACTTCTCCAATTTATACTATGTAAATGGAACTAATAGATAATAATAGCAATGTTTCGGCAACTCGTATACTTTCTATAATCCATGTAGATTATATTGGTTTTACACCTAAAGATTGAATTTTGGTACACGATTACATGATCTGATTCAATTTAAGCAAGATCGGACTGCATCAATACAGTCTATGACCAAACTAGATTATTATTGTAAGTTTAAAAAAGATTTTGTTATTGAGAACTAGCTTACTATCATTGCTTACGCTGTTAAGCCGCTTAAGATTGAGTTCACATAATTTAGAAATTGAAGCAGGTCGTTTCAATGGAATTGATAGAGCTAATAGGTTCTGCAATTATGTAGCCAAAATGTGGTAGAATCTGAGTTTCACTTTATGTTGTGTTGTACTAAATATAGAACTCTCAGAACTAAGTACAAC
Source organism: Saxidomus purpurata (assembly GCA_022818135.1). Taxonomy (NCBI): domain Eukaryota; kingdom Metazoa; phylum Mollusca; class Bivalvia; order Venerida; family Veneridae; genus Saxidomus; species Saxidomus purpurata. The sequence goes on along the minus strand of JAFMSR010000013.1, from coordinate 21,686,074 downwards.
TTTAACTTATCATGGCCCTGCATAAATATGCTAAGCTCCTTAACGTCGATACATAATAAGAACAAATTGTATAACCTAGCAAAATACATTAAAGACGCATTTGAAGTAAGAAAGAATACACTGGAAAACTGATTGAATTCTTGAAGTTTGTATGTTTTGTTACTTATATGTTTGTTGCATTGTTTGTATATGTATGTTGGTATATGCATTTGTTTGTTTGTCTTCGTCATATGTCTTCGTCTATGTATATATGGAGAAAGGCATTTCCTATGCTGATTGCCTAAAAACTTGAAACTTGCTGATCAATATGTTTGATTCGCTTGAGGCAATTAAAATTAATCTGTTTGTCATGGTAATAATTTCAAAAATGTATAGTGAGATTGTGAAAACCTCATTTGATGATGACATTTATGAATTGTTTAGTTTAGAACATGTGTTTTCTGTTTTCTCTATATTATGTAATATACGGACCGTGTCTGTACGTAGTGACTGACTCATTATTTGTTATTTTTTTCTTCTATAACCTTGCCTTCCGTAAAACGCATATCAATAAGAAGAGAAGGAAGAAGCTTGATCAAAAAGAATTAGTAGGTGGTTTATTATTATGCAGGATACTTGGTTATAAGTTATGTTCTTTTCTCGAGAGGTTTTTATGTCCATTTTTGAAAAAAGAATATTTTAAATTTACTGTTCATCATATTGTCTGCTGATTACAATTGTTATCATCGAAACAGCGATAAAGTCGGTAAAAAAAAAAAATATATTGCTGAAAAACGTGGTTACGAAAATATGTGATAAACGGATAAACGGAGACAAAAACACAAAACCGTTTAAAATTGGTCTAATATAACAAACTCGGAAAGGTGGGAGACATGGGTGTATGATATACTATGTAATCTACATGTATGCAGTATAACAAAGAAAATATTTCTCAAGAAAAAAAAACTCAAAGGGGGTGGGGGAAGAAGCCAATCTGGTTTACATTTTGTTTTGAAGTCCTCTCCTCAAGATCTTGAAATTCTTAAGCCTAATGGCAATAAACAAAGCCAGATTATGTCATGTAAACAAGGCTCTAATAACATGCAGTTGCAAGTGTAAAAATAGAACAGTTAACTAATAACTGTTAGTTATATTGCTCATATATACATGACAAGTGATCGCGCCCTTGTGTACATGAGAAAAAAGGCCCTTTTTACATATGCCCCTGTCTGATCCTGCAGGAAACACTAATCTTGGTGTTAAAAGGTTCCACATATACCTATATTAGTTGAAGATGATTGACATAAGTGATACTTTTATTCATCCATTTTTGGGAAATCATGGCATAATACATATACATTGTATATTCATATTAATATGATAAATTATACACTTCTTTCGTTGGCTTTATGGATAACGTTTCAATTTTTCATTTACCAACCGGTGGTGCCCGACTCCGTCTTTTTAATGGAAGGAAGAGGCTGGGTTCATTAGTATTTGATGTGTGGCATTTTCTAGTGCACCTTACCAAGAACTTTAAAAACCTCTTCAAATGATATCCCTTGGATCAAAACTGGCCTCCTCCCAGGGTCAAGTTTTTCCATGACTATTCTAGCGATGCCCCTAGAAACAAAATTGACCCTGCTCATTTGACCTATTTTCTTGTTTTAGCAGCTACTACAATGGAATGTAGACAATGTCTAACCACAATCATTACTATGGTAAATCGACAAAATAAATGCCAAGAACCAACTCTTACTAGATCAAATGAAAATATAAGCTAATAAATATTTCTGTACTGTTTCACCTGAACAACATTGACCATGACATTCAGCCCTATTTTGTTTGTTCAGTAACAAGAAGAGATACGCAAATTGTTCGCGTGTTCCTGTTCCATTATTTCTTACAGAGGTATGGCCCGTTGATTACTGCTAAATTTTGTTTCTATTTCTATTCTAATTATGTTTCTCAGCACATTCTTGTTGGAATCAAACGAACTTTATTGTGGGCCGCCTCGGCGGCCCGCTATACTTAGGTCGGCTTTGGATAATGTTTATGTAAGTGAAGTAGTGAATAGTTTTTTGCGGACGTTAAGAAAGTAGTGAACACTTTTTATTTTACACAAGTTTTGGTCAAACGGGAATGTAAGTGAAGTACTGTAGCGGATAGTTCTTTACACACATACTATGAGATGAATGAATATAGCCTGCAAAGTAAATTAAAGAATGGGTTGACCTCACTCTTCAATGTGTAGCTTATAGTTTAGTTAGAAATTGTCAGTAGCTTACAATATATTCACTCGATTGCTGAATGTGGCGTGAATGGTTGCATACATTGCCTATACATGCATTTACTAACCATTACACCAGTTTTTGATGTTTACTGAATTTCCTACGTCTTGATGCCAGGCATCAACATTTGACTTGTCTCATCAGTGACATTTTCTTTTTTAACAAGAACTTTGAGTGTTGGTATCATCAGTTATAGTCATTGCTTTTTATAAATATTAAGTTTCTTTAAGATAAAAGTTGTAACATGTGGAACATTTTTGCTCATGTTACAAAAAATTAGGAAGCTGTCTCCCGAAAGGAGAACAAAAATTGGGACTTGGCAATAACTTATCAAGTTAAGACACTGTTCTACCGCTGTGATACTTTTGTATCACAGTTTTCTTGTGTTTACTTAATGTTCAGAACAAACAGGAGATGCTCATATTTTGCACACAGTTATGATCTTTGCTGTAAATAAGTAAGAACATCTAGTCCGCTATATTTCTCAGCACTTATCTCCCTTTATGTGATATGCTTGTCCTGAGCATAACTCAAAATGTCTTACAAGGACATGAGTTGATACTTCACTCATTGATAGTGGACATTGAGAGGGAGTGCAGTGAGCCATTACTCCATCTGACCCTTTTGTTAATTATCTCCTGTTATGAAATATGTTTGTCAAGAGCATGACTCAGAAACTACGCAAGGGATTAAGTTGATATTTCAAACAGTGTAAGAGTTAGAGGACATTGTAGGTGCAGTGACTAAGAACCATTACTCTAACTAACCCCATTTAATAACTTCTCCCTTTATCGTAGGGAGTTTCCGAAACATAATTCCAAACAATGAAACAGATTACTTGATATAATATATAGTGAGAGAACATATTTAGAGGAAGTGAAGTAACAAATAACCTTGACTCAACCTTTCTCTATTGAATTATCTCCAGTTATCCTCTAAAATTATGCTCGTAAAGAATATAGCTCAAATACCGTTCAACAGATTTACTTGATATTTAGCACAATAAAAGAGTATATTGAAAGAAAGCGCAGTGTTCAAAATGTTTTATCTGGGCCTGTGATTGAATTTCGTCCAATTGTTACTTCTATTTTGCTACAGTTACAATTGTCACGTAATTTTGACTTGTGTGCTGTTCATTCGAAAACACAGACTTCGGTGAGCATACTTCAGTGTTACCGATGCTCTTGTTTTACACGTACGTCATTTCTATATACCTTGCTTTAGAACTTCAGTCATTAAATAATAATCTTAATTTCAAGGAAATAAAAGTGAACGGTCCCCACTTAATTGTTAGAATACAAGGTCTTATAACATTTTTTCTATTACTGTACTTTTTGTTACTACAAACCTTATGAGGTAATCCATTCTCAACGTGAAACGTGGTTGTAACAAAAAAGAAAACACAGACACATAATTCCAGAAGAACGAAGCAGGAAAGACACCTTTTTGAATTAAACATTACGAATTCAACATTACCTGACTGTGTAAAACTATCGATGTGGAGGCAATTGAAATAGAAGAAACAGATGTCGCTTATAATACCAGGATTTGTTAGATTATATGGTAATAATTATGGCGCAATTATTCATTATCTCTTCGATGTGTTTTCCATAATCTCTGCAAACATATACTGACGGACTTTAAAAACGCATCACTTATTTCTTCAAATATTTTCCTACATTAAGACAGCACAAAAAACCGCCCCGGTTATGTAACATTTTAACCAATAATTCGTCATTGCCAACATAATTTCGTGCAATCGGTTCACATGGTTTCCGGCACGGCGTGCACGTGCAACAAATAAAAGAATGTTACATAACGCCAGCCAAGGTCTCTGGGTGTGTTTAAATTTTCATTTTAGACAGCCATATAGACACACTTACTTTTACCATAGGAATTGATTTTCCATTGATTATTTAAATAATGCCAATACTAAGACAAGATTTGCGTAACCAAATTGTTGGTTTATTGCAAGCAGGCATCAGTCAAAGGGAGTGTGCGAGGCGTTTTCATGTACACCAATCGACAATTTATCGTCTTCATCATCGTTTCTTGGGTGCGGGTAGTGTTGCTGATCGTCCGAGACCCGGTTAACCTCGTGTAACTACCCGACGTCAAGACAATTACATACGTCAGCGTCATCTCAGAAATCGTTTCACAACAGCAGTTTCCACGGCGAATTTGATACCTGGACGCCGCCGTAGGAATATCCATGCAAGGACAGTGATAAGACGATTGAGAGATTATGAAATCCGCTGCAGACGACCGTACAGGGGATAGATCTTAACTCAACGTCACCGGCAGAATCGAGTGCGCTGGGCCCGTGATATGATCAATAATCGACACCAGAACTGGAATCAAGTTGTATTTTCCGACGAATCACAATTTTCCAAGTTTTGCAGATGGCAGAGTTCGTCTGTACAGACGTCAACATGAACGTTACCACGATGTTTGTGTTTTAGAGCGTGATAGGTTTGGGGGAGGCAGTATAATGGTTTGGGTGCCATTAATCATGATTTTCGTTCAGACCTTGTTCTGATTCAGGTAATTTCACCGCACAACGTTACATTAATGAAGTGCTTGCGCCTGTGCTCGTTCCACTGCTTCAACGTCACGGCAACAACCGTCAGCTGACGTTCCAACAGGACAATGCACGCCCTCACAGTGCCCGTCTCACCCGGAATTACTTGTTGAACCAGAGAATTGACGTTCTCGAGTGGCCTGCGGTGTCTCCCGATATGAACTGCATCGAGCACATGTGGGATGAGCTCGGAGACTTCGACGACGTCCACAGCAACCGCAGAACGTCCGCGAGCTTTGGTTAGCACTGGAACAGGAATGGCAGAACATCCCTATGCCAACCATCCAACGCTTAGTGAGATCGATGCGACGGCGTCTACAGCCTTTAATCGCGCATAATAGGGGCCACAACCGCTACTGAGTTCGGAAAACGTTAAACCCTGACACTGCCTTTATTTGACTGGCTCTACCACCGTCCATCGATTTTGTTCTGAATACCAATAAAATGTTAAGAGATACTTGAAATTTGTTCTGATATATTATGATCAAATCTCATACTACGGTGTATATATTCAGGAGTATATATCAGTGATGCGTTTCTAAAGTCCGTCAGTATATAACCCAGAAAAGTATGCGCAACAGCTTGACCGGCTAGATCAAATTAGTAAATGAACAAGTACGGAGAACAAGCGCTTTAGGCATAACTGAGCTTTTAAACCGCATAATCGAAGATGGAGAACTACTTACGGCCTGTAAAAAAGGTATGATTATACCTGTCTATAAAGAAAATGGAAAGTCGCGGTCTGATCCTAAAATATATCGACTTATCACATTACTCCCGGTGTTATACAAATTATTCGAAAGAATTCTTCATGACCGGTTAAACATATGGCTAAATGCGTCAAAAATCCATTTTCCAAACTCAAAGTAAAATGCATACCAACAACACATAATTAGGTGCTGTCACTGCTTCCTTTTTGCTAAATTTGGAACTTCACAGCAAAGTCTACATTGCGTTTCTGGACACGAGTCAAGCGTTTGATACGTTTGAAGCGGAATAAAAGAAGGACACCGGCAAAATGTATTATAGAAAAGAAAGCATGAAAAGTATATTGATCGCAGTATAACGAAAATCTATGACACAGCTCGAAACTTCTCGTTAACAAAAGTAATGCACAGTTTTTTTTTAAATTTTGAAAGCTTCATTCGGCTAAAACACCAGTGACCACGCCATTATTAGGGTAAATCCGACTTTAAAATGTGAACACAAGATGAAAGCCAATGTCAATGCAATAAAAACTGATTTGCAATTCTCACAAACTTGTGTTTAAGATCGTAGATCTCCCGTTTAAGGAAAAACAGTTTGTTAGCATATTTCCCAAAATCACTTCTAAAAGCAAAACACAAATCTGCTACAGCAGTCTAAACGCAGTCTAAAAAATCAAATTTGGAGAATGTATATGCATCTAATCATGACATAAATGATCTATTTTGTTTTTCAATATAAAATGCGGTCTGTTACAGTAGTGCTTTCAATTTTTGTACGCTAGTGGTACTATTAAATACATAAACTGCCAGTTAATCATAATATGTAGCAAAACTGGCAATGTGTACGAACGGCAAGTCTGTCGAATGCAACTCATATGTAAGTTTAAACACCATACAGTAAATCTTGTCTGTCATCATTTAAAATTTTGTCATCCTTTATCACTGGCCATATTTTTCATATCAGCTGCGAGTGTACACGTCGAGAATAAACATTGACCAAATACGAATATAAACAGCAACAACTTTTTTAAATTCACATTACCTTTGGAAACTTTTTTTCTACTCAAGAATACGCTATCGAAGATACGTAACGATAGTCTTTTGTTTCCTTTAAGTAAAATATTGTCGGAAATATTATATTGTCAAACCATTGGTGTGATAAATGGTTCTGAAGGGTGCTGGATTAGACAGGTTTCACATTTTTTACTGCCTGTCGTGCCTGATCCTTAATCCAAGTAGCACCTTTGTCCAGGAGCTAGCTTTTTTAAATGAAAGCTTTTTAAGAGTGATTAAAGTTCACTAGCAGACCTTCAGATTTTATCGAAAATATATTAATATTTTTACCATAAGCTAATCATATTAAAAGGATACAAGATTCATGTCTTTTTTTATTCAGGTCCCCGTAATGGTGGAGATGAACCTACATGTATATGATTGTATCATCAAAAACAAAACAAAATATCTACAGAAGGTTACCAGTTTGAATAGGTCTATGGCAAATTGGAACAGAACTGGCCTTTCTAAAGAAACTGATCAGTTAAAATATTAGGTATTGTTACCTGCATAATTAAAACCAGGTTTATTAGATAACATAAGATCCCTGTTAGAGCAGAAGTGTCATTTGTATCATTTGTATGATGAGTAATGCATTATGATTTTCATATCCTTATTTAAGTTATTCAATCAGGATAATAATGATGTAAGAAGGGTGCTGTGTCTTATTCAGTAGACTAAGTATAATTGGCTTATTAATTTAATGCATGTCATGAATATGATGTGGTATTTTCTCTTTGTAAGCGTATTTTATGCAGTGTATGAGGGTACATCAAAATGTCCTTGGCCAAACGTTTTAGACAAAACTCATTCAAAATTTTATTTATTTTTGTTTTCAATATAATCACCCTTGATTTCAATGAATTTGTTCCGGCGATGCTCCAACTTAATTATGCCATTTATTTCATATATTTATTCCTTCCTGATCAGTCAAAATGCCTCCTTCATAATTTCATATTTGAAAGAGGTAAACATCTGAGGGTATTAGATCAAGTGAGCACGAGCCCAAAGCCACCCAAGCAGCTTCAAGTACTGCAACTTGTGAGATGTACGGAAAGGCATTATCCTGAAGCAAAAATATACCGACTCAAAGCTTTCCTCTTCATCTCGTAAAAATCTCCTAATTCACTAGCATAGCACTGCCCACTGATAGTTTGATATCCTCTCAGTTCCAGAATACTGATGCCATAACATTGCCTACTAATTTTGTCTGCTTGAACGTCTTTGGTTGTGATGAATGAACCTAGATGTTTCCACTGCTTGCTTTGATCGAATCTAGATCACAGTGATACACCAAATGTCTCATTCTAGATCACCGCTTTCTTGAGAAAATGTTTTGGATTTTCTGATTTTTCTAAAAACGTGTCAAAAGCTCTCTGGAAATATTCAGCCTATTCCTTCTTTGGTCTGGTGCTAAGATTCGTGAACCCATCTTGCCTAAAGTGTGTTCATGTGAAGGACATCAGACACATTAATTGGACGGAACAAAACCTAATTCCCAAAGTATTATCAATATGCTGAATGGTCACTCCATTGTCGTTATTACCATTCGATTGACATCATTGACTTGAATTTTAATGATGGCATCTTTACGATGATGCCAACATGGATAATCCTCAATCCTAGTTTCTCCAGACCAGAATTCAGTCCAATTCTTTACAGTTGAATTTGAAGAACGGTCGTCACCAAGTTAGTTTTTCATTCAAGTTTTATTTTCTTTGGAGACATTTAATGCGAAGAAACTCCATCAACGCTTTTCCATTCCACCAATACAACTTGTCCACAAGTTAACATTATATTTAGCAAACCCTCCACAGCGCCCGTTGCATTTAACACCCGTAAAGATTGTGGCACAAAACTTTTACCCTGACTCTCACTTGCAGAAATGAAAAATATGCAAAATAGGCACTTTTTGATGCACCCGCATTGTTTGTGACATTTTTAACTATTTGTGTTTGTTAAGGGATGGATTTTCATTGATAACTAAGAATGTATTTAAGGGATTTGAATTGTGTTCAGTGTTTTCTATGCTTCATTATTTTACTTGCTTGGAGCACCTTACAAAAGACATTACATAATATTACAAAACACCTCTCTAAAGTACTATTTGTTAACTTAAGGGATAAGACACCGATTGCATTTGATCTGGTGTTTTCAAATTTATATACAGTACTGGCAGCTAAGCAAGAGGTAGTGGTTGTATGCATGAGCTCCTGTGACAAGAGATAAGTTGTTAATATCTTTTACAAACTTCTTTAATTGTTTCAGGTTGACATCGGAAATATTTTGTGTATCTTTTATTTGACTGATGCATATGGATGTTCATTTGCACTTTATCTGCACAGTTTGAATTATAATTAAGAGTATAGATTCTTAACTTTAATGCAACTTGGCAATATTATAATAATTATATGTCATTAATGTCGTATCTAAAATACAAAGATTCAGGTTTTCCTGTCTTTTCATCATGTGCGCAGAAAGTGAAAAGAGCCAAAATAGTTAGACTTGTCCAGTGTTAAGTCTGTTTAATATCTACCACTCTGATGACATCAGTAATTCGTTAATATTAAAATAGAAACAATTGAGGATTTACATGCTGCTTATTTCCATAGATTTTTACACTGCTGATCTGAATGTTGATAGTATGGAATTATCTGTGTCTTGCTTAAGGACGTTACAGCTACTTGGGCAGTGGTGGGGATCAAACCCGGGACCTTCCGACCTTAACTTGAGTTGAAGGTTGATTAACACATCTTAATTCTTCTTGTTAGGGGCGTCAATAGCTCTGTGAGCACATCTTTATGTGTTTAGAATTTGAAATCAAATAGTATGTTGATAAATTATTGGGAAGAATACTTACTCCAAAGCAATGTTCACAATATAATCAATGTAACATTCAATGCAATCATTTTACGTGAAGGTTCTTGTGTGATGAGAATTCGTTGATAATTAATCTATTTTAAGTATTTCAAATTTTAAGCTTAAACCAATTTAGAAATTTGCAAAGCTTAACGGTTGAAATTTAAATACTGAAACTCATGTGTGTATGCCTTTGTCAATCACATTTACAAATTAGCAAAAACTAGGTCAGATATTACAACAAGTCAAAGTAGGTGAAGCAAACCAGCACGTTCGATAATTGTTAAGTGGGTAAACCTAACTAAATTCACATTTCACAAGAAAATTTCAATTATTGGTGGTCCAGTCTACCTTTGCCGTGTTGTTAACGGAAGATGATTATGTTTTACAGATATTCAGGGCCCAGAAGTGTTGCTATGACTTTTGTACCACGGCACAGATTGGATTGAATACTTTTTTTTTTTTAAAAACGCCATTTTAGCTTACATTCTTGTTAATTTTTTAACACTATTGTAGGCATTGTCATGACATTGTAATATAATTATATGCAAAGGACCATGTTTTGCATATTAAGTTTTTCAGGAAAAAACGTTTAAAATAGGTATATTTAACTGGCGCTTGAATCATCCCCTGTATAATACACGTTTTACTCGTGAATGCTTTTACATTGTTTATTATTGTGCTAACACTGGCAACATATTAAAAGTATTACTAAAGCATCATTTTCATGCTTTGGACAAACCAGTTATTTCTGTATAGTTTTAATGTTAGAATATCTTACTAATGTTAGGTTCAGTAATTATTACCAATTTCGTGGTTGGCAGCGTATAGGAATGTTAAGATCTTTGAAATATTTGCTCAATAGAAAATCTCTTGAACGTCTCTATGTTTCCTTCATACGGCTTCTTCTGGAATATAGTGATTCAGTTTGGAATAATTGTACTTCAGAAGAAAAGTAAAATATTTAATCAATCCATGTGGAGGCACTGGAGCCATCAAATTGTGTAATATAGAAAAACTTTATAGTAAACTAAAATGGAAACAAATGGAAGAAAGAAGGAAAAACATACATTAATAACTTTCTATAAGATTTAGAATAATCTCACTCCAACTTACTTATCTCGCTTAATTCCTGATCAAACACAATCACGATACAGCCTCTACAACATAAATCACATTCTACATGGGAATGCCTGTACACAACTATACAAACACTCTTTCCTTTCCTTTGTTATTCGTGACTGGAACGCGCTTCATGACTTAAATAAATCATTAACATCTCTCATAGACTTTAAAAACAAAATCAATGCTAATTGTAGAAAGTCTTTATCATAGTGTTATGATGGTGTAAGACCTGGGCAAGTTCTCTACACCAAACTCCGTTTAGAATGCAGCTCTTAAAATCAAAACCTATTTAGAATGTCATTTATTGAATCACCACAATGCTCTTGTAGCGAAATCGAGACAGTTAATCACTTTCTACTATCGTGTCGCGATTATATATTTCAAAAACAAAGATTTTAATAGACCCCCTTATCCGGCTACATGCCAAAATCTTTTGTATGGATGGGAAGAACCAAACTTTACGAGTTCAAAAATGCATCCTCGCTACGGAGCGATTCTTATCGCATCTTACAAATTAATAAATTTCACTAAACAGAAGTAGCAACTTTATCATTATTCCTTAATAATAATTTCATTATTGTTTTTCCTTTTTCCCTCTTTCTACCATGCGTCCGTTATATCTTGCTTTTTTATATCTCTGTATCTATAAAACACACAAAGCATCCCATCTTACCAAATAGCATAGAAGCTGTAATCATATAACCCTATAAATGGTTTGTTTCAAATCCTAATACAACTGATAACTTATGTGTATATTAACGTCAAAATGTTTCTTTACAAATTGTCAAAATTATATGAAGTATTATCTTTCTAGAAATAAATACTGTTTAAACTAAACTGTTTTATATAGACTTCAATAATAATGATATAAGGAAAGCTTTAAAAATCTTCTCCAAAACCACAAGGTCTAGGGCTTTAGATATTTAGTGTAAAACATTGTCTAAAGGACCTCATCCAAGTTTGTTCGAATCATGTCCCTAGGGTTCCACTAGACAATTCTACATGCCAAATATCTAAGCTCTGGGCCATGTGGTTTTGAAGAAGAAGATTTTAAGTTTTCCTTTTTGTTGCAATAGTAACTAGAGTTTAAACTTGGCGGGGATGTTCCATTTCATACAGAACTCTGGTTGCTATGGCCACAAATAACCACAAGGCATAGGGCTTAGATATTTGTCTGGTGGACCACTATCAAGATTGTTCAAATTGTGACTACTTGGTCACTTGAATTTATATAGCAACCACTGACTTCTTTAGCAACCGGTGACTTTCTTAGTAACCATTGACTTCGCCTAGCAACCAGTGATTTCAACTTTGAACAAGTGATATCCTAAGCAGTCAGTGACTACCCCATGCAAGCAGTGATTTCCTAAGCAACTTCTGACTCCCGTTAACACAAAGTGGTACTCAGGTGAGCAAAATAGAGCCATCCTGGTCCTCTTGCTAACAATGCTGACACGTTCCTAGTAACTAGTGCTTGATTTAACCAATTGATACACTGACCTTTATAATGAGATCTTCTAACTCTAAAACTCGACAAGACTTTTTCTAGAAATGTGATCCAAAAGGTCAACAGCTTAAATTCTGATCAGACAGCAGTGTGTCTTCTACCTCTGGAAAAAGTAAATTTAGCTACATCTACGGGGGAACTCTCGACAATCAATTTCTGATCATTAATGAGAGGTAGGGGACAGATATGTTAAAACCCAGCAGCCTATGTAACACGATATTAAATTGTTTTAAAATGTTAAAAGTAGAAACAATGACATGATGGAATGAGGCTATCAGTGAAATTTTGGAGATTCACACTGGCTTTGATGTTATACGGCATATCATTCAAGTTTCAGATGGTCCGGGGAAAGACATTCAAGACACTGGGTAGTCTAAAGGAAAGCTACAGCCCCATACGCGATCACGAGCATTGAAGAAATTAATGCCACTGCGAGTAGTTTTCTCTCTGAGGCGAACAGTGTGTCTAAAAGGCAATGGAAATGAAGTCTTCCATTTGCAGATAAAGAAAGTGTTTTACTCGTCACCTGTATTTGATTTCCAGTGCCAAGATCACTGGTTCTGCACATCATCACGATGAAGTGAACATTTTGCCAGAGTTTTATTCAAATCCATCAAGTGGTTTAGAAGATACCGAGCGGACACAAATTTAAGACTCAAATCTCTGACCTTAAGTTGTGTTCAGACTTTAAGCCAGTTTGACCAGAATTGTTTGCTCTACACATTGTCTCGATGAGATGACTTATTAACAGGAGTTCAATCAACATCCTTCGAAGAGTTTAGGACATAATAAGCGGACAGACTCAGTTCTCTGACCTTAGATGTTACCTTAACTTTGAGTCGGCGTGGCAAGATCAAGGGTTCTACACATTGTCTTGATGAGGTAAACATTAGACCAGTTTCATCAAAATCCACCAAGGTGTTAAGGAGATGGAGCGGGCAGGATATTCAAGACTGAAACTTTGGCCTTAAGTTGTCTGACGAAACATCTAGCAAACGAAATGTTCCTAATTACTGAAATGGTATGAATGTGTTATATACAGGCGTAACGTTAGTAATATGTTATGATATATTAAAAGATTATTGACAACGTAAGCCTAATCGGTTCAATCAAAGAAGGTTGTTTAAAATTGCAACATATACTGTCTCAGATGACCAGATCACGGGTGTTCATGCTGTGTTTCATCAAAATCCTTCAAGTGATTAAGGAAATATGGAGCGGACACAAATTTCAAGACTCAAACGTTTGACTTTACGTTGTAACCTTGACACTGGGCCAGCGTGACCGCCTCATTGATTCTGCACATTGTCTTGCTCGATGAGGTGACCATTTAACTGGAGTTCCATAAAAATCCTCCAAAGAGTTTTGGAGATACTGAGCAGACAGACTCAGTTCTGTGATCTTATGTTGTGACCTTGAGTCGGCGGGGCAAAATCATGGGTTCTGCACATTATGAACATTAACTTTCACCTGAGTTTCATCAACATTCTTCAAGGGGTTAAGGAGATATGGAGCTGACAGGACATGTGACAGACGGACGGTGAACATTCTTATATCCACCTCCCGCTACGCGGCAACTAGGTAAGAGTGGATTAAAACGATAGTTCATATATTGCAATATTTTGGCGACAACCGTCCGAACTATAATTATCAAAGTTCGGAAAATTTGTTCTACAGAAATATATATATACCTCGAATAAATGTGTATAATGCAAAGTAAAGAGTGTGAGCACTAACGTGTCATCTTCTGTGGCTTCTTTTACGACTATTTATAGTTTGTTAAATAGTTCACACGATGTGTATATGTATATGTATATGTATATGTATGTTTTTCAGTACCAAGTACCAAGGATAACACAATAAAGAGCAAGCTCTTATTTCCATTGCGGTCCTTTATTTTAGAGATAGAAGCAGATACAAGGGAATCCGATGTACTCTTTTATGACAAAGTCGAATGGAATAAGTAAAGAATGATTTCAATAAGAAAATATTTGATGGTAAAAAAGAGTGCGTCTTGTTATGTAACCCGTTTTAAGCAAATGAATCGTCATTGTAATTGTTGTATATGTATAGCTATCATTGACCTATTTCCTTTTGCAATACTGTCATACAACAGAAATGACTCCAACAAATTATCTAGTCACAAGTTTTTGAAGACTTATACATTATACACGTATATCTTGATAACTTAAGATAATGTAAAATATATATAAAGGGGGTCAATACACGTTTCCATAGTTTTTTGTATTGAGTGGCAACGGTTTTAAATCTAAAATGCAAGTTAGACGACATATAGTTATCATGGCGTATAAGATTTAACGTAATGTTTTATATAATACACAAATTAAACTCTATTGGGGCCGATTGTCTTGAATTACAGCTCAAACTCGTTTGTGACTATGACATGATTAATATTCAGAATTGTTGACACTATTGATTTATCTTTTTAAAAACGTATAAAACTGAAGATGCTAGGAAAGTACGACAGTTTTAGTGCTAAAATTGTATTTATTATGTATATATATTGATTTTATGTATGTCTGTATATCACGAAAGGTGTTTATTTATTACTGATTGATTGACAGAAACAAGAAATATGGCGACCAAGACAAATAGTTCAAGATATACATGTATATTCAAATTTCAATGATAGTTTAAACTTTAAAACTATTTCAATATTTTTATTTAAGCAAAAACAATTTACAGTATTTATACAAAAACAGATTATTGGTGAGATTGCAGAAAGTAACTAGTAACATTCTTGTGTACAGTGGCACATCACCAGCGGAACACAAATTGTTTAATGCTTCATAGGTGTAATGTCGTCGTATGGTTCCGCAGTAGCTCTGTATGCTAACCAATGGTCAAAGTCTTTGTAGTACACAACCTCTGTATGTAATTTCTTGTCAACCCCAATAAATCTAGCATATGATTTGCCTTGGAATGACTAACAGTGATCGATTTTATCCTCTGCATTGCGCCTCATTGCTGCCATGATTGATATGCATTAACTCTTCATTGATGTACATTTCGGTACATTTTTAACCTTTTTTGCTGTTTTCATAACATTCATATTGCTATGTCAGTGAACAAATTTTACTAAGATAGGCCTTTTCTTGTCAACCTTGTATTTTCCAACACTGTTTGAAATATCTACCATATTACTCGTTAAGTTCAGATTTAAGTGTTCATTTAATTTATTGACGACAGAGTTCGTTGTTGTGGTTGTATAAAGTATGTATAGATGTTGACAGAAATCAAAATTCATCCTGTAGTTCGAAGCTTGAAGTTTCTGGAAATAACTGCTTAAAGAATCTATCGATCACTATCTGACAACGACTCTCTTCTGTAGCGTTCCAGTAGTGCATCTTGTCGTTGATGCAAGCAAACTTCCTGTCAAAGAGAAGGTATATATGTTAGAATGCAATGCTGTGAAAAACCATATTTGAATTCCAAAATCTTACTTTTTATGGTTACGAAAGTAAAGAAGATCGAAAATCTAAACACGCTGTATATTAATTTAAATTTCAGGATCCACGTACTTGTATTTTTTCTTTAAATACCGTTGTAATTTTTTCTCCAGACTTGAAGAATTTCCAGTAGCAAAATAATAGTACTCGTTAGGATCCCGCAGAGTCGTCGCTCTGAAATGCAAAAACGCAGGTAAGGACAAATTGATTCTATGCAAACGGCTATTATAGTCGACCACAACGACTAAA
Organism: Saxidomus purpurata; assembly: GCA_022818135.1. Taxonomy (NCBI): domain Eukaryota; kingdom Metazoa; phylum Mollusca; class Bivalvia; order Venerida; family Veneridae; genus Saxidomus; species Saxidomus purpurata. Next base: position 21,670,253 of record JAFMSR010000013.1, on the reverse strand, counting down.
TTGGTGCTGAAAGTAATATCAACAGCTGAGTAGCTCATATTTCTGTAAGAATAAGTTGGTATAATGTTATCAAGAAAATATATCAAACTACTTACAGAACTTATCTTCAAATGGTGATTTTGAATTATATCATTTTATTGCATCAACGTTCAAAAGATCTTACATTGGTTTTATTCCCTCTTTTTTCTTTATACATCTTTGTGGTTTCATCAAGTAATGGTAATATGCAAACGCATACTGAAAATTATAGGAGTCACGAACTCTACTTGCCGAAGTTTTCTGCCATCCTTCTGGAAATCTGTTATAGTGAAAAACGTAAACGGAAAACTAATTCTAAAGTCACAATAACGACTGTTGCAAAGGTAAACACAGCATGAACCCAAGAGGGCCGAGATGTTCTTATATCGCTCACCTCGGTACCATTGTTCATTATCAAAGTAAATTTTATCCTTGTATATTTATGGTTTTTAGTACCAACTTTGATAATACATGTGCATCACTTTTAGAGTACTGTTTATAACAAGGTTTAAGTACCTTATATCGTTATCAGATGTGGGAAAGTCATTTATAAGTCTGAACAGACTGGCTGCGTACAAATGTTTTATGTGTCTTTGCATAAACATTGTTTGTAAATTGTATGTATGTATGTATGTATGTATGGATGGATGTATGGATGGATGGATGGATGGATGGATGGATGGATGGATGTATGGATGGATGTATGTATGGATGGATGGAAGGATGGATGCAAACGCTTTTGAAATTTCGATATAAACATACAGTGTAGCGGTGCCGTATAACCGACATATTCAATCGATTTCTGCAAATTCCTACCTAAATTTTTTCTTATAATTTGATTCTCGCCTATAGTTTTATATTTATGTATAATTATGTCAATTTTTTTTCTAAACATTTTTTTCAACGGTAACTGAGAGAGAGAGAGAGCAGCTTTTATACGCAAGTACGTACAAAGGCACTGTAATGATTATTGTTTGATAATTATTTTAAATTAGTTTGAAGTGTCAAAATCAAAGTTTTTACATCAAACTGATTTCTGCAAATTCCTACCTAGATTTTTTCTTATAATTTGATTCTAGCCTATGGATGGATGGATGGATGCAAACGCTTTTGAAATTTTGATATAAACATACAGTGTAGCGGTGCCGTGTAACCGACATATTCAATCGATTTCTGCAAATTCCTACCTAGATTTTTTCTTGTAAAAATTGATTCTAGCCTATAGTTTTATATTTATGTATAATTATGTCAATTTATTTTCTAAATATTTTTTCAACGGTAACTGAGAGCGAGCAGCTTTAATACGCAAGTGCGTACAAAGGCACTGTAATGATTATTGTTTGATAATTATTTTAAATTAGTTTGAAGTGTCAAAATCAAAGTTTTACATCAAACTGATTGTACATAAAAAGAGTGTAAGGTAGATTTTACTTTGATTTTATCGCACTATATTGATTAGCATAAGGAAAGAAGTTCCAATGGTTGTTGTAGGGCATAATCTAATTCTGGTGTAAAGCCTATGGAAGTTAATCACCTTCGAAAATACTGCGCTATATTTTTCGCATGTGCATCAATTTGTTGGTGCAAATAAAGATAATTTCCGCTGGTGAGACATTTTCCTTGATAAAATAAGGGTTACTTGTAATTGTGATCCTGGGACTTTAAGCATATTGAGATACAACTCTCGGAATAGCAAGAGTAACTGTACAGGTATAAAGGTAAGTCGTGATGTGCGTTTATCATTTTCTCAAATAAGGTAAAGGTTAGACTTGGTAAAGTAGGTACCTGTTTTGTAGTTCATACATCAATGATACATCTATGAGATGTGGTGTATGCGCTTGAACTTTTCTGTGTACATAACCAAATGCCTTGTTATACTCATATACTGTGTACACCATTGCTCCAAAGAAACTGCGAAAATGTCGAAGTCCAGTGAGGGGTTGGTTACTAGTGTGATATCTCTGACAGTCATCGCCGTCCCAGTCACATCTACTCGTATAACATTCTGTATCGCATATGCCATTGTTGATGTCAGAGAGTTTGCATGTCTCAGAGCAATCCGGAACCTGTTCTTTAGTAACCCTAATCTATAATAAGCAAAATATTCAAACTAGCATATATACGTTTAATTTATAAATGTGAAAAACAGATTAACATGCGTTCAAATCACGGAAACTTGAAACTAAAAGTGAAGCATTTTGAGATACGAACATATGTTAACCGATGCTAATACGTAAGAAATGAAATTTCAGTAGTTTCTGTTTTTAAAAGTAATCATATGATTTTCTTTATGTTTCATTTAAGTTTTAGAATATATTTCATACAGTTCTTATATTGATACGCTAAGTTATCCTTATTTTAAGTTAATATCAAACTGAAACGTAAAAATTCATTTTCATCGTCTTAGAAGAGTATAGGAAAAAACAGGATTGACTAAATCATAATAATTATTATGTAAATGAAAAATGTTAATCTTACTTTGAACCCCGTTTCCTTGGAATAAAAATCTTCGGGTACTACAGTGTCGGCAAAGAAAATATCATCATTTATATATACAAACTGCTGTGATAACCCCGAAATGCGATGTATATGACTTTCTATCGCCATTGAATTAAAGGTGGGAAGGTGGCTTTTATTTGTGAAAATGTCCTGAAAACATAATTAACGTCAACTTTATTGAACGCCCTTATCTCGGCTTATACAGGGTGATTCAGAATGTATGATACTATCTGAATATGACACCAATTGTGTGTTATAACGACGTGGGGATCACATCATATCACCTATTTCATTCATAATTAATCAATGCATAGATCAATGTATTTTCCCTGACTCACTCAAAGAAGCATGTATTGTTCCGTTATTCAAAGGGGGTGATAAAAACGATCTTAATATCTCCATATTACCAACTCTCTCAAAAACTTTTGAAAGACATATTGCTACATAAATTCAGAAATACTTTGAAACATCTAATATTATTCATGAAAATCAATCTGGCTTCCGCCAAAACTATTGCTGTCAAACAACTCTTATTCATTTGATTGACACCTGGCTCAAAGATATAGACTATGGCAAGCATGTTGGAACTGTATTTTGGACCTACGCAGAGCGTTTGAAGTTGACCATAATATTTTATTACAAAAGTTAATGATGTACCATTTCACTGATAATACTATACTTTTCTTCAAATCATATCTTTCCAAGTGACAGCAACTAATTAAATGTGGAAATATGTCCTCCGATAATCTCTATATTACTTCAGGGGTGCCTCAAGGTTCGATACTTGGCCCTCTATTATTCCTCCTTTACATCAATGACTTAGATTTGATCGTCTCGGATATTAAAGCAGATCTATACGCAGACGACTCAACACTACATAAAAGCGGTTATGATCTAAAAACAATTCAAAGTACTTGGCAAGAAAATGTTGATTCTATTCAAAGCTGGTGTTTAAAAAATAACATGGCACTTAATCCAGTTAAAAATAAATGTATGATTATATCTTCCTGTTCCAAACAAAAGTTGCTAAAATATCAAGACCCTAAATTTCACCTTACAATTGAAACTACACCTATTGAAAATGTCACTGTACAAAAAGACCTTGGTGTTTATGTCGACAACAGACTGTCATGGAAACAACAGGTGAATGAAGTGATCGCTATTATAAATTCAAAACTTACCCTATTCAGAAGAATTAACTATTATCTTTCTGATGAAATGAAATTTATGTTCTACCAATCATACATTTTACCTATCATGGATTACTGTGCCGTTGTTTGGAGTAATAGATCCAGTATCACAAATAAATTAAGTAAATTACAGGATAGAATAAAACGCCTTATATTAAGAAACGGACAAAACTGGCACATAAAAGAGCCATACATGCTTAGATATTCGAATGGAATTAAATATCACATTGCGCTTGTTATTTATAAAACTACAAAAAAACAAGTGCCAATATATATATGTAACTTGTTAATCTTTTCCAGCAATGAAGTCTACAATCTTAGATCCATTAATTACGATGACCTATCTTTACAAAACATAAAACAAATATATTAAAATCGTCATTTTCATATGCTGCAGTACACATTTGGAATAACATTCCTGTGCATATTCGTCACTCTAAATCTGTAACGTTGTTCAAAAAGAATTATAAATTATATTTGTTACATAATCAAAACTAATTACAAGTAACACATTTAGTTTATAATGAGGTTATTTGTAAATATATTATATTCTGCTATGATGCTATTTTTCTGAGTGTCTGTCAATTATCATTTGTATGGGTTTTGTGTTGAAAGTGTTTGTACCTGCATGTGTGCAATTTTGTGAATGTATGTATTTGTATGAACGTTTGTCTGTAATTTATGGAAGGCCACAATGAAATTGTGATGTATATACAAATTTATATAGATGTCTATTTGTACTAAGATTTTATTATTATTATTATTATTATTATTATTATTATTATTATTATTATTAATGTTGTTGTCAATGAGTCTATTTATAAAACCTAATCCATGCATGCCAGTGCTGACCTTAACTGATTCTGTCTGTTTAAATCTTATATAACTTTTATAACAGTAACCAGAGAATTATTTTCAAAATAAACTTGAACTCTACCTTGGCATCTTCATTTTGAATAAACCTCATGACTAAAATGACGTCAACATTTTCCCGATCTGTTGAACTTTAATATGCCCAACTTTTATGGTAAATTTTAAATATTAATTTGACAAATCGGTCAAGTTTTTGAAATTTTAGAACAAATCGCAGTAGTTTCATATATATGGATAATCCTATATAATTCAATGCAGTCGTACAGCAATTATTAAATATCTTTCTTTCGAGAGGAGGTCACAAATGTTAAAATATTTGTAATTGAGTAGACATACGTAACATTGTTTTGTGTGTAAATGTTTTGTTTGAATGTTAATGATGTATTTAAAAGACACTGTCTCTCCCGCTTTTTGAAAATTGCGGGTAACATTGTTATACATGTATATTGTCAATATTACGTGCCTTGCCATGTCATATTTTCACATATTGTGTTTCTGTATAAATGTTCATGGGCCTTATTGGCTTATTGCATAATAAAGATTTCATATCTTTCTTACACTTAAAATGAATATGTTAGCATCAACTTTAGGGTTACAATTCAGAACAAAAGGAGTTTGGACATTTTGACCTGCTTATTATCCAGAAATATGTGTTGGTGTTGTTGGTGTTCTTCATGATCTTTGTACATTACATTAACGCACATTGTAGTTATTACTGTTGGTTCCTACCCTGCATGTAAAGAATTCTACATTTGTCTTCAGTTTTTAGACTAGTAATGTATTAACAGTACTCGCTCTGTTTTCTCACCGAATGTTTCACTATGGAAACTCTCGGATTTTGAATGTTCAACCATCTTGGAACTTGGCCATTTGTTACTATATATATGTGTCTAATCCAGTTGGCATTCTTCTCCACTGATCGTAAGCAGTATCGTAATGTTCCCCAATCTCTGTATTTGTTTGGAGCAGAGCTGTCATCTCTTTTGCTTGAAAGGGACAATACAAAACTAAATTATTTCAGTTTCTTGAAGTGTTCTGCACAACCGGAAAGTGACTATGATCGAGACCTGTGCAGTCATAGAATACTTTTATCTTGCCATATGATAGCCTACATTTTACATTTACAGCTATCAAAACATTATATGCATAAAATGATGGCCAAATGTTAGTAATATATGTTGGAAACTTCGACCAAGTGAGGTAGGGGTTAAGAACAAACATCACACTTAATAATGGGTACGGCCACCTCTTATTAGGACTTTTAGCGGGCCAGTCTTCAATGAAATCAATTGTTTTTGTTACAAGAAAATTTACGCTGTCTCCAGTTATATGAGATGTGACATTACCATGCTGAAACAAATCGAGATATTGGCGTTGTCATGGCACAGGGGAATGACTTTCATTGATGACTGGTCCGCTAAAAGTTCTGATCTCAACTCAATCGAGCACGCTTGGGATATTCTCGACAGACGAGTAAGAGGTCGTCTCAATCAATAAGCTAACGTCAATGAACTTCGTCAAGCGGTCATTTGGGAATGGAACAATATTCCACAAGCAATAATCACACTTTAGTCAATTATATACGCCGGGGTCAAATCAAGAGGTAAACATAACCGTTATTAAGAGTTATTTTTGTTTTTAACCCCTACCTCAAATGGTCAAAATTTCCCCCATATTCTCTTAACCCACAGCCATCATTTTTGCACTAAACGCATAATGGATTACTCTTTTAACGCATAAATAACATAGACAATCAAACATCTTCGTACTTTTAATCAGATGTATATTATGAAATAGAGTAATTAGAAATGAAAGTGTATTAATGTGATGTGATTCAATATACATGTATAAACATTTTTATCATATTTTGTACTTAAAGTAATGGTACCTGGTTATGTTAAACCTTTTCATTTCTTTGATTAGAGCTGGGTCTGAGCCATTCACCCATGTTACAACAAGGTCGATTTGTTCCGAAAAACTGAAACTAAAAACAAAGATAATCATGTCTGTCTTACTAGAAACCAACTACAAACCTGTTTGAGTGTGTCATTTTTATTATCCCGCAAACACATTTACGTGACGAAACAAATATTTAAGCAACATGTAAAAATAAAGCATAAAGAGACACTGAAAAAGAGTATGACAAAATAGTTAAATATAGCAAAATAGTGTAGTGCTTTCCAAAAAATAAACACATATTGAGGACAGCAATCTCTGGCACTTGCTTTTTGATACTGTCAAACACTTTGTTGGAGACAATTCCAGTGATACATGACTACTCTGTGGATAACGGAAAAACGAAGTTATTAGGAGAACATTTGTTAAAATCAATCTCGTCATTGTATATGTACAATTATGTATTAATATTGCTAAAATTGTACAATGCTATTTACATATTTGAATTACAAGATATTGTTGTAAGTCATCCACAACTTCATTTATCTGGCTAAAAGGAACACGTGTCTCAAACAAACCATCAGGAAAAATTGCAGAGATAAAAATATAGACACAGATATGATCGCGGACTAATAAAGATATATGACTTACAACCTTTACAATATATATTATTATTATTTTATTATCATTACTATTTAGTATTTAGTTTACTTGTCTCAGCATGACTATCATATTTTCCGAGATAAAGTTCCAAAATAGTAGCCAAAATTAAATACAGCGGTAAGGTTTTACTTTCCACTATCGTTGCACACATTGTAGCACTAAGGGGACAGCAGTCTCAGGAAAACTAGTTTGGTTGCTTTACTATACACTTAGAAAACTAGTCAACTGTAAAGCAACATGTTTTATGTTATTTGGTTTTTGAAGTCTTATATGGGGATATATTACCATCCCAGGCTTTAGGCGAGGTTAGTTATATGTCGAGGCTGATAATATTATACAATTATAGATTAATTATGAAGTCAATATATACTTTTGCGGACCTATTTAAAGTGATACTGACCGAGGACGAAGTAAGGGTAATAAATCATTATATGTCAGGAATTGTTAAGAACAATAAATCTAAATAAACAATACATGTAGATACATACATAGAAATATAAATATAAATGAGAAATATACAAGAATGTAGAATTACTTACTTGAAAGTATCAGATCTGGAGTGTTCTCTTTCAGACAAAGATGTGTTTTCATGACTCTCAGCATCCGTCTTGTATCTATACATCTGAAATGTTTCATTGTTTATGCAGTTTATTTTACTTACAGCTCGTATATCTTGTCGATATTAAGCGGTGGTGTAGAGGTTAAGGTATATGCCGTTCATACCAGAGGTTGCCGTTCGAGCCCCACTGGGGTCACGACCGTACCTCCTCATACGACACCAGCACTGGCTTTTCCAGGAAGCGGACTTGAGAGTGTCTCGATAAGCTTCAAGTTTTCTTCACAATCGAGCTAAAATAAATAAGTATAAACTAAACTAATATATCATGTGCGATCTAGCTACTGTGACCTTGACTTTGACTTTCGATAACGTCATATGCTAACTTAAGTATATTCCAACAAGGTTAACTTTTAAAAAAGCTAAAAGCGGCTAATATAGTTTTGAAGTGTTCAGCACAACCACAAGGTGATTATGATTGAGACCTGTGTAGGTACAATACTTTCATGTTGCCATATAATAGGCTACATTTTATATTTACAGATAAACGGCTTTCTTTATTTTCTAAGATTTTCATTGATTCTCCACCGTGAGATCACAGTATGCCATTGGCTAACATAAAGTGAATGATGCAATTAGTTACCAACTGAAAATTTGTGAATTCTACAAGGTGACATATTTGCGATCATTCTTCAAGTAAAAAACAATTGCACGGATAAGTGTCTGTTATTGTCAAGAACTGCCACTTATTATCACTTAATTTAGTACAGCTGCGCTAATTGTTAACTAACGTACCACTTTAAAATCTAGTAATTGTTGGAGAATTGCTTTACCGTAAAATAATTTATCTTACATTTGCAAATTGTTAACCACTTAGCTATCTTACTTTAAAAATTGCACACAGGAACTACATCTATCTATTAGCAAACATTGACTAGAAAGTTAACACAACTATGGGATAAAATTAACTTACAACAGAAATATGCCACCATACACATCTAGCTGTAAAGGAATTCTTCAAAACACTTGTTTCGGTGAACTAATGTAAAGGTTAACTTTATTTCAACATCGTTGAAATGGTTTTATTAGTTCTGTGAAAAAAGGTACCAAAATATAACTACTTGTGAAATTAATGAATTTCCATCCCTTGTCTTTTTTTATCTGTAAAACTTATGATAAAGTCGCTTTTTAACTGCATTTGTATTGTCTCTTTCATGCAAAAGGAATGGCAGCTCTGCTCCAAGCAAATACAGAAATTGGGGAACATAACGATGCTGCATACGTCGAGTGGAGAAGAATGCCAACTGGATTAGACAGACATATATATAGTAACAAATGGCCCAGTTCCAAGATGGCTGAACATTCAAAATCCAAGAGTTTCCATAGTGAAACATTCGGTGAGAAAACAGAGCGAGTACTGTTATTACATAACTAGTCTGAAAAACGTAAAAAAAAAAAGGTAGAATTCTTTACATGAACGGTAGGAACCAACAGTAATAACTTCAATGTGCGTTAATGTAATGTACAAAGACCATGAAGAGCACCAACAACACCAACACATATTTCTGGATAATAGGCAGATCAAAATGTCCAAAATCCTTTTGTTCTGAATTGCAATCCTGAAGTTGATGCTTACATATTTATTCATTCTTTAAATATCTTTTATAATAATGACCGATTTGTCAAATCAATATCCAAAAATGTACCATAAAAGTCGGGTATATTAAAGTTCAACAGATCGGGAAAATGTTGACGTCCTTTTAATCCTGAGGTTTATTCAATATGAAGAGGTGGAGTTCAAGTTTATTTTGAAATTTATTCTTTGGTTACTGATATAAAAAGCATGCAAAACAATATCTAAATTATGCTATACTCACTAAACTTCAAATACACAAAATCAGTTTGGGACAGCACCGGCATGCACGGATTGGGAATTTTTTTAAAGACTTATTGACAACGTCGTTATACATGTAACACAGACAGACAGACAGACAGACAGACAGACAGACAGACAGACAGTGAATAAGATGTATCTTCCTTAGAAAAGAACATTAGTGTGTGTTTAACAAATTATGAATATTAAACTCACAAAAGTAGTGTATGTATAGTATAGGGGAAAAACAAAGGTAAAGAAAATTGAACGAACAAAGGGATCGTAAGATATTAAGAAAGAAAGAACGTATGCAAACACGAATGACAGGGTATGATTGAACAATGAATATTACGCGAGAAGCATGAAGTTTACAATCGGCTGTCAAACAAAATGTGCTGTTTTCTTTCGCAAATATAGCCATCCTTTTGGCATATTATTCAAGTTTTTCAGTAACACAAACGAAAGATCATGTATATAAGATCCCTGATTAAAAATAAAGTAACAAATAGCTTTTCGTTTTATATAAACTGTTTAGAAACTAAATAAATAATGCAAAATTACAACGACCACTCTGAAAAACATTAGACAAAATGAATATTACTGTAAAATTTTCTTATATAAGTTATATTACCCTTCAAAGTTTCTGTATTGGGTCATAATCCAGAACGAAGCTGAAACTTAGTAAATGCTTTGAAAACATGTTAAAAGTGAATTATGATCTTTCTTGAGAAAATTTAACAAGTTGACTGCTATACCTACTTAGGAATCAAGTTATTGTATACAGGTTATATGTCATATGCTGTAAAGGCTCTCCATCAGCAAGCTTTGAAAGCTTATCATAATTAAATGTCATTATTTGACAAGGTCACACTGGACATTAAAGCGGAGTTATCATTATTTGATACTATGGTAGTATCAATTTTGTTTTATGGGTCTGAGATATGGGGAGTTTTATAATTATAAAGAAGTAGATAAGTTACATTTAAGATTCTGCAAACATATTTTAGCCGTTAAACAACAGACCCAAAATTATGCTGTTCTCTGAGAACTTGGAAGACTTCCCTTGTTTGTAAAATATAAGGAACGGGCCTTAAAATATTGGTTGAAAATAATGAAGAATCCTACTTCTCCAATTTATTCTATGTAAACGGAACTGATAGATAATAATATCAATGGTTGTGCAACTCGTATAAATTCTATAACGGATCATCTTGGTTTTACACCTAAAAATAGAATTTTGGAACCAATAATAAATATTTGTCTCTGTTTGAAACACGATTGCATAATCAATTTAAGCAAGATCGGTCTGCATATATACGGTATATGACCAAACTAGATTATTATTGTAAGTGTAAAACAGATTTTGTTTTAGAGAACTATCTTACTATCATTGCTAAACGATGATCATTGAAAACATTTAAGCCGCTTAAGATTGAGTTTACATAATTTAGAAATTGAACCAGGTCCTTCCAAAGGAATTGATGGAGCTAACAGGTTCTGCAAATTCTGTAGCCAACATGTTGTAGAATCTGAGTTTCACTTTATGTTGTGTTGTACTAAATATAGAACTCTCAGAACTAAGTACAACTGTAACTTATCATGGCTCTGCATAAATATGTCTAATTCCTTTATGTCAACACATTATAAGAAAAATTTATATAACCTAGCAAAATACATTAAAGATGCATTTGAACTAAGAAAGAATACTCTGGAAAACTTATTTAATTCTTGAAGTTTGTATATTTTTGTAACTTTTATGTTAATATTAATATAAAAAAGTATACACTTCTTGTGTCGGCTTTATAGATCCTGTTTCAATTTTTCATTAACCAATCGGTGGTGCTCGGCTCCGTCTTTTTAATGGAAGGAAGAGGCTGGACCGAATAAAGAGCCAAAATGAACTGTTGTGATTCATCGTCCGAAGTTTGTTGTCAGTCATTTTTCGGTCAAATGGGAATGTAAGTGAAGTACTGTAGTGGATAGTTATTTGCACACATATTATGAGATGAATGAATATCGCCTACGAAAGTGAGATAAAGAACGGGTTTGCCTCACTCATCAATGTGTAGCTTTTAATATAGTTAGTATTAATCAGTAGCTTACAATATATTCACTCGATTGCTGAATGTTATGTGAATTGCTGCATACTTTTCCTTTATATGCATTTACAAACCGTTACACCAGTTTTTGATGTTTATTGAATTTGCTTCGTCTTGATGCCAGGCATCAACATTTTACTTCTCTCATCTGTTACATTTTCTTTTTTAACAAGAACTTTGAGTGTTGGTAACATCAATTATAGTCATTGTTTTTAAAAATAGAAAGTTTCTTAAAGATAAAAGTTGTAATATGTACAACTGTTTTGCTCATGTTACAAAAAATTAGGAAACTGTCTCTCGGAAGGAGAAAAAAATTGGGACATGGCAATAACTTATCAAGTTAAGACACTGTTCCACCGCTGTGATACTTTTGTATCACAGTTTTCTTGTGTTTACTTAAGGTTAAGAACAAACAGGATTTTGCACCATTATGATATTTTGGTTATGTTTGCTGTAAATAAGTAAGAACATCCAGTCCGCTATATTTCTCAGCACTTATCTCCCTTTATGTGATATGCTTGTCCTGAGCATAACTCAAAATGTCTCACAGGGAGATGAGCTGACACTTCACACATCGATAGAGGACATTGAGAGGGAGTACAGTGACGAAGAGTCATTACTCTATCTGACCCTATTTTAAATTATCTCCCGTTATGAAATATGTTTGTCAAGAGTATTACTCAGAAACTACGTAAGGGATTAAGTTAATAATTCAAACAGTATTAGAGTTAAAGGACATTGTAAGTGCAGTGACTAAGAACCATAAATCTAACTTACCCCATTTATTTACTTCTCCCTTTATCGTAGGGAGTTTGCTTGTCCGAAACATAATTCCAAACAATGAAACAGATTACTTGATATAACATATAGTGAGAGAACATATTTAGAGGAAGTGAAGTAACGAATAACCTTGACTCTACCTTTTCTCTTTTGAATGATCTCCATTTATCCTTTAAAATTATGCTCGTAAAGAATAAAGCTCAAATACCGTTCAACATATTTACTTGATATTTAGCACAATAAAAGAGTATATTTAAAGGAAGCGCTTTATCTGGGCATGTGATTGAATTTCGTCCCATTGTGTTACTTCGATTTTGCTACAGTTACAATTGTGACGTAATTTGACTTGTGGGCTGTTCATTCGAAAACACTGACTTCGGTGAGCATACTTCAGTGTTACCGATGCTCTTGTTTTACACGTGCGTCATTTCTACATACCCTGCTTTAAAATTTAGTAATTAACTAATAATCTTAGTTTTAAGGAAATAAAAGTGAACGGTCCCCACTTAATTGTTAGAATGCAAGGTCTAACATTTTTTTCTATTACTGTAATTTTTGTTACTGCAAACCTTTTGAGGTAATCCATTCTCAACGTGAAACGTGGTTGTAACAAAAAAGAAAACACAAACACATAATTCCAGAAGAACGAAGCAGGAAAGACACCTTTTTGAAACAAGCATTACGAATTGAACATTAACTGACTGTGTAAAACTATTGATGTGGAGTCAATTGAAAGAGAAGAAACAGATGTCGCTTATAATACCAGGATTTGTTAGATTATATTGTAATAATTATGGAGCAATTATTTATTATCTCTTGGATGTGTTCTCCATAATCTCTGCAAACATATAACCCTGAAAAGTATGCGCAACAGCTTGACCGGATAGTTCTTAAGGTTTCTGAACATTTAAAGGCCTTCGTAATTCGTGGTCGCACTTTTGTGTTTCTTTTGCTTTTCATTTTTTTATAAATTACTTTATATGTCAGTTTTTTTACTTTTGGTCAAGATCAGCAGCTTTCACACAATTCTTAAATTTCACACAATTTTTTAATGTTTTGAAACTTAATTTCAAATAATATGCATTATCGGTCGTTGTATTCTTCCCTATTCGTAGAATAATCCGGAGCTATCATCACTCCCCCCCCCCCCCTCTCTCTCTCTCTCTCTCTCTCTCTCTCTCTCTCTCTCTCTCTCTCTCTCTGTTGACAATATTGAAAACTATGTTAGATCCCTGCCAAACAATAAAGCCATATTAGTAAATGAACATATCAAGTGCGGAGGTCAAGCGCTTTACGTAATCATAACTGAGCTTTTAAACCGCATAGTCGAAGAGGGAGAACTACTAACGGTCTGTAAAAAAGGTATGCTTATACCTGTGTATAAAGTAAATGGAAAGTCGCGGTCTGATCCTAAAATCTATCGACTTATCACATTCCTCACGATGTTATACAAATTATTCGAAATAATTCTTCATGACCGGTTAAACATATGGCTAACCGAGTCAAAAATCCATTTTCCCAAAGTAAAATGCATACCAAAAACACATAGGTGCTGTCACTGCTTACTTTTTGCTAACTTTTGAACTTCACATCAAAGTCTACATTGGACACGAGTCAAGCGTTTAATACGTTTGAAGCGGACTAAAAGAATGACACCGGCAAAATGTATTATAGAACAGAAAAAGTATTAGTATATTGATCGCAGTATGACGGAAATCTATGACACGGCTCGTAGATTTAGAGCTTACAAGAGTAATGCACAGTTTAAAAAAATAAAATTGAATGCTTTGTTCGGCTTTAACACCAGTGGTCACACCATTATTAGAGTAAACAAGACTTTAAAATGTGAAGATGAAGGCCAATGTCAATGAAATGAAAACTGACTTGCAATTCTCGCAAACTTGTGTTTCAGATCGAAAATCTCCCGTTTAAGGATAAACAGATTTTTAGCATATTTCCTAAAATTACTTTTAAAATCAAAACTTAAATCTGCTACAGCAGTCTTAACGTAGCCTAACAAATCAAATTTGGAGAATGTACCGGTATATGCATCTAATCATAACATTAATGATCCAATTTTTTTAATATAAAAAGCGGTCTGTTTCAGAAGTGCTTTCAATTTTTGTACGCTAGTCTGACAAATACAGGACTGGTATTATTGAATACATACATTTGTTCGAACAAAACAAAACGAATATAAAAACAGACAAACAAAAAGCTCACTACTACATATAGCAATCAAACAGCAGTAAATGCGCTCGAACGCGTATAACCGTCCCAAAAATAGGTTTCATCACGTGATATACATCACATGATTTGGTTGGCTTGGAAATAACTCTGCTTCGAACTTTTTGTTTCGGCGGAGCTGACTGTGTTTTTAGGAACGTCGTATCTACGTAATTCGTTTATCAATTGTCTCGTTTGTTCACTCTGGGTCAGCTGTCTTTCGACAACCGTTCCAATTTGTTTTTAAAGAAACCCGAGTAGTTGAAGAAATATAAGAGGAAACGCTATATTACAGTCAGACGGACATACGGATATACAGCCATAACATAACCATATGTCTCCAACAGAGAAGATGAGGCAAAATTACACCAATGATTATTGCTTTTTACTGATATTTGATATGACAATGTATATAATCAAAATTTGCAATTCTCACAAACTTGTGTTTCAGATCGCAGATCTCCCCTTTAAGGAAAAACAGTTCTTCTAAAAGCAAAACTAAAATCTGCCACAGCAGTCTACTAGCAGCCTAACAAATCGAATTTGGAAAATGTATATGCATCTTATCATGACATTAATGATCTAAATTTTTCAATATAACAAGCGGTCTGTTACAGTAGTACTTTCAATTTTTGTACGCTAGTCTGACAAATACAGAACGGATATTATTAAATACATAAACTGCCAGTTAATCATAGTATGTAGCAAAACTGGCAATGTGTACGAATGGCAAGTCTGTCGAATGCAACTCATATATTAGTTTAAAAACCATACAGTAAAACTTGTCAGTCATCATTTAAAATTGTGTCATCCTTTATCACTGGCCGTATTGTTCACATCTGCTGCGAGTGTACATGCTAAGTCGAGAACAAACATTGACCAAATAAGGATATAAACAGCGATAACTATTTTAAATTCACATTACCTTTGGAAACATTTTTTCTACTCAAGAATACGATTTTAAAGATACGTAACGATAGTCTTTTGTTTCCTTTAATAAAAACTATTGTCGGAAAAAAGCACGAACAAAACAAAACGAACATAAAAACAGACAAACAAAAAGCTCACTACTACATATAGCAATCAAACAGCAGTAAATGCGCTCGAATGCGTATAACCGTCCCAAAAATAGGTTTCATCACGTGATATACATCACATGATTTGATTGGCTAGATCAGTTTTGACCCAATGAACATGATTTGAACACAATTGGTAGGGAACCACTAAAGTATATTACAAACTAAATATCTAAGCTCTAGGCCTTGTGGTTTTTGAAAAGAGAATTAAAAGAAATTACGGTCTAGGAGTGGTACCAGCCCCTCTACCATGCTGTATTAAACATTTATAACCTGTCTTAAACAACTGAATGTTTTATTAGCAGGCTATTGTCTTTCTTATTAAACATATAAGACTCTAGTAGTATTTAGTAACAAATAATAATAAAATTGATAATAATGATAATAATAAAAATAATAATAATAATAATAATAATAATAATAATAATAATAATAATAATAATAACATTAATGTATGTATGACAGTACCCGCCAAAGTAAAGCGTAGCGAAAGTATCATGGTAAAGTTTGAAAGTTTTAGTTTATATCTGTTCTTTGTAAATGACAGAATGATCTATGGAAATGAATATATTTTCCCCTTAGATCGGATATATACTTTTAAAATCGTATTAAAGACATGAAGACCTATGTGATTACTTAGGATCAAGCACGGGCCCGTGGTTCATGTAATAAAACAGTTATTCGTACTCAGGTACGAACCGATTATCGGTAAAATGCGGAAACACTCGTACCCTTTACGAACTACGCATTTCATAAAATACAACAACAAAAAAGTGTTTAAAGCGTAAAGATGTGTTGTCCATATTTCAAAAAGAGATCTTCCAGTGCCTCTGTACCTAAACGCGAATTTCAGACTACTGGAAATAAACACAATCACCGGACCTACGTACACAATCTTGCGCGTTTATGTTTGTAGGATATATAAAACTTTGTCGCTTTATTGCAATTTTTTAACAAACTAAAAAAAATACCTATGAATAAAAGAAAATTTGATATTAATTATCATTGTCGATTACGCTAAAAAAACATATTAATTCAGACTACAGTCAGGCATATCATAAAACGGACTATAGACGATTTAAAGGTATGTACAATTTTGATAATGGAGGCGCTGACAAGTTTAGAAATTCGTTGTTTTAGGTTGGTTACGAATTTTGTCATTTACAATTCAAAAGTATCTAATATATATACACATATATATATATCCATAATGTATTACGATGTTCCGTCAGTTTATGCATTTAATCACAAAAACAATACTCTGCTTACGCAGAAATATTGGATTAAACAAATTTCTCCAGACTACTTACGCACCTGGATTCATAAAGGTTTTCATCTAGCGCGGGAAATCACGTGATCAAAATAAACTGTCTTTGTCCGCGTAGGAAAATAGTTCTATACAGAACATATGAACCTGCTGGATTTTCCCCTTTTATTGTATTTCATTAATCTGAACTGCGTTCAATCTGCAGGATTATTTTAGACTGAAACTGAGAGGTTCTTCGGTTTTAAAAGCTTGGAAAACGGGGAGTATAATTGTGATGACAGACGTCACACACAAAAAAGGTCAACTACTCTCTGATTTACAACTTGACTTACGCTACGTCTCGTTATGCACTTGGATTAAATTTTGCGATCGTTATCTGCGC
Organism: Saxidomus purpurata; assembly: GCA_022818135.1. Taxonomy (NCBI): domain Eukaryota; kingdom Metazoa; phylum Mollusca; class Bivalvia; order Venerida; family Veneridae; genus Saxidomus; species Saxidomus purpurata. The sequence continues at coordinate 21,652,855 of JAFMSR010000013.1, read as the reverse complement.
TCTAGATAAGCCGGACGTAGGCCTACGGCCGCTATTTTAGTCAGCCCGGTTAACTCAATCGGTAGAGCGCGAAACTTGTAATCTCGGGGTTGCGGGTTCGATTCCCGGGCCTGACCAACTAAACATACTAACAGTCTTTCGGATGAGACTTACAAACCGAGGTCTCATGTAAGGGTGATATACACTTGGCATGTATAAGAAAGAACCAGTGGTGTCTCTGGAATTTGGACGTTTTCTGTATCTTGCATTATCCTCCAAAACCTAAAACAACTAACCTCTTCTGGGGGTGTTGGTCATATGGGATACCTGTTCCAACGATAAAGCTCGAATGTACATACGTACGACCGCTTTATGCACTCGGCCACAGGAAACATAGGTATTCATAAGTAGTTAATATACACCTTAATATAGAATGGAACTTTCAGCGTTGTTTTTAAATTCAAAATATGCCAGGGGTAATGTTGGTGGCTTGAGCAGTCACATGGCAGCAGAAATGCACATACACTGTACATAATACGATAACAGACACAGTGTTTACTGATTCTTAAATATTTGAAAAATAGGGCCATAAGTCTACTATGTAAATGAAGTAACTGAAGTAAAACTTAACTGTTTTGAAGAAGGAAATTTTACACAATTTACATTCCGAAGGTAAGCGTTAGCTATTTCGACCGGCTTTATCGGGACGGACACCTGCTGAAATTTAAACCTTTAGATTTTACGAATGACTATAATCGCTTCACTGTTTCGTATACCGTTCATCCTACCCAATTTTTAGCTTATATATGAAACGTTTGGTTAATACGTACATGGCAACCGACAAATCCCGTTTATAATAATAAATTTAACTGTTTTAAACAATGAAACTTTATGAATTAAGAAATCAATATTTTTCAGAAAAGAAATTGGAAGGCAGCCGCAAAGGAATTGAGAAGGAATAAATGGCATAAGCTTGTAAAGAACTCACTGTCGGCAAAGTTTGTACGAAAATTGGAAGCTCTGTTATAATGGAGATAATTTAAAAAAAAATGAAAACCTCTTTGTTATTACATATAAGTAAAACTTACATAATGTATATTAGGGTTAATTCTTATGTCCCGTAACTAAGAGAGATAGATATAGTTTTCCATCAACTAGAACGAGTGTTTGTTCGACCAGGTTTTATCATTGCGTTGCGCCTCAGCGCAACGCATGTCTAGGGTCACGCAACTGGTGTGGTGGCAATGATCAATTTATCACCGTATCGGTAGTAGTGAATAAATTCGTTTTCGATACTGAAAAGACTTCGTTGAAGTTACTGACATTGAACAAAATTCCACTGGTAAACAGTGCAGTATTCTAAATTTGCTACAAAGGCACATAATAGTTTAATGATAAAAATGATGAATAATCGTGTTTTATATTAAACAATTTTTTTTCGGCAAATAACAGTTTATTTCGGTAAATATTTAGGTATGTGGTAAAACCCTGACCAGACCAGACCAGAACACACAAAAGGCCGATCGTTCGCCGATATGACTTACACACAATAGCGTTATTATTTCGGTATTAAAAATATCTGCATTTGGTACATGTGTAACCAAACTAGATTTTTCATTGTTGAAGTAATAATATTGAGCACTAAGAGCAGTATCGAAACGTTTTCATCTGTAATAGAAACTATAAAATTCAATGTTTGTTCACCGAATGGATTTATTTGTGTGTATACAGTCCCGCTCATGTTTTACCGAGTTCTGAGTATTCTTTGTTTGTATTGTTTTGTTCGTATCGGCGGAAATTTCCGGTACGTTTCTTGCTTTCCGTGGTGTAGTCTTTTACCCCCAACAATTAAAATTTTCCAAATAGAAAGACCCGCCATAACGATCTTTGCGGGACTGTTTCTCCCCATTATGATGGTCAGGAAAAATGTTTAAAAATTTAAAATTCGCATAGAAAGTACAGTAACAATGCATTGAATATAGCCTATGCTCACTACAGATGACCACTATATACAATTTACATTCGTAAATATCCATCTTTACAGGTCAAGTTCGATTATGGCCACATTTGCACTTAATAGTTCAGAGAAACACATGTGTGCACCTGTATGATAGTCGTTATACATTTTCATATTTGCATGTTACTGAATAGCACAAAGCGGGAGCATCCGTTTCCTTTGGAAACTTTCCTTTGCACACATTTCTAGATTTTGCTCTATAACTCTAGGTAGAAAAACTCTGACATATTGTAAAACAAATGATTAAATAGAACACCATTCTGGGAAATATTACAGTCTGTATGCCACGAAGTTTTCCTTGCAATAGCGGTAACATACACTTCCACTTAATATACTTGTATAAATTTTGTATATATATGTCTTTGCACAGTTATTGTAGTCATAAGCAATTATTATAACACTCTAAACAATGCAACCAGGGATTTGACGGGTATATTGTCGTAATTGCAAGACTCAGTGTAATTTGAAAATTAAAAAAAAATGCTTCTTTCTATTCCTTGGTTTTAATCAATCGGCCCCTGTATTAAAGTTGTAAAGTATATTAAGAGTATGCATGTGATTATATTGTTATTGCAAAACATTTTGAACTTCTGACAAGACTTCTGGCATTTATTCTTGTTTTCATAGTATTAGCTCACCTGATACAAAGGATGACTGTCGACCATGAAAACATTCTAGAGACTACCATCATGTAAATTGGTCAAAATGTTTGTCTCAATGATTTCTAGGTCAAGTTTGAATCTGGATCATCTGGAGTTATATAGAAACTAGGTCACACAGTCAAATTAAAGAAGAACCTTGTTAACACTCTAGAAGCCCCATTTTATAGCCAATCAAATGAACATTGGTCAAAATGTGTGTCTATGTTATATTGGAATGGTGGTCACCTTGAATCCAAAACTAGGTAACAAAATCAGATCAAGAGATAACTTTTTATTGCTCTAAAAGTCACATTTTATAACCAATTTTATGAGAATTAGCCAGAATCTTCCGGTTTTGATGATGACCTAACTAAATCTGGAACACATATAGATCAAGGTTGATTTTGATCACATTGTGTAATAAGTAGGCCATGCACTCAGGCGGACGATATAGGGTCAAGATGGCTACTCTTGTTGGCAGTTCTAGTCAAGTGAAGAAAATCAGTCGATTTAATATGTCTCTCTCTTGTTTTTTAACGTCTCAAAATCGTGTTCCGAAGTCTAATACAGTTCTGCCTTTAATACAAGTCATCATCATTTCCTTGGGCAACGCTATCTTCTTTGCTGCGATCCGCAGCAACTTTTCTACTTGTTTATATTAAGGTCACATAGAGCATATCGATATGATCCTACTGTCTTTGTAAGAAATTCACTACTTTTTCTAGGTATGCATATCGCATTTTCACTTCATATCAACGGAAATTGCATAAAACGCATACTGTTTACATCATAATCATTGATTGTGATGTTAAAAAGTGTCCGATCTAAGAAGCAAACGACTTAGTAATATTACCGTTTTATGTATCTGATTTGCATTTCCTACACTGTCAATATGATTCTATATATTATTTTTATAACTCCCTGCTATACATGATGTCCACATATGGCAGTCATGGCTTTCCATTAAAGTTATACAGGGAGAAGGACGTATTAGAGGGTAACACATGTAGGGACTTTATATCAAGAAGAGTGTGGATTTTCTCGTTTTAAGTGTGTAATACATACGACCAGCGCATAGTCATATCTTATACTAATAAAAAAATATTGAACGGATGCCGACCCAACGGTGCAACATATGTGACGTTTTTGAAAATGTTATGTCTAACTATGAGAGAAATTTTGTATCGTCTGTATATGTGTTGCGTCTGTCGTTTTCTAGTCGTAAGATCTAAGGTCATTTTTACTTGAATGAGGATGCTTATAACCAATATTTGTACTTGTAAGACAGCATTTATGTTGCCCGATCCTCTATGTATTTCCGAGTCTTTTATAATTACGATCAGACTGAAGATCTTTTCTTGAGCAGTGGCATATCACTGTTTAAGTGTAACCTGTATTTATTACGCATGTAATGATGATCAGAAATTTATGCCTGCTTTGTTTTACATAATACATACATTGGAAATCAGCTTAGTTGTGCCGGAAACAAATCGAGTACATTCATTTTTATATTATTAAGTTGTTTTAACTCAAAGTCTGAACTGTTGTTCCACACAATATTCGCATATTCCAATATATAAATGATATTAACACTATTCCAACACTTTTCTGTAACTTACTTAGGAAGAGAGTGCCAGCAGTATCATTGGTCTGGAAACCTTTAAGACGCTTATGATCGCACGACAGATCGCATATTTGAAGATTTCTTTTTTCTAGACGCTATCAGTGATTTGTATTTTTAATTATTCAAGCTCTTTAAATCTTGCTATTCTATTTAAATCTTTCTATTCTATTTAAATCTTTCTATTCTATTTAAATCAACAGAAAGAAATTACGGTATCACATCGATTTCAAACACCACACTACAGCGTTTATAACTATTATTTGACTTGCGTTAAATTTAGCGTCAATTTAGTTGGTAGTTGGATATTCAAAATAACCAACTACCTACTAGTTGGTAGTTGGTAATTCGTAATTACCAACTATAGAACAGTTGGAAGTTGGTAATTCAATACACTACAATGTATCACCATAAGGAAATGTTCGAATAGACCATACTGTTTTCTTAACAAAGAATGAAGCAGAATACCTATTTGATTATTCGTGTGAACCAGAAGATAGTTGGTTATTCGAACTTTGCATGTATTCCCCTGAAAACAGAAAGTATTTATCCGGAAAAACTGTAACAGATTTTTAACCATATAAATGAATTCTACAACATGGTAACATCTCCTTCTCCCTACATCCCCCAGGGTACTCAGTTGGTAATTCGCGTGAATCCCATTTGCATGGTTATTCAAACTTTGCATGTATTTCACAGAGAACAGAAACTATTTATCCGGAATAACTGTGACAGATCTATAACCAGATAGATGTATTCTACAACATGGTAACATCTCCTTCTCCCTACATCCACCAGGGTACTCAGTTGGTTATTTGCGTGAATCCCCTACTACCTACCAGAAAGTAGTTGGTTATTCGGACGTTGCATGTATTCCACAGATAACAGAAAGCTTGTTTTAGGAATAACTGAAACGGGTCGAAAACCGGATAAATATATTCTACAACATGGTACATGTAACATCTCCTTCTCCCTACATACACCAGGGAACTCAGCTAGCTATTTGCGTGAAAACCCATCTACCTACCAGAAAGAAGTTGGTCATTCGGAGGACTTTGACTGTATTCCACAGAAAACAGAAAGTATTTTTCCGGAATAACTTTAACGGACATATAACAAGATTGATGTATTTTACAACATGGTAACATCTCCTCCCTATATCCACCAGGGGACTCAGTTGGTTATTCGCGTAAATACCCAACTCCCTACCAAAAGGCAGTTGGTTATTCGAACTTTTCATGTATTACCCTGAGAACAGAAAATATTTTTCCGGAATAACTTTAACGGATCTTTAACAAGATTGATGTATTCTACAGCATGGTAACATCTTCTTCCCCTACATCCACCAGGGGACTCATTTGTTGTTTTTATGTGAATCTCTATCACCTACCAGAAGGTAGTTGGTAATTCGCATTTTGTATGTATAATTTTATAATATGTGTATTTTATCAGATTGATAAGAAGATAATATATGATGTTAGAATAGAATACTATTCGATCAAGCAATGTTTATTAGTCTGATGCTTAGTTACAAGTAAATTACTCATTTCATTTACAATGTACAGTCGACTCTCGAAAGTTCCATGTAAATTCATTTTTTATTGCCGATCGTGAAACAAGTTTTTACACATTTGACTGATCGCGCTTGAGACTCACTCCAGATGGACTCAACCTCGAAGAGAGAAAGAGAGAAAGGCAATGTGGGAATATAATTGTCTATCCTAAGGACACTACCGCCGCCATGGTACTGGTGGGATCGAACTCGGGACCTCTGGTCCTGAGTGGAAAGCACAACCACTGCTTACAAGGCGGCTTCAAAAACAGAGGGTTATTGCACTCTTTCACATGCCAAGCACAATATACTTTGTTGATAATAAATTTTGCATGCAAACCGACAGAATATTAGTAATTTGTAACGTTGTAATTGTTTTATATGTATAGCTATCATTAACTTACTTCCTTTAGCAATACTGTCATACAACAGAAATGAGGTTTATTAATGAGAAAATCGTTATAGTAAGCGAATATACGGAAAAGATTGAAATCCATGACAATGCACTTTCAAAGAGTCTGTATAAGTATTGACAAAAATCAAAATTTATCCTCTAGTTCGAAGCTTGAAGTTTCTGGAAATAACTGCTTAAAGAATCTGTCGATCACTATCTGGCAACGACTCTCTTCTGTAGCGTTCCAGTAGTACATGTGGTCGTTGATGCAAGCAAACTTCCTGTCAAAGAGAAGGTACATATTTTTAGAATGCAATGCTATGAAATACCATGTTTGAATTCCAAAATGTTACTTTTTTTGGTAACGAAAGAAAAGAAGATCGAAAATTTAAACAAGATGTATATTAATTTAAATTTCAGGATCCACGTACTTGTATTTATGCTGTAAATACCGTTGAAATGATTTTTCCAGACTTTCAGAATTCCCAGTTGCAAAATAAGTGTTATCTCTAGGATTCAGCATTGTCGTCGCTCTGCAATGAAAAAACGCAAGTATGAACACGATTCTTTGCAAATGGCTATAACAGTCGACCAGAGCGACTAAAATTGGTGCTGAAAGTAATATCAACAGCTAAGTAGCTGATGTTTCTGTAAGAATAAGTTGGTATAATGTTATCAAGAAAATAAATCGAACTACTTACAGAACTTATCTTCGAATTGTGATTATGAATTATTACGTTTTATTGCATTAACGCTCAAAAGATCTTACATTGGTTTTATTCCCTCTTGTTTCTGTATACATCTTTGTGGATTCATCAAGTAATGATAATATGCAAACGCATACTGAAAATTATAGGAGTCCCGAAATCTACTTGCCGAAGTTCTCTGCCATCCTTCTGGAAATCTGTTATGATAATAGTGAACCACGTAAATGAAAAAATAATACTAAAGTCGCAATAACGACTCTTGCAAAGGCAAACACAGCATAAAACCAAGAGGGCCGAGATGGTCTCATTTCGCTCACCTGGGTATCATTGGTCGTTATCAACGTCAACAACAGAATCGTTGAAAACATAGTACAAGATTTTTATGCATTCTTTTATAAAAGTTTATGAAAAATACCAAGTGAACCATTGGGCGGCGCAAACTATGACCCCTAGGGAAATGCTTTAAACAAACTTGACAAAGGTTCAACACAAATTGGCTACAAACAAATGTTTTGGCTTTACAGTTTCTGACAAGAAGTTTTATATTTCTATGTAAATCATGACCCCAGGCTTATTTGTGAATATCCAAAGATAGGGAATGTCTATTTTAAACATGTAAAAAATGGCTGCTAAAGTAGCAAAAGTACACGGTATAAAAAGGAACGGGACTGTCTGCTTTTAAGTCGTGTGTATGAGTGTTATATGTAGGTTGAAGCAAATACCCAAAACCTGTTATCATTCTGTCGGGTTTCCAGAGATCAGAGTCACTACGCTAAAATGACCCCAAGCCATTCTAAAGACTAAAATAATCACGTGTTTACTGTCAGTCAAATATACAATTTTAGCTCAGAATAACTGATATCGTATTTGTTAGAGCTTACTTAAAATAAAAATGGAAAATTCAACAACAACACATTATTACAACAACGTTTTTATATCACGTTATATATTAACGTTTCGGCGAAAGCCTTCATCAGAATAACAATATAAAGCGGACGTGACGTAACGTCGTATACATTTGAACATTTTTTTTATTTTTTTTTTAGAGCTTACTTAAAATTCTGAAACAATTGTTAAAAGATTTTCTAAAATAACAGGTGATTTATGCTTATCTTATTTCAACTTGCAAGGTCACAATATAAAACACCTACTCTGCCAATTGGCGCGAATTCGAGCACGTGATCATAATATACACTAGCTGCAAAGATTCAGCCCATATTACATAAACAAAGTTTATTTTCAGCCGGAATGTTACATTCAACAAAAATAAACATAAGCGTTGCATAGCTTTTGACCTACGTAACACGTAACAAATATATAACATGTAGTTCATACCTTTAGCGCATATCAATAAAAATTAAAATCTATGTAAATGACTTTTATTTTGTTATCACATATCATTATTATCAAAATTAAATTAAGCAGCCTATTAAGTTTCCCATTCATATGTAGTTCTAATAACTTTTCCTATACTGTAACAATCTAAATTGTCTTCAAAATCAAATACCCTTCTTCGTGTATATTGTCTGCAAAGTTCGTCTGCAAAATATACCGTTCCGAATCCGATTCGCCGGACAATTACCTTACTATTTCCTTGCTATCTTAGATTACACACTCTTTCCTAACGATAGTAATGTTATTTGTCCTATTTATTTAAAAATTGTAAGTCCTGTTTATTGAAGGATTGTGGCAAATTTTATAAACGAAACAATATTTAGCGAAAAACACAGGTTCCTCTTCCGCAGAATAGTTCCACTTTCGAGGAAATAAATTGTGGAAAACTGTGGGAAACATGAGGTCACGTGCTCCTCCATGGCAAACATTATAAGCAACCTTAAACAACACGGCCGTGTAGTGAAATTTCCAGTATTTCGGTTCACTCTAGAACAGTGTTGACCATTGCATTCAAGTCATTTCTTCATGAAATAGAGTTGACAGAAAGCCTATTTTTATTCTTTTACGATATCATTTAAAACCAAAGTATTGAAATTTTGATTGAAGGCGTATTTCGAAATATATCAGCTTGCAAAAACGCTCTATTTATTTAATAAGCAGTTTGATAGCCCACACTTCTCTGGTAAAAATCAAGTTTAATTGATTAAATATTTAGGTAAAATTAATTTCAAAACTGTTACGTGATTTTATAAATTTACTTTCAAGTTTTGTTCATATACTGTAAAAACTGAGTGACTTGTCGTCCACATACGATATATATACATTCCGGTACTAAGTCATTGGTATTTTATCATAACCCTACATCAGATAAATGTTTAAACATAGACCACTTTCCCAGCTGATTAATACGCAAGGGCGCACAAAGGAAATATAATGATTATTGTTTGTTTAATTAATTTACATTCGTTTGAAGTGTCAAAATTAAAGTCTTAGGTGTTACAAGATTTTACTTTGCTTTTATCGCACTTTATTGAATAGCGTAGGAAAGAAGTTCCAATGGTTGTTGTAGAGCACAATTCAATTCATAGCAAATACTATGGAAGGTCATTACCTTCCAAAAATTCTGCCCTATATTTCTCGCATGAGCATCAATTTAAAAAGCAAAGTTAAGAATGATTTTGGTACAAATAAAGATCATTTCCACTGATGAGACATCTATATTGGTAAATAAGAGCTACATGTAATTGTGATCCTGGGACTTTAAGCATATTGAGATATAACTATCTGAATAGCAAGAGTGACTGTACAGGTATAAAGGTAAGTCATGATGTGCGTTGATTTCAATGGCAGATTCATTTCCTCCATTAAGGTAACGGTTAGACTTGGTAAAGTAAGTACCTGTTTTGTAGTTCATACATCAGTGATACGTCTATGAGATGTGGTGTATGCGCTGGCGCTCTTCTGTGTACATAACCAAATGCCTTGTTATACACATAAACTGTGTACACCATTGCTCCAAAGAAACTGTCATAACGTTGAAGTCCAGTGAGGGGTTGGTTACTAGTGTGATATCTCTGACAGTCATCGCCGTCCCAGTCACATCTACTCGTATTACATTCTGTATCGCATATGCCATTGTTGATGTCAGAGAGTTTGCATGTCTCAGAGCAATCCGGAACCTTTTCACTAGTAAACCTAATCTATAACAAGCAAAATATTCAAACTAGCATATACACGTTTAATTTATAAATGTGAAAAACAGATTTACAACAGTCTAAGTCACGGAAACTTCAAACTAAATTTAAAGAATTTTGAAATACAAACATATGTTAACCGATGCTAATAGGTAAGATATTAAATTTCAATAGTTTCTGTGTTTTAAAGTAATCATATGAATTTCTTTATGTTTAATGTAAGTTTTTAAAATATATTTCATACAGTTCTTATATTGTTCCGCTAAGTAGTCCTTATTTTAACGTAATATCAAACTGAAACGTAATAATTCATTTTCATCGTCTTAGAAGAGTATAGGAAAAACAGGATTGACTAAATCGTAATAATTATTATGTAAATGAAAACTATTAATCTTACTTTAAACCCCGTTTCCTTGGAATAAAAATCTTCTGGTACTACAGTACCGGCAAAGAAAATATCATCATTTATATATACAAACTGTTGTGATAATCCCGAAATGCGATGTATATTACTTTCTATCGCCATTGAATTAAATGTGGGAAGGTGGCTTTTATCTTTGAAAATTTCCTGAAAACAAAATTAACGTCAATTTTATTGAGCACCCTTGTCTCGGCTTATACAGGGTGATCCAGAATATTTTGTACTATTTAAATCTCATATAACTATTTCTATTTTTCTATTATTGCGTTTCAGTTTTTAAAAAATAGACTTAGTAAAACAGCAATGATATAACATTGATAAGAATTGAAAACATATTCAACAACTAACTCAGTCAACAAAGTTTAGTCAATTTACAACATGTGCTTTATATGACACCAATTGTGCGTTATAACGACGTTGTCAATGAGTTTCTTTATAAAACCTAATCCATGCATGCCAGTGCTGTCCTAAACCAATTCTGCCTGTTTAAATCTATTCACAAATTGTGTATTGGAAGTTTAGAGAGCATATCATATTTTAGATATTGTTTTGCATGTTTTTTATAACAGTAACAAGAGAATTAATTTCAAAATAAACTTGACCTCTACCTTGGCATCTGCATTTTGAATAAACCTCATGATCAAAATGACGTCAGCATTTTACCGATCACTTAAAATGAATATGTAAGCATCAACTTTACGGTTACAATTCAGAACAAAAGGATTTTGGACATTTTGATCTGCCTATTATCCAGAAATATTTGTTGGTGTTGTTGGTGCTCTTCATGATCTTTGTACATAACATTAAGGCACATTGTAGTTATTACTGTTGGTTTCTACCCTTCATGTAAAGAATTCTACATTTTTTTTTTCGTTTTTTAGACTAGTTATGTAATAACAGAACTCGCTTTGTTTTCTCACCGAATGTTTCACTATGGAAACTCTCGGATTTTGAATGTTCAACCATCTTGGAACTTGGCCATTTGTTACTATATATATGTGTCTAATCCAGTTGGCATTCTTCTCCACTGATCGTAAGCAGTATCGTAATGTCCCCCAATCTCTGTATTTGTTTGGAGAAGAGCTGCGATTTCTTTTGCATGAAAGAGATAATACAAATTCAGTAGAAAAGCGACTTTATCATAAGTTTTACAGATAACAAAAGACAACATTTCACAAGTAGTTATACTTTGGTACCTTTTTAACATACCTATTAAAACCATTTCAACGATGTTAAAAGAAAGTTAACTTTTTCATTAGTTCACTCTAACAAAAGTGTTTTGAAGAATTTCTTTACAGCTAGATATGTAAGGTGACATAATTCTGTTGTAAGTTAATTATCTCATAGTTGTATTAATAATCTAGTTAATATCTGCGAATAAAAAGATGTTGTTCCTGTTTGCATTTTTTAAAGTAAGGTAGCTACGCGGTTAACTAGTAAATTATTCGCAAATGTAATGTAAATTATCTTACGGTAAAGCAATTCGCGAACAGTTACTAGATTTTAAAATGGTTAGCTAGTTAACAATAACTGTTGCTGTACTAAATTAAGTGGAAACTAGATAATTATTTGTATTGCCAGAGTTAAACTAGGTAAGAAGTGGCAGTTCTTGGTACTAACAGACACTCGTCCGTGTAACGATATTTTTACTTGGAGAGTGTTCGCGAAAATGTAACCAGGCAGCCTAATAGAATTCACAACTAATTGTATTTTACTTTATGCTAAAATTGAAATACTGTGATCTCACGGTTTGGGAATTTGTGAAAAATCCACAAGCTAACGTCGACGAACTTCGCCAAGCGGTCGTTCGGGAATGGAACAATATTCAAAAGACAGAAATCTACACTTAAGTCAATTCTATGTGCCGGCGATGTAGTGTAGTGGTCAACTCAAGGGGTAAACATACCCGTTATTAGTGTTATTTTAGTTTTTAAGCCCTACCAATCAAACATAGCGGAAGTTTCTTATTTTGTTTGGTATAGATATCATATCAGTCACTGCCTGTCGGAACTAATATTTCACTGGTACATCACAATCATGTACAAAATGGATCTAGCTTGTGCACGTACACCGTAAATAAAAAAGAAATTTGGTTGTTTTGAGTGGATATGGAAATATCTCAACTCAAAGCTTTGTACTCATGAACATAATAAAATAGTTACAGTATTACTTTCCTTGAGATATATTCCATATCCACTTAAACAAATACCCTCTATGTAAGCCAAACGTAAGATAATTTATTTACGGCAGTAATTTGCTTCCATTTATCATATCTTCATTTGTGAAATAGAAATCAAGAAGAAGGCTACGATAACGTCAATTTCTTGACAATTAAACCTCTTTGTACTTTTAATCAGATGTATATTAACAAATGGAATAAATAAAAATTAAAGTGTATTAATATGATGTGATTCAATATTCATGTATAAACATTTTTGTCATATTTTGTACTTAAAGTGATGGTACCTGGCTACGTTAAACCTTTCCATATCTTCGATTAGAGATGGGTCTGAGCCATTTACCCATGTTACAACAAGGTCGACTGGTTCAGAAAAACTGAAACTAAAACAAAGATACTCATATTTGTCATAGTAGAAACCAACTACAAACTACCTGTTTGAGTGTAATTGTTATAATCCCGCATATATATTTACGTGACGAAACAATTATTTAAGCAACATGTATAAATGAAACATAAAAAGACACTGACAAAGAAATACTAGACCTATCACTAAATGTGATTAATACCCCCGAAAGACTGCTTTATAAACTGAGGAAGTTCGTAGCGACAGAATACCTTACAAAAAAACTAAAATAGAGATATTGTTCTTGGCAATAACTCAAGATAGAGTTATGGTTTTTGTACACTGCACTTTCTCTCATTGTGCTTGACGATTGTATGAAGTTGTATTGATTTCCAACCGGTAGTTTTCAAGTTATGCTCCGGACAAGGAAAAGTAACAAAGGGCAATAACTCTGTAATGAGTCAAGATAGAGTTATGGTTCTTGTGCAATGCACTTTCTCTCAATGTGCCTAAGCATTGTATGAAGTTGTATTAAATTCAAACTAGTAGTTTTCAAGTTATGCTCCGGACAAGGAAAATGCAACGGACCGCCCGACCGACCGACCGACCGACCAATCACCGGGTGACTCCTATATACCCCACTAAATTCGTTTCGGGGGTATAAATATAACAAAATAGTTCAATATAGCAAAAGCGTGTAGTGTTTTCCAAATCATAAACATATATTGAGGACAGTAACACTTTGTTGGAGACCATTCTATTGAAACATGACTCTGTAGATAACGGAAAAACGAAGATATAAGTAGAACATTTGTTAATATCAATCTCGTCATAACATTGATATTGCTCAAATTGTACATTGCTATTAACATTTTGAATTACAAGATACTGTTGTAAGTCATCAACAACTTCATTTATCTGGCTAAAAGGAACACGTGTCTCAAACAAACCATTAGGAAAAATTGCAGAGATGAAAATATAGACACAAATATGATCGCGGACTAATAAAGATATATGACTTAAAACCGTTTCAATATATATATTATTATTATCATTACTTACTTACAACCTTTTCAATATATATTATTATTATCATTACTTACTACAACCTTTTCAATACATATTATTATTATTATTATTATTATTATTATTATTATTATTATTATTATTACAGTTTACTTGTCTTAGCATAAATATCATATTTTAACAATTTTTTTCCGAACCAAATCTAAATACAGCGGTAAGGTTTAACTTTCTACTACCTTGGCACACTTTCTACTACCTTGGCACACAATGTAATACCATATATCGGATTTTTATCGCGTACATCAAATTTCGCGATTTTGGTCATGTTTTTATTTTAGCGAATCTAATTTTAGCGATTTTAAAAATATTTCGCGTTTTTAACTAAGGCCGAAATTAACCAATAAAGTGAAATGACTGTGTGACAGTGCTATAACCCGGTATCCCGAACTGCTCCGGTTGTTTTATTTGTTTGCTAAAATAAACAATCAATAGTAAAATATCATGTATATTCATTGAATGAATAGTATTGATGGCGCATCGATAATGACTTTCGCACTTTCTCAGAGATAGTTTCAACTGTTTTAATGCTCAATTATCTAGCATAATATTATAGCGAAAATTAGATACACGCGAAAATGTAAGAAATTGGTACATTTAAATATACAATAGATACATACATAGATTATGTATGAATATAAATATGAATGCGAAATATACAAGATTATAGAATTACTCACCTGATAGTATCAGATCTGGATTGTTCTCTTTCAGACACAGATAAGTTTCCATGACTCTCAGTACACTCCCTAACCGTCTTGTATCTATACATCTGAAATATTCCATTGTTAATGCAGTACAAACTTACATTGCGTCACACGTTCCAAACGACAGTTGATGCCAGCCAGATAGATCAGTTGCTCTGTCCAATAGATCCTCATATTTCACAGGATAATAAAACATATAGAGTAGATGACCCATGTAAAACTTTCGGTCATTGGATCAAAGGTCAAGGTCACAGGAGATCAAACATGTCTCATTTTTTAACTCTCAATATCTTAATAACTTTTTTACACTGTTACTCCATATTTCACAGGATGATATTTCTTAAGATGTTGTAGAAATTCCATGTTTGTTTTAGGGGTCACTCGGTCAAGGTCACAGGGGGTCATAAACATAAAACATTTTAACATTCATTATCTTGATATCTGTTTGACACAAAGAATGATTGGTCTCAATGAACAGAAGATAATGGTTCCTTTGGGGACTATAGGATTGCTCCGCCAATCCGTCCGTCTGTCCGTCGTATTTCGTGTGTTATCTGTAACTTCATGATACATGGATCGATTTTGGCACAAGTATTAACCACTTCAAGACTATATGTGGCATGCAAGACCAAGGTTCATAGCTCAACGATCAAGAGCACTGTGCACTTTTAACTTTGTTGATTTTCATTATATAAGTATAGTGATGGTTTTGTTTGTATCTGGGGCATTACTTTGCCGTTGGAAAGGGAATTGTAGAATGACTCGGCACACATGTCAACCATTAAATGAAAACGTGTAAAAAGTAGTGCGACAATCGTTCTTATTTCGACATTACAGTTAGGGTCCTTGACATACCAAAATGTACTAGCAGTTCGCCTGCTTGTGAAGGGGTATAACTCTGCAGTTACTGGTACGACACAGAAATGGTAACTGTATACAGTATAATTTATTATAATCCACGACAGTTTCAAACTCAGCAATTGTAAAATTCGTTAACATCGTTAATCCATACTATATAATATTCTAACTATATTCATTACTATATAATTACCCTCTCACAATACAATATGTATACATTTGCAAAACATTATGACACCATGGTATGGCCTATTATTAATTATAGTGCACTTATTTGGGGTGACAGGTCCTATTCGTGCATACATGCAGTTCATAATAGGGTCATGAGTTACTATTTAGGTGTTGGAAAATAATACACGCCAATTGTATTCTTAGTTGCTGATTCGTCATACTATTTGTAATACGTATTAACTCAATGGCTACATTAACACAAAAAACTAATTATCAACCTTTCCAATATATGGCAGCTATTTTTAGCCGATATCTTGTCTTGCATTTATGAACACACTGGGTTGATACTTACGTTACATGAATTTCAAAAAGATCGAGTGATACAAATTTCATACGGAAGAGTATTTTAAGATTGAGGAAAGTGCACCAATGCAATAACCCATGTTAAGCACACGGAGATTTAAACGTTGAATTAAAATTTTCTGTCATATAATTTGTACCACTCGATCAAAGTATCTAACCAGTTTCTTCATAAATGGAAGATATGATAGATGTCGTGCACCGATAGCTAAACAAAAGCTGGGTTGATAATTAAAAAAGGAAGGAAAAAGTCAGGTGATGCGTTAGACTTAGAAGTTAGTTTAGTATATAGTAATTAAAGCTGTGGTCTTCGGTTTATTTACAAAGTGTATCATCGGCGTTTTCTTTAATTTTGCCAAACATTTGTCTACATTACACTGAGGACAAACATTTTCGAAAACTATTGTCATCAGGTCGAAAATAGTTTAAGTAAGACAGTGAGTGGTCATGATTAAATGTTTCATTAAGCCAGAATGAGCTGTTGTCATCACTCAACGCCCGGCGTTTGTTGTCAGTCGTTTCTCTTTAAACAAACATCTCCTCCAAAACCACGAGGCCAATGTTGATTCAACTTGAAAGGGATATTTCTTACATTAAACTCTACTTTTTAAATATAACTCATTCCTAGCAGGACTTTGGTTGCAATGACAACTATAAGGTAAAGCTGTCACAAAGCCCTTGTTGGAAACTGAAATGCCATGAGTTCATTAGTATTCAATGTGTGGCATTTTCTTGTTGACCTTACCAAGAACTTTAAAAACCTTCTCGTCAAATAATATCCCTGGGATCAAAAATAGCCTCTTCCCAGGGGTCAAGCTTTTATTGAGACCTGTATGAGGAAATCCTTTTTAAAATTTCGAACACTGTTTGTCGTGTAGCTAAGATATTTAATGTGTAGCATTTTATAGTCGTTCTCTACAAAGTATATTGAAGATATGGCCCTGTTGAAATATTTGCCTCATCCTGAGAGTTATTACTTTAAATACTTCACATACTTTTATATAGTGGATTAAAAAAATCTTTCTCTCAAATACTGTTTGCCATAGAGCTTAGATATTTGGATAACGAACAGCATTTTCTAGTGGTTCTCTTTCATGACTATTCTAGCGATGCTCCTAGAATCAAAATTGTTCCTGTCCATTTGACCTATTTTCTTGTTTTAGCAGCCACTACAATGAAATGTGACCCATGTACAACTACACTCATTAGACAATAAATATTTCTGACTGTACTGTTTCACCTGAATGACATTGACTTAGACCTTCAGTCCTACTTTCTTGTTTGTTTGTTTAGTAATACATGTAAGAGGAGACACGCAAATTGTACGCGCGTTCCTGTCCGATTATTTCTCATAGAAGTATGACCTGTTGATTACTGCTAAATTTTGTTTCAAGTCTATTTCTCAGCAACAACTTGTGGGAATTAAACGAACCTTCATGTTTTACTTAGTGTTTAGCACAAAGAGGAGGTGCTCATATTTTGCACACACTTACGACCTTTCGGTTATTTTTGCTAAAAATAAGTAAGAAATTCTTGTCCGCTATATATCTCAACACTGATCTCCCTTTATGTAATATGCTTGTCCATAACTCAAAATGTATCTCAGGGATATAAATGGATACTTCACACAATGATAGAGGACATTGAGAGGGAGTGCAGTGACAAAGAGTAATAACTCTAGCTACCTTAGTTTTAATTATCTCCTGTTATGAAATATTATTGCCCAGAGCATGACTCAGAAACTACGCAGGGGATTACGTTGATATTTCAAACAGTCTTAGAGGCCACTGTAAGTGTAGGGACTAAGAACCATAACTCTAACTTACCCCATTCATTAACTTCTCCCTTTATCGGCGGGACTTTGTTTGTCCAAAACACATTTCAGAACAATGAAACAGATTACTTGATATAACTTATAGTGATAGAGGATATCTAGAGGAAGTGAAGTAACTAACAACATTGACTCTTCATTGTGATCTTTTGAATGATCTTCCTTTATTCTCTCAAATTATGCTCGTAAAGAATATAGCTCAGATTTACTTAACATTTAGTACAATTAAAAAGTATATTAAAAGAAAGTGCAATGTTTAAACACTATCTTGGCCTGTGATTGAACTTCGTCTCGTTGTAACTTCTATTTCGCTTCAGTGGCAATTGTCACGTAAATTAATTAAATTATTTGGTAGGCTGTTCATTCGAAGACTTCGGTGAGCATACTTCGGTGTTACCAATGGTCTTGTTTTACATGTACGTCATTTTTACACACCTTGCTTTATTACGTCAATCATTAACCAGTCATCTTAATTATAAGGAAATGAAAGTGAATGGTTCCATCTCAATTGTTCGAATACAAGGTCTTACAACATTTTTTCTATTACTGGAATAGTGATTTTTGTTACTACAAACCTTTGGAGGTATTCCATTCTCAACGTGAAACGTGATGGTAACAAAAATGAAAACACAAACACATAATTCCAGAAGAAAAAACCAGGAGTGGCACCTTTTTGAAATAAGCATTGCAATTTCAACGTTAACTGACTGTGCAAAACTATAGATTTGGAGTCAACTGAGATAGAAGAAACAGCTGTCACTTGCAATACGAAGGCTGCACCTAAACTCTTTGTAAAGTTATTGGAACAATTATCCTTCTTTCACGTGCATCGAGCGGTCTACACCACGGTATGGCTGACCTATGATATTCTGAAGCGTAACTTACATTAAACGGATATATAATTTTTCTTCAGCTATCTGCTTTTAATACAAAGTATAATAAATTTTACTCAAGCTCCTTAGCTTATGATTCGATGTACCAATGATTGTTAAATAATTGTTTGAAATAGCAATCAACTGCAATCCGCTCTTTAAATTCTCTTCCATACGAAATTTGTATCACTCATTCTTTTTGCGGGCGATGCTCTGTTGTTTGCACATGAACATCACACTTCAATCGATGATTAATGACCTCTTGATTATAATGTAAAATGGGGTTTAAAAATCGTAAATCATGAGCTTCGGATCAGGTCGACATACAACATACAATTTCACATATAATAGCATTATGCTAGAACGTGTTGAATTCTTTACATATCTGTGTATAAATATGTTAAAAAACGGACATAAGCATCGTACTTTATAGAAACTTGCTCAGCACGCGTTATATCCATTACATATTTCTTTTATCGTATTTAATCAACTAGAAATGTCTACCTCTATAAAATGTAAATTATTTGATAACCTAGTAGGATCAATATTCAACTATGGAGCAGAAATACTTGGATATAAATAAGGCAAAACATATAACTGATACATTATAAATCTTTTAGGAAAATTCTTATCATAAGTAAACCAACTTATCTTGATAGTCTTTACGGTGAACTGGGAATACACCCCCTGAAAATCCAGCATAAATTCACTATAATTAGATACTGGTTAAAACTAGAATCATTTTTATTGAAACGTTTGTATAATATGCTGATACTAATTTATCAACTAACGGAAAAAAATTGGGCATTTCAAGTTATAATTATTTTAAATGAGATTGGAATGTCAAATATATACCAGCATTATGTGAATTTTGGATAGTATGCCAATATAAACAATCCCATTGTAGACAATGTAATATGAATTCAATAGAAAATGAATTTAACTTTTTACTCGTTTGTCCGAAGTATTTTACATTGCGTAGACAATATTTTAAAACCTATATTTGCCATTGGCAAACAATGTAAAAGTTACATCTGTCACTATCTTCAAAAAATACAAAAACACTAAATAACTTATAGAAATACCTATATTTTGCTTTTAAGGAAAGAAATGAAAGGTAGTAAGCCATTTGTGTATTATATCAATGCATTTGACTATTTCTCTGTAAACACATTCTGCTGTATATTTGCATTGATTGAAATTGATGAAATGTACACTTAGTACATCACATATGTTTGATATATGTATTTTCTCGGCTATAAATGTTGTACATGTATGACCTACACCTTCAATTTACACGTCAATTTATTGTGGCTTGTGGCGGGAGAAAGGTGAAGGCTGTCTACATGTTGGCTTACCTGGTCGTTGGCCCCTGTTTCTCTGCTGGCGAACCCGCATGAGGATGGGCACCTGTGATCGGAAATTTTCTATAAGAGGTATCATATGGTTAATGTATGGACTGGATTGTAATAGTATCATACGGTATTGGTTGGATAGTAAAAGGTTTTGCCATGGTCCTTGGCTATTCCTTGCTAGTCTTGCAAGTTTTGCCTTGCATTGCACTGCTATTGCCTTGCATTGCCTTTCATGGACTTGGGTTGTACTTATCATTCGCTTATTGGAGGTACCCATTTGCTAATTGAATTTGCAAAGTGGCACTGATGGACCGATGTTTTGCAGTTGCAGTTATATGATTCTCATTGCGAAATGGTTGCTGCCAGTCGGTATATTTGAAATTATACGCTACCAAATTGTTAAGGTTTACAGACGCTTTTGAAATTCCAATATAAATATATAGTGTAGCAGTGCCGTAAAACAAAGCCCACCAACCTTTTTAGCCTATTTTCTCAAATTGCTAACTAAATTTTACTTGTGTTGTTGATTTTAGCTATTACTTTTACATTTTATGTATTAGCATATTATTTTGGATAACTGTTTATTTCAGCGGCAACTGCTATGAGCAGCTTTAATGTGTTAATTATTTCTGGTTGCATCTGTATAGCAATTATAAAGTATAATACTTGTTACTTTTGCTCTAAATATCAATAAACAAATTGTGTTAGCGTTAAGATAAATAAATGAATATATATACTGCACGAGATATGTTGTCTTCATTTTGAGTAATAAAATAATGAAAATCATTTTCAGAATTAGAATAATTAGATTTACTTTGTATTTGTTACGGTATATTTACTGTATTTGCCATACATGTATATAACGTCGTGGCGTTATGAAATATGCTTTTGCTTAGGTTATATGCGGAGTAGCTCCGTTTCGGGTTGAAACAGGAAGATATATCCATATTGTACAGAAACAGAAACAGAATTACATGTATTATTACATTAATGTTAGTATCGATATCTTAAACACAATTTCTAACTAGTGCATATCAGTGCCTCTTTTGTTGCTTAGTATTTTATTTCTTATCTTTATGGCAGTTCTTATCATTAAGAGTAGCAAAGGTCATTCAGATTTATCTTGTAATTATGTATATACTACATTGTATTTAGTGTTTAGCAGATATCAGGGCATTGAGAACTTATATTGTACACTAGCCCTGACTATATTTTCAGAATGGAATCAAGCAATGAACAATCAAATAATTAATAGGAATTTATATTTTAGTACATTAAATCTGGATTTTTTTGGTACTTGTTATTGCAAGATTTCATTAGTGAGTCTTTTGATTAAAAAATTGATAGTTTTGACATTTTTTAGGTAAACTATTGTCAGGTATTAAATGACTTGAACATATATAGCTTTTACTGTGATATAACAGTCTGTGATAATTGAATAATTGTCTCTTATAATTCTTTTATTTGAATGGCTATGCACAATAAGATAAAATGTATTGTAACATGTTTTATGTACAGAATAGTGTCAATGTAAGAGCCATAAACAAACAAACAAACCAAATCATAGTGTGTAATGTATTTGAAATGAAGGAACATTTGTGCGGCAAGATTCTGTACATTCTTTCGACATCAGTTTAGTAAAGATGGATGATTTGCTATTCCTAAAGTTGGCTTTTGGTGGGAACTATTTAGCTTATACAGGATGTAAATTATGAAATAATCCACCAAGTTTTCTAAAACGTATAACTCAGATGAATTTATTCAAGACTTAGATTAAAGAATATTTGCCTGATGTTAATAGAGCATAGACCACTGATATTATAGTATGTAGCATTCTGTTTTAAGAAATGCAATTCTTTGTAATACAATAATTTTGATTTATTATATACCTTCTAATGTTTATCTGAATTTTCTTTAGTATTTGTGCAGTAAAATACAACATCTCGTATCAAATTTTCCGTATCAGATGGATTTAGCCGTATCTTATCTGTCCACCGTGTAAGTTATACACAAATGCATATTCATATCATAATCCTACGCTAAAAGTTGAAAAATTGATCCACATTGATGCAATAAAATAGGTGTAGTTTCATTGTCGTCACATATTTTTAATGTCACATTTGAAGACAAATGAATACAACGTCTTTTTCGCATTAAATAAACCAGAAAGATGATTTAGATTTTGCATTTAATTTTCATTAATGTTGTTTGTTTATACACGGAAGAAGGAAGTGACGTCACCGACGTCATATAAAACGTGACAAGGAATAGCGCGTTATGTTGTTTTTTGCCATTAATGACACAAATTAACGTTTACATAAAATTGAACATGATATTCGGTAAAATGTATATAATAAAAGGTATATTATAACAGTCGGTTGATCTGCGTGTGTATCTTTCTCGTTGGCTGCATAGATCATATATATGATTATGTTATAATATTCCGTATATATTATACTGAAATTATGAAATAACATCCGTTCCAGCGGTGTTAGTCGTTTAATAAACAATGATTTGGAGTAGTGGTACGCAGTAATTAGCCACGAAGGCCGAAGGCCTGAGTGGTTTATAACTGCGCATCAGTACGACAAATTACTCGATTCTAACATGACCAGATATTACAAAAGTTGTATAAATGCAAAGCGTTATTTTCTACGCGAACGCTCATTTAACGTCATGCGGCGCAATATGACGTCATGTTTACAGCATATCGGTTCCCGCGTTGTTTATGGTTTAATATAACATAATTTTTCTACTCTTTGTATATAGAGACAAAATCGTGAGTCATGTTAGAATACATAATAAAATAACATACGTATATGAAAGTCCGTAATATACATAAAAAATACAGCAATTTACATACAAAATTGAGCTCATGAGTCTGAAAAGTTAACAACGGGGTCACATGACTATAAGGCTGGCAGGTCAGACAATCGCGTTTCTTGTATACATAGAGATTTTAGTTACGGCGTCAACAGTGTCGGGCTTCAAAAACCGTTGGTGACGTCATACATATGGCGTAAACAACACTGACGTTGTCCCGCTCATTATTGAACGTCGTACCAGTAACAGTGTTTCATTTTAATTTCTATGATTTTTTATGCAATTTATGTTAG
Source organism: Saxidomus purpurata (assembly GCA_022818135.1). NCBI lineage: Eukaryota > Metazoa > Mollusca > Bivalvia > Venerida > Veneridae > Saxidomus > Saxidomus purpurata. The sequence goes on along the minus strand of JAFMSR010000013.1, from coordinate 21,629,556 downwards.
AATAGCGTTAACGAACTGTTTTCGTGCTGTAACACCGATGTTATAACACGAAAAAACGTGCGTTAACCCTACAAGCTATGCATTCCAGTCATTATCGATAAACACGTACTTCAACATAATACACCTGTACTGGTTTTTTCCAAGAAGCGGACTCGAGAGCGACTCGATAAGATACATGCTTTCAAAATAAACTAAACTAAAATCAGCGGTTTAAAATATGCTGCAGTACCGTTAACCATTCAATAACCTATGTAGATTTGTTGTACAATTAATGCCATATGTTCTTCCTTAAAATTGTATTTATTTATCATTTTACGTTCATTGAACACATAATTTATGTTTCGAGAATATAATTGGCTCGGTGTAGGGTATGTCCCTTCACATGTCACTCCTAACTAAATTGAAAGCCAAGTTCCTGTAGTTGTGTCGCGTATAGGAAAAAGCGATCTAACCAGCAGACATATAAGCACGTGAAATAATAAAATAATATCATATCTGTGCATAAAATATAGAACAAATATAACGAAAATTTCAGTATTTGACTTCTCCGTTTAAACTTATTGCCAATATATGCATAAACGTTTTCATATTTTTATATAATGTTGTGGTGTCTAATCAACAGGGGTCATTGAGAACCCAATTAGCCGGTTACGATAAGCAAGGTGTCTGTTTCCCTTCATTATTCTGCACATCTGCTGTTCGATTCTTCTCGCAAATAACGCTTTCATAAATTACTGTTTGCGTAAAATATAACTACGTAATTATATTATCAAATAAAAGAAAAGATTTCTATCTAGTTGAGCTGTTTTTCGATTGACGGTATCCGGAATTAGCCTTTATAAGTACAAAAGCAAGTCCGAGATGATCGTTAAGACAACATTGAACATACTATAATGTACTGATATAATCATTTGGTATTATTTTATTGTTTATTTCAGACTCATCGTTGTACATTTCATAGATAATAGCACATTGCATATAAAATCATATACAAAGTGATACGTAATATTACAGTTTTTAAGCATTTTAAGGAAGCCGTCAAACTTCATTTTTTGTCCTAGTTTTAACATTATGTCTTATCATTCTTAACGATCTCTTTGTATTTTTGTTTTAGTGTCTTATCATTCATAACGATCTCCTTGCATTTTAAAGTTTAATGCTTGAATAGGTATAGTTGATATATTACTTTTTAATCTAGTCTGTGCTTTTAGTGTCATAATACTGATTGATGCTTATATTACTGATTTTTTTTTGTTATACAGTAGGCCTACTTTGAACTCATCCATAAATTGATGTTGTTATAACCTAGGTCTGTGATATGATACAAATTTCTTGCATACCCCCCGGGGAAAGTACTGGCGGATCCCAGCACGCGGAGGGAAGAGATCATCATATACTTTCCCTAGGGAAAGTACATCTCGGGCTTACTTGACAGCACCCGAACTACTTTCGTGTATTCAACTCGTACCTGGAACACTTTATTTCCGAGATACGTTTCACGGCGGTTTATATGTGAAAGATAGTAATGTTTTTCGTAAATGTAAACTAAGGTCTCATAAGAAAGCACAGATTTTAATATTTTTCAAGTAATTGTTACAGGAATTTCGTTTTGTTTTTAGGAATGGTTCGAATTTTCAGGGTACGCAATAACGGTTCAAATTACGAAAATTGTTGGTAACGAATATCCATGTAGTTTTGAAGCGAGAGTTGATTGCGAAAAGAAATGGTGCTTTTTATGGTGTCACAAGCAAGAGCATCAAATTTTAGAAATGTATAGCAACAGAATCTATTCACATTTCAAAGAACATACCTGCATTTATACGTTCTTCGAAACAAAAAATGGCGGTAAATGACGTCACAGTTTCTCTTGATAAATGACGTCACTGTGTAAACAAAACCAGTTAATTAAGTCAATACCGATGGTATAGTCGCATTAATGAAGTAAACTGGACGTGCGTCAACACGAGAATTTCTGTTTAGGATTTAATTAATATTTTTTTGTTTCACAACGTAAATAAAGTACAGTTTTGGATGCGATCAAGCACTATGTTTTTAGCGCTATATACGTAAACAGTGTGAACCTACCAAATTTCCTACGCAAAGGGGTTCCATGCGGGGAATTATATTTAATCAACATGAAGTTTTGATTTACCGCTCAACATAGTAGGACCTATTAAGTGGTTTTTGTCGTAGGAACTGCAATGAAATCAAATAAAGTATGCAAGAAAAAGGATCTTGCAAGGCCTACTGTGGAGGACTGGGTTGTCCTCCACAGCAGGCCATGTAAGATCCTCATAGTGATACCATTGATTCATTCGAAGTAAATAATCGCGCCTTTATGTGGTATGCCATCAATGTCAAGGACCACAATGGAAATAAGGGATAATCACTTTTCCCTTTTTTGTGTTATCTTTGGTATTGATGTGCATATCATGGTTTATAAACTTATATCGTATACCAGTCATAAATACTTAATCCTGATTGGCCGATAGCGCTCACGTGCCGGGTCCGCAAAAGTATGTGTAGACCTGGAAAAAGATGTGTAGACCTGCACGGATTTCAAGACGTCATTTCTGTAATATTTTCGCATAGTTTTCACTACTTTTAATGAGGTATACGATATAATAATTGTAGACTAATGTTTCGGTCAATATATAGTTTTTCTGACCTGTGAAAAAATGATATTGACCTCGGACTTCGTCCTCGGTCAATATCACTTTTAACAGGTCCTCAAAACTATATATAGACCTCAACATTAGTCTATAATTGTATAGTGTATCTAAGTATCTGTATATGTATGCATCATGTTTGTTTTAACCATGTTTGTACATCTGTGATATACTAAAATAAATCTATCTAATCTATCTATCTAAAGTATCACAGTTATTTTACATCAGTACATGTACAATGCCACTCATATAAGAGACTATTATACATTTCAAAATCAGATTATTATTCTATTTGACATGTGTACAGCTAAAAACCTAAAACTCCCTTGCTAATCTTTATATCAAAAACTGCCTTCAAAGGAGAACTTGAAACACTGAAAAGGAATACTCTGCAAATGCATTATTCAAAATGGGTATAAAATAATGAAACTACACTTGATTAGATCAAATAAGCAAAGATTTTAGATGACTTTAAAAAAAATAAACAAATTTGATACTAAAACATTATTTAGTACATTACTTAGACAGTTTTCTAAAACAAAAACCAACTCTTAAGATAGTTATACCACAATTACGTAAGCTGTCCAAGGAACAGCACTGTAACTTAATTTGACTTGAAACTTGGTATAATAATTAAAATGAAAAGGAACACTATAAACACATCTTTTGCAGTCTTTCCGTTTGATAAGTCCTAGGATTAAATTATAAGTAATCTGCATCCACATGGCATATTTTATTTTCGCCTCCCAATGGTTGTCTCGCAATTTTGCAAATCCTACAAGACCAACATGTAATGTTGTATAAATGAAATTGTTATAAAAGAAAAGAAATCAAATATCCTTATATTGTATTATTACTTTCGCTATTTTAATAGGCTTAGACCAAAAAGTTCTAATTTGGAAACTTCTATTTTAGTACTTTACGTAGGGCATGATTTACATGTTTGCATCATGTATGAGGCTATATACACAATGTACTTGTGTCATTCTTTCAGACTTTCATAATGTTATAGATTAGCAATTAAATATATATTCATTAAGTCTAAGTATTAAAAAACAATAGCTTGACTATTCGAAGACTTGTCAGTACAATGGATTTTATGTCTAAGAATGGGTGTATTGTGTAATTGTGTAAGAATTAAAGTCAGAGTTATGAAAACCTGTTCTATGATCAATGTAAATGAAACCATTAATCTGCATAGTCTAGTCCTAGATATTTGACTTAACAAACTATTCTAAGTTAAAAGTGGCATAAATCTCTCAAAAATAAAAAAAAATAAAATAATTGGGATTACTTTTATTTGTGTATAGATGTTGATGGAAGAAACGTATATAAAGTTTCAAGTCAATACCTTCGACAGTATGCAAAATATGGACTATATAAAAACTGTAACAAAATTTAAGTTAATACCCATAACTGTTTTGATTTTTGACAGGTTTATGGGTATTAATTCCTCTGGTGTAGATGTTGATAGGTAACATATATGTTAAGTTTCAAGTCAATATCTTCGTTAGTATTCAAGATATTGGAGTTTATAAAAACCTTGAACCAAAATATTTTAATTAAAAAGGGACATAAATCTGTGAATCATGGATCATTATCAGTTTTTTTTTATTTTCTTTGTTAGGTATTCTAGCATTATTGTATACAAAATACATTTTTCAGGTATTAAGAAGCGAAGAAATACTGGGACAGCGTTGCATGTGCTTGCTCTTTACTCTTATCAATCGCAGTTTCACCCGAGACAAAACAAAACAATTTAAGTTCGTCTACAATATCATATAATATGATATTGTCTTTCTGAAAGATAATTTATCAATGATAAACACCCCGAGTATTCGACTACTTCGAACGCAGATGGGTACTACTATACATGAACGTCCTGACATGTAAACTGGAAAATACCTAATATCTTCTCTTTTTTTATTCATTTTCACAATTTTTTCGTTCAATATGAGATTCAATATATTTGTACTAGGCAATGCTCAAATATTTAGCTGAAAAATGAGCGACGTGTTGTTACGATTGCGGAAATCAGACCAGAAATTGCAATTTTTCGGATTTTTAACAGAATTTTAGGAAATCTGATAATCGAATGAGTCCAAAACTGCATAAATCGTAAAGCTACGCATTTTCTGTAGCAGAAAAACATACTTTCGTTTCGCTATGACTGATACAGCAGCTGCAATTGACACTTAAACAAGCATGGGGTTCTTTTTGAGGGTACTTATGACGACAGATGAAAATATTGTAGGGTACGTATGAACGCAGACGGTGGATACGTAAAAGATGAAACATAAGTCTTATGACGGGAATACTGTTTATAACTTTAGTTTTTGTCTTAAACTGAAAAACTATGTAATAAAAGTAAATTATAAGTCAAGGCTAAATAGAAAACTTCAGTATCATTATGATTTTTGTAAAATTATCTTTTATCAATGAGGTACCGGACTTAACTTTTTGTTACAAAATCATAATACAAATAGAGGCATTACTCCGCAAAAATATATGTGACTTGCTGCATTTGTATGTATTACCATGAGAAACAAGTATGGCAAGTGTTAAGTGGATACGTTTGTCGGTTTTGAAGTTATTAATATTAATAACACGTCTTTGATCAACGCAAAAGCTGGGGTGAGTACAACAACCCTCCTCATTCTTCGAACAGTCGGGCTAAAAATGTAATTACAAATGTATATAATATTTTACATTTGAACATGTTTGTTCCCGTGGATTATTTGTAGTAACATTGTCTCTTGGTCATCGACTAGTTACTAGTGAATGGGAAACATGACATCGATATTTTAAAGACTTCGTTGCAGGAGACTTAGATACCCCTTTATCAATTCATTTTTTAAACAAGAGATTATCTTTCACGAAAAAAAACATGTCTCCTATTATTCAGCATCATTCAGTAGAATTGAAAAAAAACACTAAGCTGTAACAATCCGATGATATACACAAGTTCAGGCTCCGCACCAATCACTTCTGTGTAGTTTTGTAGTTTTCTGACCAGTGAAATAGGATTAGTGGCACAAGCATATTAGAATATGAGACATCAAAAGATATAGTTCCGTATATTAATTGAACTGTTACATACTGACGAAATGTACAACTACGCTTGACAATGATCACTCATGTGACTTTTGGTAAAATTCAAATCCAGCGTTTAGGAGAATTAGTATGGACATTATGAAATATGACACATCAGGGTTGCAACTTCCCTGAAATCAATGAATTGGAACATGTCGACGACAATTGTGTTCTCATAGGTTTGGTGGAAATCTGGCCAATGGTAGAGGAGAAGTAGCAAAAACATTAAATTTGAAGAATCAATGGCCATACAATGTAAATCCCCCGAAAATCACCGAACCGGATGTGCCGGCGACATGCATAACTAAGCTTGGAACTGCTCAATTATCTTAGGTTAAATGGAAATTTGCCGAATGTTATAGGAGAATTAGCCATAACATCATAAAATTATAAGTATCAAGGGCGGTTATTCCACTGAAAAACATTGAACCGGAACATGCCGATAATATGCACAACTACGCTTATGTGAAGTTTGGTGTGAATTCGCCACGTAGTATCAGAGGAGCTGCGTGGACATACTTAATGACAAAAACAGTGACAGACATGTATCACTAATAAATATGTCTCTCACGGAGGTGGGATACATAATTATTATCAGTATATACATGCTAGATCCTTCTACATAGACTAAACAACTGCCATACTGAATGTAATTAGTTTAAAACCAGTTTTTATCCTGATTGGAAAACACCTATTTACGCTTACTACTTGTTACACATCTGCCGTTATACGTATCCTCATTTCATAACAATCTGCGTTCGTACGTATCTCCTTCGGTCGTCAGACGTATCCGATTATCTTCACCCACCTCTATGAATTTGCTTATATCAAAGCGCTACCACTAATTCCAAAGTCTAGGGCTGTTTGTATTGATACCTTATACATTTGTCTGTATACGTGTCTAAGGTCATTGATATATATTGTTATTATAAGCAAATAATTGGCATATTTGGGAACATGACTGTAGTGTTTTCAACATTTTATGGAAATTCTTTAATTAAAAGGCGTCAGTTTATCATAAAACTTCACACATGCTTAGTTTAAACATATTACTACCTATATCAAGCAAAAGGTCGGACCTAAAAAGAGAAATAATAAAAATATCGGGGTTATTCCAGCGTGCCTGTCATGACGTACATGTATATACATCTGTCGTCAGTAGTACCCATCTGCGTTCGAAGTAGTCGAATACCCGGGGTGATAAAGTATTCTAGCATATTATAATTTTTAATATTTCATATGATTCGATTTTAATCGTCTTTAGAATATTTCTGAAATACAGCACATTTTCGTGAATTTCAGTCATATGATAGTCAGAATGGTTTACTCTTTGTTGATGGTTATTTGTGTGCAAGAAATAGCAGAAATAATAGAACCACAGCTTCTCTTTGCACGAAGTTCCTTTATCTAAAGAAAACCCATATGTTATCCCTGCATAAGAAAATGTGAGATGTAATTGTCCGATTAATTGCAAAACCCACAACTAAAGAAAAAGTCAAATGAGTGGTAAGAAAAAACAATGTTATGTACTATAAAGTAAAAGTGGAAACATTTAAACTATCTTCGTCCGCCATGCCAAACATTTATGCCTCACAGCGATTAATCTAATCAATCGACATGTAAGTATACATTAATAGTTCTTTAGTTTTGTGTGTAGTTTCCGTAGGGACTTTATATTTCGTTTCCCAATGCCAGTAATTGCTTTTGTTTTCATAGAATTTTCACTTCGTATCTAAAAAAAAGTTTTATTCGCCTCTTCATTGTAACTAACGCCCCCGTCCCCCCGTCCCCCCGTCCCCCCGCCCCCTCCCCCCTTCCACAGGAAGATAACACCAACTGGTGTTGTTGGGCAAAGTCGGATAAGCTCTATTTAAAAAAGCTCGTTTTAACCACACGTTTCCATCGCGTCAAAATAAGGTATAAATGAGTAGTTTATGGACAATACACGTATGACCCAATTACACTGCAACATGAATGAACTTACCAAGGGAAAACCCGCTGAATCGCCGTGTCCGTCTGATAATGTGTCCCTTTTTGTATATTTAATGTCGCATCTATGCCCACCCCATTGTTTTACAAGTAGGTATCTGATTATTTCAGTAAAAGAAGTACATGCACAATGATGTTTGCGAACAATTTTTATTTTTGGAAATAATCAATGGCCATAACTCCCGGCCTGAAAATCACTGATTCGGAACATGCCGATACTATGCATAACTAAGCTTGGCAGTGATCACTTTTCTTAGGTTCGTATAATGGTATAGGTGAATTATCCAAAACAGGAAATAAACAAATATAACGTCCTTATTTGATATATATTTTTTATCTTTCGTTTTGATGAAACAAAATGAGTATTTTCTGTAATAGAAACTTTGATTCGAATGCATGTTTTTCTGATTAGAAAAGTTTCTTCCTTTTAGATGTTAGTATGCTAAAAACATTGCCATAGGTTTACATTTAAAGTTGGGTACCGCCAAGAAAAACAAACCGTGGTATACCACGTTTTTGTTTTACAAAATACAATCAAATTCATTTAATTGATTATTAAGCTATTAGTTAATTTTCAAATATAAAATTATTGCTTTGTTAACAATATATATCCAGAAAAGTATTTAAGAATTTTGATACATACAGGTTTTCAGGGAAGTAACTCAATCAAAATTATTGCATTAAGTTTATAGCAGTTGTCTATATTAGATCTGTACTACTGTACAGTTCATTCGGGTCAAATAGTCTTGTTAAAATCGTGGTATACCACTTCTTGTATATGTGTACACATACATCTAGTACGTAACTGTCATATTATCCTAAATAAACTGTATTGTTGCTGTCTTTGGCTTAAAAAGTACCATTACCGAGTAAATACCTTCCTGTAATTGTATTGTATTATGGATACCTTCATGTAATTGTATTGTGCTATGCTAATGTGTTTAAAATCATGTATGCATGTAAGGTGAGAACAAAAATGAATTATGAAAAAAAATTGTCTTAAATGTAATTTGTGTTTTCACCATGCGACAAAACGGTTACAGGATAGAAAACTTAGTACTATGAGCATATTACAGTACACATTTGATGTACTGGGGCAATATGAAGGAAAGGTGTGTGGAAAAGTCGAGATTTTTCCTCATACCTTCCCTTTATATTTCCCCAGTACATAAAATGTATACTGTGATATTTTCATAATAATTGGCTTCCTATCATATAACTACTGTAGTAAAACGTAAACGGACTTGCAATGTTTATCGGGTTTAGAAAGGTCAGCATTTTAACAAAAGGGCTAAATGCCGACCCCATCATCTCTCCCGTAGTGCCTTAAAGTAGAATTTTGAGCCGAAATAGGAGATCATTTACCTGACTGCAATTTCGAGTCAGTATAAGCCAGAGTTTGACCGGTGTTCTCTATGGAACGCCATGACCGTCTTATCATGACTTGTTTGCTTATATGCGGTACATATTTCATTATATGCAGTAGATCTTTAATTATATGCAGTAGATATTTAATTATATTTGGTAGATAGTTCATTATGTATGGTACAAGTTACTTAATATGCTGTACTTTCTTTGTTATATGTAGTACAACTCTTATATGTGGTGGTGCAATAATGCGACTACAGAAAATACGACGTAAGGTTAAGGACTCAAATAGAAGTGATCCTACGTATTGATAAAAATACGAACATTATAAATTACAGCATTTCAATGCTATCGCGTAATTTCTACCAAGCAGAATTGCGTGCGTAAAATGTACAAAACATTTTATAAGTTTACAAAATGAAACGATAATGCAGACATAAAAGAGGTCGCCAATTTTTTTTTCAATTTTAATAGCACTCCCTATAGTGATTGGATAGTTTATTTTACATTAGGCCCGCTATATTTAATACGTGTTGAGTAAAAGATGCATGGAGACTTAAGTCTGGTTCCCTGTCGTATTGGCATGCTACAGTACGTCAGGCAAACCTCAATAATGGCGGCGCCCATTGGATGCTCAAAAGTTTACTGTTTATATAGTGAAAATGATAAAAGTATTGATCATTCAAAACTAATATGTTAATTTGAAATAGTTATTGACATAGCTTTAAGAGACGGGAGGCTTTTTGAATGCTCAATCTGTGAGCGTTGTAAACGTTGAAAAATGTACTATATTTTGGACAAGTTACTTCAAGAAGACATTTCGGATATGACACTTTTTTATGGTATTTTTTTTCGCCATAGTTGAGCTTAAAAATGTTCAAATTTAAATATTAAAAGGATAAAAAAAAAAGAAAGGAGAAAAAAATAAGTGTCGCCGGTGGGATTCGAACCTCGGTCGTAAAATTGGAGCGTTAGTGACTTACCTACTGGGCCACGGGGAATTTAAAGGTGATTGTTTAAATAAGACAAGAATATTCAATTCTTATAATATAAATAATTTAGCAATTTACATTTTGTATCGACAAATCACATACCGCAAGGTTTTTTGAATGATCAACTCCTACATAAAACCCCCTATTAACTCAATGTACAAATTTGACAGTCTGGCGCCGCCATTATTGAGCTTTGCCTGGCCCATGCCGTATGGGTTGGGGCAGGTAACACCAGACTATGGAGACTTAAGCACTAGATCGAATATATGCGTCTCTCTTCATTGAAAAATTGAGGTACTTCTGAGATGAAAACTGTAGACACAGTCTATTTTTCTAGAAATGCAAGAGTTGTCGTTCTTTATATAGATTTATATTAAGTTATTTTTCTGCATGAACGATCGTCGTAGCGTAATTGGTTAGGGCGTCTGCGCTGTAATTTTTCGAATGGAGTTCAAATCCTATCCGAACCCAACTAACTTTTACTTTTTTTCTTCTGATTTACTTATTATTTTCAGCTTTTAAACCATTTTGAAATGTTTCACGGCAAATGATCATACAAATCTACTAAACTAATAAGGATAATCATGGCTAATTTTAGATCTGGTTATTTAAAAATCTAGAAGGTAAAAGATCATCATTTTTGCCATCATACTCGAATATATAAAGATAAAATTCATCAGAGTGGAATGGATGCGCCATTTATGAAACAGAAATCTATTATCTTTGGAATTATACACTAAACTTTCATATAACAAACGGAAACAAAGAAAGCCTACATTATGAATGTGTTTACCTACAAATGAAATTTTAAAAAATAGGGTGTTAAGAGAATCATTCAATATTTGCCACGTAAATATGTTTGATACATGATTAAATTCTTTTTTTATATGCACGGTCGAAATATATATGATATAAATTTACGTCGTGTTCGTTCAAAGAATTGCTTACGATATCCAGTGGTACATGTACCTTACGTTTTCGATTTTACGGAAAGAACGACAGGGATATATGGCGAAAATATAACATATTCTGGAAGCTCAAGAGGGCATATTTTTCTAATAGTATTTGAAGTATTGAATGACAACTCACCTGTTTCCACATCGGAGCGACGGAAAAATCGGACATTTTTGTTCCTTGTAGGGACTATTTGATCATGTGATTATCCGCATTGTTATAAGTTTGACCTGGCTCACCTTCGCATGTATTTAAATATAACTTGACCTGACGTAATTCTTGCATGGCTACCCAAACTATATTTATGCACTTGTACAATTCAAGGTAGATCTAATTATGTTAACCTCTCTAGACTGTAAAACTGACTGGGTGTCAAGTAGCTTTATACAAAACAAATAAGAATCCGCCCTTGGTAGATTTTCAAATTTTAAATTATGAAAAAGTAAACGGTTGAACCACAGTCACCACAGTCATTTTGCTTCATTAAAAATAGAGTAAAAAGGTCTATATTCCACAGTCTCCTTTTGTCATACAGGCACTTCTGATGTTTTACTGATAGTCGTTCTGTAAAATACAACCTCTGTCCTTCCCAAACATTCACAAAAAACACTACTATTAACGAACAACTTTCCCGCTATTTCAATACACAATCAGTCACTATGTAGTTTTCCAGTACACTCCAGCCGAATGACTCAGATGACCTCTAGTTCTGTGTTCATCCACTCTGAAGAAGTAATCCTATATAAAAAACAATTTAAACACTGTAAACTGTTGATAGACAGTCTGAATGAAAATCATCATGCAAAATATGACCTGCAGTCAATGTTTTCTCATCTCAAATACACATGCAATCTTAAAGTTGAAATTTTCTCTTGGGACTAATTTAGCACCCTACGACCGGAAGCAAAACAATACCGGTGTGACACCTATATGTTAGGTCAGATACACCTATTGATTTCCCCCATTGACTTACATTAGTAATCTAGTCAAAAGGTGACCCTGTATCATACCAACCTAGAGTGCTGACCAATGAAATTACTTTTTTCGAACAGATAAGTCTCTCACACACAAGAAAATGCTGTTTTTATATGGGCTTTACCAACCCAGTTTTTTTACAATTTGGCAAGAGAGACCGACAAACAGAATTAATCTTCCGCCATATTGCTTGAGTGTATATATGTATATGTATTTCATACAGGTTCCGTAATCCGTATTCTCGGCTTCGCCGTGACGTCATACTGACCAGTTAACCAATCGGATTATTAGGTCGCGCTCATTTCTTCATTCAGTAAAAGGTGAAAACTCGGTCTTTACTGAATCATATGCAATTTTATTTTTATTTTAGACGAAACAAAAAGCCTTTGACAACAAAGAACTATTATAACAAGAGGGCCAAGATGGCCCTATATCGCTCACGTTGGTACAAGTCCACTTGCCTGGTGGAAGATCACTAGATAATGTTTTCTCACCTATGGGATACATATTTCCGCGCATTTACCCATGTGAGATAAACTTATCTCACATCGCTTATCTCACATCGCTGCCGGACTATTTTTACGTTAATTGTAAGCAGACATAAAAATCGAAAAATGGCTGTAAAATTGTTATTTTTGAAATAAACATAGGGTTGTTGGTATTCATTTTCTTAGTTAGATCATTTTCTATCCATCTATAATAGTTTTGAAGTAAAATTCGAGAAAAAGTTGATTTTCATTTTTTCATCCCCATCCTGTATTTGCACTAATTTCTTCTTACTTGTGTGAAAATGCGATTTAAACGGTGAGAAAATAAATCTACCATGTCCATTGAGTTGTGGAAAAGGAAATCCCACCCTCGGGTTGAGATACGTCCAAAAAATCGGCACAGCCTCGTTTTTGGACGTATCTCAACCCTCGGGTGGGATTTCCTTATCCACAACTCATGAACATGTTAGATTCACTTTATATACCAAATACGTTTTCCTATATACGCCTTTGTAAAACAAATGATCCCCCCCCGGGCAAGGTCAATTTTGACCCCAGGGGCATAATTTGAACAAACTTTGAAGAGGTCTACTAGGCAATGCTACATGCCAAATATCTAAGCTCTATGCCTTGTGGTTTCAGAGAAAAAGATGTTTAAAGTTTTCCCTATATAAGCCTATGTAAAACTAAGTGACCCCGGTGCGGGGTTAATTTTGACCCAGGGGTCATAATTTGAACAATCTTGGTAGAGGTCCACTAGCCAATGCTACATGCCAAATATCTAAGCTCTAGGCCTTGTGGTTTCAAAGAAGAAGATTTTTAAAGTTTTTACTATATAAGCCTATGTAAAACTAAGTGACCCCCGGTGCGGGGTCAATTTTGATCCGGGGCTCATAATTTGAACAATCTTGGTAGAGGTATACTAGCCAATGCTACATGCTAAATATCTAAGCTCTAGGCCTTTTGGTTTCAGAGAAGAAGATTTTTAAAGTTTTTCCTATATATTCCTATTAGGGATGGCAACGAGTACCAAATTTGATATTCGAGTACTCGGTCCTTCTTCCGATCGAGTACTCGAGTCCTCGGAAAACGATCATTCACATGCTCAACATATGATAGAGAAATGGACTATCTTTGACTTTATTTTGAACCGTTTGAAATACTTCCAGGCAGACGATTACGACGGAGCCATATTTCAAATTTGACTCATAATACAGACGGGAGACACTCAAAATCCCCTTGGTCATAATCCCCTTAATGGATTTTGCATTTTAATTTCAATAATTTCAAATTTTTTCAATCATTCGCTATAGTAAAGTTAAACTAGAGACAAATAAAACATTAAGTAAATTTTTTATTCAATATATGCTTTTCCACTTGTAAAATCCATTAAGGGGATTATGACTGCTATGCCATTTTTCGACCAAGGGGATTTCGACCAAGGGGATTTTGAAGTACACTCAATACAGACAAGTGTACAGATTATTGAGATATTTTGAAAAGAGACTTTGAAAGACCACTTAATTCTATATATACGATTAAGGAAAAATGAATAACATTTTTTCTGCTGATTCGTAATAATTATCTTTTCTCCGCACACGTGTTTAACTACCGGCATAATTAGCTCATTTAGTTATTAAGACTTCAAATTACAAGTCCCGCATAGACAGTTTAAGGTTACACCGTGTAATTTTGCTATAATACACTTTATTTTAAACAGACTGTTAAACCAAATATCATACGTCTATACTATTTTGTTAAGATCATAAGCGAGATAGAATCATAGCAATACCCGCATGTCAAACTGTCAACTCGTATATTGCATGTAGCGGATTAAACAATATAATTTTCGCACATTACCTGGCATGTTTGGATAACGATCAGGAATTAGAATAATGACAAGTTAAGACCGTTAATTGGAGGAATCAAATAGCGATGATTTATGACTTTATATATGGGGGTGATTTTTGCAATTTTTTATTTATCTTTTTTTCAGTACTCGATTAACATTTTGCTTACCAAGTACTCGGACGTTCGATCGAGTAACCGGTTAACCGGGTACTCGTTGCCATCCCTAATTCCTATGCAAAACTAAGTGACCGCCGGTGCGGGGTCAGTTTTGACCCGGGGGTCATAATTTGAACAATCTTGGTAGAGGTCCACTAGACAATGCTACATGCCAAATATCTTAGCTCTAGGCCTTGTGGTTTCAGAGAAGAAGATTTTTAAAGTTTTTCCTATATATGCCTATGCAAAAACTAAGTACTCACCCGCGCAGGGTCAATTTTGACCCGGGGGTCATAATTTGAACAATCTTGGTAGAGGTCTACTAGACAATGCTACATGCCAAATATCTAAGCTCTAGGCTTTGTGGTTTCAGAGAAGAAGATTTTTAAAGTTTTTCCTATTTGTTGCCATAGCAACCAGAGTTCTGCATGGAATGGAATTCTTTGAACAACTTTGATAGAGCTTCATGCAAGGAACATCCCTGCAAAGCCTCATCAACATTGGCCCAGTGGTTTCAGAGGAGATGTCGTTTGAAGGAAATGGTGGACGGACGGACGGACGGACGGGCGTACGACGTACGACGGACGCCGGACGGAATGCCATCCTAATAGCTCACTCTGGCACTTTGTGCCAGGTGAGCTAAAAACAATCTGATAGTGTCAATGTAATGGAAGATCTTCGTCTTCTTTCATTTCTAATCTTGGTTATTATATTATTCAAAGTTGAAGATGCATAGAGACCAGCAATGACAGCCGAGGAAACACCTTTCCGGAACGTGAATAATTTTTCAGTACCCGGATGTGCGAAGCCGAGAATAGTACGTATATACGGACCCTGTCCGATACCGATTCTCCGCTAGGTCAATCACACCCTAGATCTCATTGGTCGCCGTGATTGACTTACTCTTTGGCAACCAATCAAACTCAATCTTTGGCTATACTGTCTGGAAATTGCAGTCAGGTAAATTTCTCCTATTTCGGAATCAGAAACACTTTTGATAGGTATTGGCACGATGGGAGACATGCCGAGGTCTCATCCACAAATTCAAGCTAACATATTTGCTCTTATGGACGGACATTTATAAAATTTGCTTCAAATCAAATCAAATCAAAACCGATTCTCCACATTCATAAACAATACAGGGAGGGAGTCGCTTGTATATTGGTTTTATTAATAGTTCTTTTTCACGATATTTAGACCAGTTGTAAATTATTTTTGTATATGATATTAAAATATGCTTCCTATAAACCGGATTGTAGTCAGTAAATTTGTGGGAGGAGCTATGGTTATAAATAGTTTTGCCTTGGCAGTTCCTTGGTAGCTAAAAATAACCAGTGTAGCATGCAGCTCGCTAAACTTCCCACAGTGGTTACTTCCCCTTACAGTATACAGTACCAACTGCCATTTCAAACCATTTAACAAGTCTAAAAGAACACGTAGTATTGTTGAATTTTAGCGTTAGTTTGTTGTACTGCTTTTGTGGTACTGTTAATTTGTTAAAAAAAGAACAACAATTTTGAATAATTATTTACATCAGACAGTTCTTTTTAATAGGGTTATAAAAAGGGTTTTCCCAGGGTCATCTCACAGTTTAAGTCATGCTTCAAAAACATGCGCGGCGTCTTTCATGCTTTGCATCAAAATTCGTCTTGTCAATGAGTGACCAGACACAATTCATAAAACAGAGGGTCAGTGTGGCAAGCGAAATGCATTTTAATTCTTTAAACTATGGATTCAACTGTCAAACTCATAGTTTAACACTTCTTAAACCCATAGTTTCAGGTGCCGTTTGAACAATAATTCTTAAACCGTAGTTTAAAGTCTTAAACCGCAGTTTAAAGTCTGTTTAACCCAAAGTTTAAGAGACAGCTAATCAATTTAGCTTATACCACGGTTTAAAGTATCACGTGCCTGGCTTAAACGATGATTACATACCTTGAACTGTGGTAGAACACGAGACTTGTAATCTAGAGGTAGCGGGTTCGATTCCCCGGGCTTACCAACTTAAATTACTAAGACTAAGACTTAGACCGAGGTCCCATGTATGGGTGCTATACACCTGGCATGTTTAAGAACCAGGTGTGTCTCTGGAATTGGGATGCTTTCTTCAATAATATTTTACTTTTCAGCATTTATAAAACTTCATATTTCAAATTTTGTTAAGAAAGACTTAGCTAATAAGACAACAGTTGTATTAAACTATTCATCAATTACATGACCGTCCTTTTACAGGTAAGTGCGTTATAACACCAAATAAAGAAACCACGAGGTAAAGTGGTTCAAGCACCGATGTTCCCTGTCAACGCGTGTCTGGTCTGCAAGCTCGCACACCTATCTTTGGCCACTGGCATTTTACAAATTTTTACAACTGACTGGGTATTGCAGCCAGGTAAAACAAAACTCCCTAAATTTTCAAATTTGTTAGGTACCAGTGAAATGAAACATGATTGTCACATGTAAGTCGTCATATAACATCTTTTACAAAGAAAAGACCTGCATGATAAACATACGGTTTAAATACCCGACTCTGATCAGTTACATAACATTTCCCGGAGAGAAAAAAATGCGGCCTCTAGATTGTTAACAAGTTATTTCTAAGATTTGACACAGAAACCTATTTTTTGATCTAACGTTCAAATCAGATCGAAATGGTATTACCACAAAAATTTATATACCGGTATCTCAAAATAATTAAATACATAGTGTGACATCTAGAGTATAAATAGGGTTTTTGTCTATTATTTGACCTGGTGACATAGAGTTTGATCCCACATGACCCGAACATTTCACAAAAATTACCAATAATTTAACCAGGTAAACTAATTTTTACAGCCCATGTAACCCGGATTAATATTCCGGCGATATGATTTGCACTGACGATCTTGTTTTTTATCCAACTTGACCTAGTGTAAAACTCAACATAATGTTCATCAAAGTAAACATTGTGACAACGTTTTATGATATGAGGTTCAAAGTATTGCCTCTTGATAAATCTGGTAAGTTAAACCGTGTTTGACACCCTATATAATACTAGCTTCAACCTTGACTTGGAGTTTAACAAGACATTCTTAGGTAAAATGCGGCCTAAGGAGTGTCCACAAAAATATTAATGATTGCATGTAACAAACAGACGAAGAACCTCAGGGAATCGCAATAGCTCAGCGTGAGCACTATGTGCCAAAACGAGATAATCATAAAACAGCACCGAGCTCAAAATGGTGGTGGACATTCAACAATTTTATATTCAATGAACATCATAATATTTTTGCATTTGCCTTAAACAATCAATGGGGAAGTTTTGTTTTTTTTTGTTATAATATCAACGATCGTGACGGGCAATTTAAATGCTTTACATTAATAGTCGCCAATTGGTAATACGAAACCCAAATACCTCTATTTGAAAATTATATGCAATTGAAACGTTATACTTCAGTAACTTCTTTGTGTTGGCTTTTGTACGCTGACGTTAGGTATATTATCTTGTCACGAAATGAGTCGGTCTGCTTAAACATGTTACCTACACGTAATATTTACCTTGTATTTTGGTGTTCGTAAGGAGTAAAATAGAAATATAAGTATTTCAATTCTTCAAGGAATTTACATAAATTGAAATAAAAACATGGAAGATCCTGAAGAACTGGCAAAAAGTAAGGAATATAACAATTACAACAGTGTCAACACAGCATTAAGTCTGATTGGGCAGTGTCTGGAACCATTTACACGGCAAAAACTGATATCAGTGCATCAACAGGTGGAACAAATAGTAGGTTCTCAGCCGTGTAACAATCAGTGCAGTACATATCCCAAGCGTAGAAGGTAATTTTATTATTCCTGCGTTGTCTGATTTAAAGTTATATTAACCCTAAACATTTCCATATTGCGTTATGGACAAGAACGAAGCTGAAAACAGAGTAAATGTTTTGAAAAACATGAAAAAAGTGAGTTATGCCGAGTTATTTCTCTAATTGAAAAAAAAACAAATCAAAATATACCTAACAGTAAGGTGTATTTTCAAGTTTTGACTAGAATAGTCAAGAAATATTTTAACTGATGTTCTCTATATTCAATGGGAACAAAACTGTGAAAAAAATCATATTTTTTTTATAAGTTTGGCAATGTCCATCTTTGAGGTAGTTTAAGTCAGTGATTGATGTCTTTCTTGAAATTATGATGGTCACTTTGCAGGGTAATATCACTTTTAAACAATACTTTGTTTTTAATGAATTCTACATAATATCTATAAGATTATTTTGAACAACACTGTAGCAATTAGCAACATCAGTCTTACATAAATCCTCAAAATGTGCTACTGTTTTCCTCAAGTGAAACTGCCAAGACTCCTGACAGGCACAGATTGAAGAGACAGATGCAGATACAAGGGAATCCGCGTACCAGACCATAGCTCTTTACGAATAGACCGCTTGGTTCTTTTACATGCCCGGTGTATAGCAGCGATACACGCGAGACTACCCCTGGGGTTTTAACCAATTCATGTCTAGATGGGTGGGAAACACTGAAAAGCGTTTCTGAAATTCCAGTTCCCCGACAGGGATTCAAACCGGGAACCTATAGATTGGTTGTCCCCGCCACCCTGTGCTTAAGTGTACTAGTGCAGTTGTATTTATCTATAACTGCGACGTTTTCCAATCCAATGATTTCTTCTTTATCTTCAACATGCTGATAGGCTTTTATATTTCTTTTAATGGATACTGTATCATGCAAATAATTCATATATTCGCTGATGTGCCTAAGCTGCATGTTAGAAATTTGAATGGCTACATGTTTCTACATATCACCTTGTATTTACTTAATATATTTTAAGTCACATTTACATATCGTTCGGTAATATGAGTATACATGGTCCACTTTTCGAAGGCTATTTGTAAACTTTATGTGTGCAGTGCATTTTGACATCAGAATAAATGTGCCTGTAACAATAACGTTTAAATAGCATTACATTGACATGATTTACCCGTTATATATTTATTGAGATATCACTGTAAGTTCTAAAGCCATCAATTTAAGACAAAGAGGTATTCTTAAAGTGTCAAGAGATAGCTTTATATCTTCAAGAGACATCACTATTATTTTAGTTATCTGTATAAGGTGGTCGTCATCTGGAAGATATCTCTGTATTTAAAGGTGTTTTTCTCTTTATGTCGAAACAATAGTACAGTCTGTAAGATAAAGAAATATCTCTACCCCCTCTCTCCCTCCCTCTCCCCTTCCTCTCTCTCTCTCTCTCTCTCTCTCTCTCTCTCTCTCTCTCTCTCTCTCTTTCTGTCTCCCTCCCTCCCTCTCTCCCTCTCTCTCCCCTTCTCTCTCTCTCTCTCTCTCCCTGCCTCCCTCCCTCCCTCCCTCTCTCTCTCTCTCTCTCTCTCTCTCTCTCTCTCATTGAAAGAGATATCAGTCATCAGCCTTTTAAAGCTAGCTTTGTATGCAAAAGTGCTAACAGTTTATTTGATAGAGATATGTATTTTAACGTTAAAAGTCGTATTCACAAAAAAGATAACAGTTTGGATTTGGCGGTCAAAATGCAATAATTGATCTTCAGAAACATTTATCTTTTAAATTACGGAGACATCAGTATAAAATAAACTGTAGTCACTGAATAAACGAATCTCAATAATATACCGGAGTATAGTAAGAAGGTAATGTTTACAACAATTAATAACGTAAGAAATTGCGTAACTCTTTAGAAAATTCTACTTGAAAAATCTTTGCTTGATAAAAGATCTTTTCATAAAAAAATAAATCGGAAGGTGCGCGGAGCGAAAACACGATGATTCACGATGGTACGGGACGAAACCACAATAATAAGCGCAGGCGCGGTGAATTTTAAGGGGTAAAATGGTGAGGGCGTGGGTAAAAACACGCTAATAAGCGCTCTCAGAACGTTGGGTTTCGTGCCGTGACCCACGCCATTACTTTTAAATCTCGACTTTTCGCCTCGCGTCCCCTCTTATTATCGTGTTTAGGCCCGCGCCCACACTCATTAGCCAGTTTTCGCACCGCGCCCTCGCCATCTTAACTTCTTGATTTTCGTGTTTTCGCTTCGTGTGGTCGCGGGGCGAAATGGCACAAATTGACCGCCATACAGTATTATATTAATAACCATGTTGGGCGTTTAATGAACCTATTATCTTTACTTTCATTGAATGAGATGATATACGTATACTCGTCACCTTGAGACAGTTTTTAAAACTTGAAATCAGTTCCAGCATTATAGGGGCCTGACATTTTAAGACTCTTCTAAGAATAAGGAGAGCCACCCTTGTGTAAGCATAAGCTTCGTCAGTGCACTTTTTGGTTAAAGGTTTGCTTGCAAGCCACAATCATGGACAGCATCAGTTAGATTTAGATTACTCTAAACTTATTCAATAGTGCCCCTTGTTGGACTTTCTGTTTGGTTACAGTTTGCAGGCAAGTTGAATTCATGGCGAATATCTTAGTGGATTTATTTGAAACTTAAATAAAGCTTTCAGGGGTAGACTTACCCGAATATCAAGTCAGATAATCCTTGATTAAATTTATTTCAAATTATTGCCATGTTGTGTTTTAACGTTTTGCATACATTCTAACTTTTGGTTAAAGTTTTGCATGCCAGTTGCTATCATGGACATAAATTGTTTATGTCAGTAACAACTGATGGAACGGATTTGAAAATTAATGCACGTTTTCATGGGCATCAAACAATCAAAGTTATATAACTCTTGACTCCATTCAAAACAATCAAAGTTATGTTATTCATAATTTTTTTATCATAAAACTTTGCGGATCGGATTGAAGATGGCAGATTGACGCTTATTTAGGATTGTTATACATTCACTATATCGTGCATTCCGAATATTTGTCAATTTTCAAAAAAGTAGTCTACTTGTTACATTTTTATGCCTGGTATATTCCATTCCTGTCTCCAAGCCACGACAGGGGTATAAATCACATTCAATGATAATTCTAGTATGTCATCGTATGTCAAATCCTTTCGTTTATTGTAGCAAACGATTTATACCGCATCAACCTACTGTTTATTTTGAATTGATCAAATTGATGCACAGCGGTTATTCCACAAGACTTAAGCTAATTTACGGCAAATGTATTATACCAATCCTTAATGGAAATCGACTTTTCCATCCGAGATACCCATGACTTAAAAGCCTCAGAGTGGTCTGCCCTTAGTAAACTCTGCAAACACTGATACATGTAGCACTGCTAATATCGTCTCTTGAGTTGTAGCGACGTCCAGTGAGCATCTTTTTTTCAGGACAGGAAAGGGAAAGAAGTCACAGGGACTCGGGTCTGGCGATTATGAAGAAAGCTGCAACTATTTTACATGTTGGTTCCACAGAAAGTGTTGCACGATATTACTCTTGTGTACAGATGCATGTACCCCTCAAACTAGTTCGTAGGCGAAGTTTTACGTAATGTTTTCTCACTGATTTCAATACTATCTCTATTAAAGTTACCAGTAACAAATCTACCAGGAGTGGGTATTTGCACAACAGGATATCGTTTTATCAACATGTCGCAGTCAAAGACAAATCTTTGTCGTAGCACTTGTTCAACGACATTGTCGTACGACCGTTTTACGAAAGGTGTCGCAGGCCCCATGTCGCTGCAATGTCGCAGACTTTGTCGTAGACAGTTATTCACGCGAGACACAGTCAAAGCACCTGTTTCCTGTGACGTCATTTTCCCGGTATTGCCAAGTTTTGACCAAAAGTCAATACAAAAGTTTGATTAAAGTAGAATGTAGAGCGAAAAGAGATGAACAACAATGCTTAATTAATAACATGTGCAAACGACAAATAAATCTGGATCATTTGCTTTCAAACTTATGTAATTAATTTCGCAGAAGCCAAAATGTTTTAAAGAAAATTGAACTCAAATTCGGATATGACATTATCAGATTTGATATTGAAGTTGGTAGCCTACTAAGTAGCCGGTATTCCAATATGTAAGTTTTTACATTTGGACGTTTTCCTGTTATGTCAGGGACAAGGAGCAGTGCCTGCACCAAATTCACCATAAAAGGAACACCTATTTTGACTACTTCAAAGGCCATAGCTCAGTTGTTTATAAAATATTCTGAAAACCCAATAACCGGGTCGTACCGATGATAGCCTCTTTAGCGGATGGTGGGCCCAATAAGCACAATAACAAACAAAATCTCAACCCAATAAACATGTGTATGAAGTTGGTGACACAAGGTCAATTTGTAAAGGAGCAGTATTCGGGACGTCATACAGAAAGGAGGTCAAGCCTGGTCCATAATACAATAATGCTGAAACCAAACCTGCATTTATCCAAGTACAGTCAGGCCATATGCAAGATCAAGATGTACCTACCCATGTATGAAACAGAAAGTGTTTTTTTTTTCTTATGAGAAATATTAATGAAGTAATATAAGTGCAAGCAACATTTACCATGAAAACACAAATACCCATTTGATACTTGTACATTGATTGAAAGCAAAGGTGTCCTGATTCTTTAGACAATGTTAAACTTTCTTGACAAACATGCTACATGTGTATGATAAAATTTGATTTGAACTCAATGCAGAAGTCTGAGGCTTAACTTCATGTACCATGGACTCTCCAATTTAATACATATCAGCAAAACATTTGCTATTTCAGTGTCACATTGTCATAATGACAATCAAATTAATATCAACTTTTCTGTTGCTACAAAAGTATTCACATTATGTGGGCATGGATAAGTGTCAAAGGGAAAAATGCAATAACGCCATTGAAGACCAGAAAAATGTGGATAGTCTGTTCTTCTGGAGAAAATACCCAAACAATTATCTGAGAAGCCATGAAAAGAAAGTGCATTATTGCCAAATTATTAGTACAAGTGAATGCAATTTATGTTGTTTGTTTACTTTGGCAATTGTAACAATAGCTTAGATAAAATAGTAGAATGAAATCTAGCTTTGAGTTGATAAAATAACATGATTTCAATTTGACCATGGAGTAGGGGTTATGTTTTTTGGACATTTTAGAAATGATAACATATTGACCCTCGGTACTAAAACTTAATGGTTAGTTTTCTGTTCAGATTAGGTATATATGTAAAGTAAAGGGTGAGACGTTCAAGTCAGTTATATCCCACATAGGCAGTTAGTAAAATCCCTGAAAATATACAACAATCCAGATCCTTTTCTCTAGCTTTATTATGTATCGGTAACAATACAAAAGGATTCAGAAAACATTTGTTATATTATAACAAATACCATCGTCAGAACCCCCGTTAAATATTTTGTTACCACTCCTATGGCAAGCGTAAAGAGGGTCATGGGTATGTGACAATTAACAAATACATTGTACATAATGAAATACATATTAAAACAAATGTTTTCTTAATCCTTAACCTTTTGTGTTGTTACATCATCAACTTACATGAGTATGCTATCTCTTAATTTAGGGCATATAAACAACCAAATTTAGTGAAATAATTAAGCAAATAGCTGAAAAAGAACAACTGGAAAATGTATTGCTCTGTCTGTTTCAGAAAAAAAAGCATTTTAAAATTTTACCACCCCATTGGGGCCTCATCACTGAGGGCTAATTCTTTTTACAGCATCTCAAATTAATACACAACTTAATTCTTACAAGATATATTAAATCAGTACTATTAGTTTCAGAAAACAAACATTTCTAAGTTTCTTAATAGAGTATTTCAGAAAAGCACTACACTCCCTTACTGGGCCTCATTTTAAAAAAAAAATCAGGAAGTGTAGATGTTGAAAATTAGATAAATGATCATTAAACTATTTAAGCAAATTGCAATTTAATTTTGATTACTGGTTTCA
Organism: Saxidomus purpurata; assembly: GCA_022818135.1. Lineage (NCBI taxonomy): Eukaryota > Metazoa > Mollusca > Bivalvia > Venerida > Veneridae > Saxidomus > Saxidomus purpurata. Next base: position 21,605,207 of record JAFMSR010000013.1, on the reverse strand, counting down.
AAGAAATAGAAGTTTAATGTTTTCATATTGAATATAGAAGAAAATAACAATTAAAGGGCAATAACTCTGGAGATACTAATCCGATCTTGACAATGAGTGTGCGGAGCACCTTTATGCTCGAACCCGTAACCCTAACTCCATATGATGTATTATTGATTTCAAGTCAGAGATTCTAACTACTCGATCACAAAGTAGGACCACAGAAGCTGGTTGGTGAGCAAGGCCATAGAATGCCATACCGGTATTGACTTTCATTATTTGTATCATACCACAACAATGTATGAAGGTCTTTCCAGTTGTTACAATACCCTTTTGTAAACATAAATCAGAAAGGAGTACATGTATTAGTATTGACTCAGGGCTTTTTCAACCTATCACCAGGGGCCGAACATTGGCCATGTTCCCAATCGAAATAACCTTCATTTTTTATAATTCATAATTGAATTTTTTTTTTTTTTTTTTTTTAGTCTGTCCCTACACTACCTAGCATTCTTGGGCCTGTTGCCCTGAACACTAGTGTTTTTTTCCAACTCGATTAAAATATTCTCGATTTAAAAAAAATAAAATAACAAACTTTGCCCCTACTCTACCTAGAATTTTTGGGATCGATGCCCTAAACACAGATATTTATTTAGACGTCAAGGTAATAGATATTAAACTCATACTTAGATTCCCAATTTGATCAGAAAAACACCGCTTTTTTCCCAATAAGGGCCAGGTGCCTTTTCCCAAAAGAGCCAGAAAAAGCCCTGTGACTGTTTAACAGACTGACCTGTTTTCTGCAAGTTACATGTATACACAGTGTTATAAGCACAATTAATTTAGACACAATCATATATCATAAAAGTAGTTTCTGCACAAAGTAAGTACTCCACAGGTTTTAATAGGGAATATTAAAAAAAAAAAACAGTGAAACATTTCATGCATTTGACAAATTTGCAAAGTAAACTTCTATGATAGATGATGGATGTCCACTTTTCTTAAACTTCACAACTGACTTATTTACACTTAGAAACACTAGTTACAACACATTTCAAAGGAAACTTCATCTTCAGTACAATATAATATATCATGATGGCAACTAAATGGCTTTAGTTTTTAATGTCTAGATCAGACCAGTATGCACATATGTCTTATTTTCCTATTAATGGGGAATAATAGTGTAGAGGTTAAGGTGTTTACCACTCATCCCAGAGGTTGCGGGTTCAAGCCCCACCAAGGTCAAGACCGTACCTCCTTACATGACACCTGTGAGTACTGGTTTTTCCATGAAGCATACCCATGAGTGGCTTGATAAGCTTCAAGCTTTCTTCACAATCAAGCTAAAATAAATTGGTATTAACTAAACTGACTGTTAACCTGCCAGAAAATAGTGATTTTGTCTATGTGACCAGTGCAGATACATATCTAGACTGAAGCCTAGTGAGTAAGTGAACTGGAGGCTTTAAATGAGCCTGTTTCAAACAACTAACAGGGTAAAGGTCAATTTGAACTCCAAAATATTCTAAAAGGTGCAAACAACACATTTTTGTACAGAAATCTACTTGAACATGTTAAATTTTTTCAAGACTATGAATTGTAGAATTTCTGATAAATCAGATATATAACTTTGACCAAAATTAATTATTTTCTGAACTGTAGTTTTGTTAAATATAAACAAGAGCTGTCCCTCCCAAGTGACGAATGCCCCCGAAAGAGGTGCCTCACAGTCTGTGTCCTCTCCATGTGCTCAATAAATGTGCTATGTAATTTTAAAATCCTTCCATGCATGACAGAGTAATCATGCATACAGTATTCCATTACTTTAAACACTAAGTGTGACCTTGACCTTTGAGGTAGGGACTTGGGTCTTGCACGCGACACATCCGCTTGATGTGCTAGACATTTGTGCACAGTTATTTTAAAATCCTTCAAAGCATAATAAAGTTATAGTCCGGACACAAATGTATGCATATATACAGGATTCCATTACCTATAAACTCTAAGTGTGACCTTGACCTTTGTGGTAGGGATGTGGGTCATGCACGCGACACGTCGTCTTGATGTGCTAGACATTTGTGCCAAATTATTTTAAAATCCTTCAAGGCATGACAAAGTTACAGTCTGGACACGAATGTGTGCATATATGCTTATATAGAGGAATCCATTACCTTCAAACTCTAAGTATGACCTTGACCTTTGAGCTAGGGACGTGGGTCTTGCACGCGACACGTCATCTTGATGTGCTAGACATTTGTGCCAAGTTATTTTAAAATCCTTCAATGCATGACAAAGTTACAGTCCGGACACGAATGTGTGCATATATGCTTATATGGAGGAATCCATTACCTTCAAACTCTAAGTATGACCTTGACCTTTGAGCTAGGAACGTGGGTCTTGCACGCGACACGTCGTCTTGATGTGCTAGACATGTGTGCCTAGTTATTTTAAAATCCTTCAATGCATGACAAAGTTACAGTCCGGACACGAATGTGTGCATATATAGAGGATTCCATAACCTTCATACTCCAAGTGTGACCTTCACCTTTGAGGTAGGGATGTGGGTCTTGCACGCGACACGTCGTCTTGATGTGCTAGACATGTGTGCCAAGTTATTTTAAAATCCTTCAATGCATGACAAAGTTACAGTCCGGACACGAATTTGTAAGTGGGGACGCACGGACGGACGGACAGACGGACGGACGGACAGACGGTCAGACGGACAGACGGTGCGATTTTAATATGCCACCCTTCGGGGGCATAAAAGTAATTGTGTACACAAAATAATGTTTTGGGGATTTCTTTTCTGTATAACATAGGTGGTGTGGTGGACGAGAGGTTAACGCTCTGGACTACCAATCCGGAGGTCCCTGGTTCGATTCTCGGCCGAGGCACTGGATATTTCAGAAACGCTTTTCAGTGTTTCCCACCTATCTGAGATGAACTGGTTAGAAACCCAGAGGTAGTCTCGCGTGTATTTCCATGTAAGACAGTAAGAAGTGCAGTAACCACAGTATTTGCATAGACATTTTCAAGAAATATAAGGACTAGAAAATGTATTGACCTTTTTTACAAAACTGTAGGTGCAGCTCATGTTATAAATCAAATTTCCATTCTCAGTTTGTACAGGCAAGTATGTAGACATGACTTTTACTAAATTTAGTTGCTATTTACAAAAGTTTGAGAGCTTAATCATGCACATTTTCATGAAAGCGAATACAGGTTATTGTAATGTAATTAGCTGCACAATAGAAATAAACAGTTATTTTGATATCAACTTTATGCACTCCAGTTTCATAGGTAAGAGTAAAACTAAATTTTAATTCACAAGCAATACTTTATAAAGGCTATTTATACTTTGCGGAACGGAACGAAACGGAACGGAGCAAACATTGAGGCACCACACGGGGCACAGCAATTTTTTACTAATATGTAAATATATTAAATAATAATAATGAAATATTGAAACTGCCTAGCGAACAGTCGATCTAAGCCTTTTTCGAACTGAACCATCTGAATACCCACTTCTAAATGGATATTATTTATATAAAATCTTCGGGACTGCAAACAGTTGTTCCGTTTCGTTCCGCAAAGTATAAATATCCCATAGAATAATGATATTCTACGGAACGGAACGGAACAAGATTTATTTTTTCTTGTCAATGGAATTTTTCATCCTGGTATATTACAGGTACACGAATTTATTACATGCAACCTAGCTGTTTTACAAAACTATGTTCTTGACTTAGTCAATATAGGAAATCCTATCGCCATAAAATTTATATATTTAAATGTTTTGCACTTGTTGCAGTAATTTAATATTTATTATTCATATAAACTGACGAATGTAAAAAAAATGAGTAGACAATCTAATTATTTTTTGGCGATATCAGGACCTCTTTAATATGTATCGAATGGCCGTCATATCCAGTACACTCATTTTGTATTATATAAAATTCTAAAAAATTTTAATAATCATCGTAAACAAATTAAATTTGAAAACATGCTTGCCATATATAAATTGATATTACATGCACTAATAAAGCTGAAATATTACTATTACTGTCAGCATTGTGTACAAACCATGTCTTCAACCCTATTTATTGTGATTCCGTTTCGTTCCGCAAAGTATAAATATCCCCTATGATAATGATATTTAGCGGAACGGAACGGAACAAGATTTGTAGCTACCAACTTCCCTACAAGAATCAGAGGTGGAGGACAAATGATGTCAGACTAAATGCCTTATCAAATCGGCATGGAGAACATTGCCCACCCCAAGGATCGAACTCGCGACACTGATTCTCCTACCTACTGATCTAAGCAGGCGGGTTGGAAAGTTATATAATTATCGTAAACAAATTAAATTTGAAAACACATTTGCCATATAATTTGAATGTGCATGCACTAATAAAGCTGAAATATCACTATTACAGTCAGCGTTGTGTGCAAACCTTGTCTTCAACTCTTTAAATTGTGATTCCGTTTCGTTCCGCAAAGTATAAATATCCCCTATGATAATGATATTTAGCGGAACGGAACGGAACAAGATTTGTAGCTGCCAACTTCCCTACATGAATCAGAGGTGGAGGACAAATGATGTCAGACTAAATGTCTTATCAAATCGGCACGGAGAACATTGCCCGCCCAAGGATCGAATTTAGACACCGACGCTCCTACTTATTGATCTAAGCGGGCGGGTTGGAAACTTCTATAATTATCGTAAACAAATTCAATTTAAAAACATATAATTTGAATGTGCATGCACTAATAAAGCTGAAATATCACTATTACAGTCAGCGTTGTGTACAGACCTTGTCTTCAACTCTTTAAATTGTGATTCCGTTTCGTTCCGCAAAGTATAAATATCCCCTAAGATAATGATATTTAGCGGAACGGAACGGAACAAGATTTGTAGCTACCAACTTCCCTACAAGAATCAGAGGTGGAGGACAAATGATGTCAGACTAAATGTCTTATCAAATCGGCATGGAGAACATTGCCCACCCCAAGGATCGAACTCGCGACACTGATTCTCCTACCTACTGATCTAAGCAGGCGGGTTGGAAAGTTATATAATTATCGTAAACAAATTAAATTTGAAAACACATTTGCCATATAATTTGAATGTGCATGCACTAATAAAGCTGAAATATCACTATTACAGTCAGCGTTGTGTGCAAACCTTGTCTTCAACTCTTTAAATTGTGATTCCGTTTCGTTCCGCAAAGTATAAATATCCCCTATGATAATGATATTTAGCGGAACGGAACGGAACAAGATTTGTAGCTGCCAACTTCCCTACATGAATCAGAGGTGGAGGACAAATGATGTCAGACTAAATGTCTTATCAAATCGGCACGGAGAACATTGCCCGCCCAAGGATCGAATTTAGACACCGACACTCCTACTTATTGATCTAAGCGGGCGGGTTGGAAACTTCTATAATTATCGTAAACAAATTCAATTTAAAAACATATAATTTGAATGTGCATGCACTAATAAAGCTGAAATGCATGTATCACTATTACAGTCAGCATTGTGTACAAACCATGTCTTCAACTCTATAAATTGTGATTTCGTTTCGTTCCGCAAAGTATAAATATCCCCTAGGATAATGATATTTAGCGGAACGGAACGGAACAAGAATTGTTATTTATGACTCATTTCCTCCTTTATAATGCTTGTATAAACTTCACCTATATATAATCAATAATGATGCATAAATTAAATAGCAGACTACATATCCTGCTTATGAAGACTCGTCACTTTGTTTTTAGAAATGACAACATATTAATCATATACAGAAATGTCGAAACTATCTAATCTTACACAAATTAAATTTGAAAACATGTTTGCCATATATTTTTTGAAATTACATGCACTAATAAAGCTGAAATATTACTATTACAGTCAGCATTGTGTACAATCCAAGTCTTCAACTCTATAAATTGTGATTCCGTTTCGTTCCGCAAAGTATAAATATCCCCTAGGATAATGATATTTAGCGGAACGGAACGGAACAAGATTTGTTATTCAATATCCATTTCCTCCTTTATAAGCTTGTATAAACTTCACATATAAATAATACTTCACGATGCATAAACAAAATCCTGTGTTCCTGGATTCTGTACCCGTACTTACCTGTTCTCCGCAAGTAACTGCCAACTTCCCGGATCGAACTTGCGACTCTGCGACCCGACGACCGACGCTCTTACCTACAGACCTAAGTGTGCGTGTTGGAAACTATATCATTATCGTAAACAAATAAAATTTAAAAACATGTTTGCCATATAATTTGAATGTGCATGCACTAATAAAACTGAAATATCACTATTACAGTCAGCATTATGTAATTACATTACACACTTTTCACTACATACTTGAATGTTTTGACGAGCAGCTATGTTACGACGTAGAATAAGTTACTCATGGTACAGTCACAAATCTTGTTCGGTTCCGTAAGCTAAATATCATTATCCTAGGGGAAATCTTGTTCCGTTCCGTTCCGCTAAATATCATTATCCTAGGGGATATTTATACTTTGCGGAACGAAACGGAATCACAATTTATAGAGTTGAAGACAAGGATTGTACACAATGCTGACTGTAATAGTGATATTTCAGCTTTATTAGTACATGCACATTCAAATTATATGGCAAACATGTTTTTAAATTTAATTTGTTTACGATAATAATATAGTTTCCAACACGCACAGCTTAGGTCTGTAGGTAAGAGCGTCGGTTTTCGGATTGCAGAGTCGCAAGTTTGATCCGGGAAGTTGGCAGTTACTTGCGGAGAACAGGTACGTACGGGTACAGAATCCAGGAACACCGTTTAGGTTAACTGCCCATCGTTACATAACTGAAATACTGTTGAAAATGGTGTTATAGTTTCCACATTTCTGTATTTTATTAATATGTTGTGATTTCTAAAAGTGACGAGTCTTCATTAGCAGGATATGTAGCCTGCGATTTTGTTTATGCATCATGAATGATTATTTATATGTGAAGTTTATACAAGCATTATAAAGGAGGAAATGGGTACACAATGCTGACTGTAATAGTGATATTTCAGCTTTATTAGTGCATGCACATTCAAATTATATGGCAAACATGTTTTTAAATTGAACTTGTTTACGATAATTATATAAGTTTCCAACCCGCCCGCTTAGATCACAAGGTAGGAGCATCAGTGTCGCGAGTTCGATCCTTGGGTGGGCAATGTTCTCCATGCCGATTTGATAAGACATTTAGTCTGACATCATTCGTCCTCCACCTCTGGTTCATGTGGGGGAAGTTGGCAGCTACAAATCTTGTTCCGTTCCGTTCCGCTAAATATCATTATCCTAGGGGATATTTATACTTTGCGGAACGAAACGGAATCACAATAAATAGTATTGAAGACATGGTTTGTACACAACATGTACAATCCATAGTTTCCAACCTGCACACTTAGATCTGTAGGTAAGAGCGCCGGTCTTCGGATTGCAGAGTCGCAAGCCGTTCGATCCTCGGGCGGGCCATTTTCTCCGTGCCGATTTGATAACACATTGTGTGTGACATCATTCCTCCTCCATCTCTGATTCATGTGGGGAAGTTGGCAGTTATTTGTGGAGAACAGGTAAGTACGGGTACAGAATCCAGGAACACCGTTTAGGTTAACTGCCCATCGTTACATGACTGAAATACTGTTGAAAACGGTGTTATAAGTTCCACATTTCTGTATTTGATTTATATGTTGTGACTTCTAAAAGTGACGAGTCTTCATTAGCAGGATAGGTAGCCTGCGATTTTGTTTATGCATTATTAATGATTATTTATATGTGAAGTTTATACAAGCATTATAAAGGAGGAAATGGGTATTGAATAACAAATCTCGTTCCGTTCCGTTCCGCTAAATATCATTATCTTAGGGGATATTTATACTTTGCGGAACGAAACGGAATCACAATAAATAGAGTTGAAGACATGGTTTGTACACAATGCTGACTGTAATAGTGATATTTCAGCTTTATTAGTGCATGCACATTCAAATTATATGGCAAATATATTTTTAAATTTAATTTGTTTACGATAATTATATAAGTTACCAACCCGCCCGCTTAGATCAATAGGTAGGAGCGTCGGTGTCTAAGTTCAATCCTTGGGCGGGCAAATTTTTCCGTGTCGATTTGATAAGACATTTAGTCTAACATCATTTGTCCTCCACCTCTGATTCATGTAGGGAAGTTGGCAGCTACAAATCTTGTTCCGTTCCGCTAAATATCATTATCTTAGGGGATATTTATACTTTGCGGAACGAAACGGAATCACAATAAATAGAGTTGAAGACATGGTTTGTACACAATGCTGACTGTAATAGTGATATTTCAGCTTTATTAGTGCATGCACATTCAAATTATATGGCAAATATGTTTTTAAATTTAATTTGTTTACGATAATTATATAAGTTACCAACCCGCCCGCTTAGATCAATAGGTAGGAGCGTCGGTGTCTAAGTTCAATCCTTGGGCGGGCAAATTTTTCCGTGCCGATTTGATAAGACATTTAGTCTAACATCATTTGTCCTCCACCTCTGATTCATGTAGGGAAGTTGGCAGCTACAAATCTTGTTCCGTTCCGCTAAATATCATTATCTTAGGGGATATTTATACTTTGCGGAACGAAACGGAATCACAATAAATAGAGTTGAAGACATGGTTTGTACACAATGCTGACTGTAGTAGTAATATTTCAGCTTTATTAGTGCATGTAATATCAATTTATATATGGTAAGCATGTTTTCAAATTTAATTTGTTTACGATGATTATTTATATTTTTTAGAATTTTATATAATACAAAATGAGTGTACTGGAAATGACGGCCATTCGATACATATCAAAGAGGTCCTGATATCGCCAAAAATATTTAGATTGTCAACTCATTTTTTTTCATTCGTCAGTTTATATGAATAATAAATATTAAATTACTGCAACAAGTGCAAAACATTTAAATATATAAATTTTATGGCGATAGGACTTCCTATTTTGACTAAGTCAAGAACATAGTTTTTGAAACAGGTTGCATGTAATAAATTCGTGTACCTGTTATATACCAGGATGAAAAAATCCATTGACAAGAAAAAATAAATCTTGTTCCGTTCCGTTCCGTAGAATATCATTATTCTATTGGATATTTATACTTTGCGGAACGAAACGGAACAACTGTTTGCAGTCCCGAAGATTTTATATAATTAATGTCCATTTAGAAGTGGGTATTCAGATGGTTCAGTTCGAAAAAGGCTTAGATCGACTGTTCGCTAGGCAGTTTCAATATTTCATTATTTTTATTTGATATATTTACATATTAGTAAAAAATTGCTGTGCCCCGTGTGGTGCCTCAATGTTTGTTCCGTTCCGTTTCGTTCCGTTCCGCAAAGTATAAATAGCCCTTTATAAACTACATGACTGTATAACAAAAGAAAGTCAGATTGGGATTTGAACCCAAGTCTCCCCATAGCTTTTAACATGGCACTAAGCATGGGTTGCTCTATCCAACTGAGCTATCTGACATTAAATTTTGTTTCTCAAGTAGTTTTATACAGTGTAACCTTGTACATTTTGTCTTTTAATTTAATAGTACTAGGAGTGCAACAAGCTTAATAGGTACATGAATGTTTTTAGGACATTTTTCATTCCTACTGTACATTTTAGTATTTACTATTTACTCAATTGTTTTACTCAAACTGCATTGATTTTATCTAATTATATTAAATTTATCATGATTTTTTAAGCTGAATTTCACTAGTGAATTAAAATGTGTTTTTGTGAGAATATTACATGTATTTAGTTTAATTAATGTTGATTTAATTCACACTATTGATTAACCTGAAACTAAAATGTCTTGCGAGACTTTGGATGTTTTCTGTCCCTTAGTAGATTGACTATTTGAAGAATATTGTACAAAATGTACCCTGGCCTGAATGTTGGTTGAAGTTTTTTTTGTATGAAGTCCAGTTACTTGGATACAACTAGAAAGTTAAAACTTAAAATGCGTCTTTACTTTCAACAGCTACAACAGGATAAAGTTTTTGTTTTTTATTTTTTTCTGTTTGGCTTAATGACAGACTTATGTTTGTTTTGCCTTTAATTGTCAAAAGCTTTGTTTTACTGGCATGCACTGAGAATTGTCTAGTACCCTGTCTTACAGACAGCCCGTTCTTGTATTACAAAGTTTGTGCTTCAATATGATCATGAAGCTGGTACTTCTAAAATGTGTCCTTGGAAATAATAAGTATATTTACTTTAGTTAGTACTTGATAGAGTAAAATACAGCATATTGGTACTTATTTCAGTACTGATCCTCAGTTCTGTACTCATCCCATATCTACTGTCTGAGAGTTAGTAAGTCACTGTCATTTAGGTAGTGTAGAACAACATGGAGAAATTTCAAGTAGTGCTAGCCAAACTGGAACTACACGTTTAAAAACTTCACATTTTCACTGTAAATGTTGTGCTGTAACAAAAATAACCCACGCATGGCCATAATAGTCAGTTATTACGGTTAGCCATTAACGAAGATGATGAATAGATTAGAATCTTGTCATTTCTCACAAATCTCTAACAGAATTTAGTCGCTTTAGTCCTGATATCACATGTACAGCTTATACAATGTATTGTTATTACTGAAGTTCTTCACCTGCTACTGCTATCAAGCAAATGTGAAGTTCTATTTTGAATAAGTTTGGTTTCTTCAGTTTTTATTAATTTAGTAATTATCATTTTGATTCAGTAAAATGAAATCAATCAATTATCTCTGCAATCAGTAGGTGGGGAAAATAAAAACTTACCCTGTTATAAATATTTGATTTTTTTAATATGGAATTGTTGATCATTCTATTTGGGCTTATGCATTGTTTTCAAAAGTGCTAAGTGAAAATGTTTTTACTTGATAGCAAGCAGAGCATGTAATGACAGTTGATCATGATATGCACTAGCTAAAACAACTTCAGCGCATCAAGTTTATTTGCTTGACAAAAAACAAAATATAAAAATTGCGGCATTGAAGTAACTCCAGAGGTGAAAAGTCTCATGTCCCAAGCTGGGATTGAACCCTGACCGCTGACATGGGAACAACCACGTCGCTAAAGGGTTAACCCAACAGCAAATCTGTTGGAAGTGATTTATAACCACTAAACTCCTCTCATCAATTTGGAGCCGAGCATCAGGTGTGTATTCCCTGCAATTTCAAGCTTGTTACAGCTCTCGCTGGCTTCTACCTGCTCACCGAAATATCCTCGTCGCCAATGAAATATTTCTAGAGGAGAAAAGTCTCAAGTCCCCAGCTGTGATCGAACCCTGACCGCCAGCATGGGAAGGGGACTCCACAACCACGTCGATAAAGGGTTAAGCATGATTTATAACTATTACAGCATTTAGATTGGGAGCCAGAACTAAAAGATCTGCACTGGTCATAACGACCATATCATTTACTGCCAGTATTAAAAAATTTAACATTGATAATTATGCTACGAGGGGGTATAGGCCATTGCTGTAAATGCACATGCAAGTATAGAAAAATAAATTGATCGAATTGATGTGAAAACACGGTTTCAGTGGTTGTATCGTGAAAACATTTGACATTTCCTACCTTCTTGGACAGAACAGTTCAACACGGATAGATTTAATGTTTGCGAGTATATTTTTATCAGGCGTATTTCAAGTACAAACGCTTTAATCCACAGAGCAGAAGATCATAATACGAGTCAGTTCATCATAATTGAAACAAGCGCGCACGAAACTTGAAGAAACCTGTTTGTTTACAATTTCAATGTCAAGGTCGAATTATTAAAAAAACGGAAAGGTACATTATGAAGCGGAATGAAAAACATCAAATTTCAAGCCAAATAAACAACGGTACGAGGGCAATTACTGAAAATAAAAGGCTTACAAGCAGTGATTAATTAGCGTGAAACAGCAGCGGCCATATTGGATCGTGACGTCATTTAGACGTCTAAGACAGCGTTATCCTTGTCGTAGGTCTGCGACAATTTCTACGACGTCGTAAGCTACGACAAACTTTCATAAAACGGTACTAAGTCGTCTGCGACACTTCTAAGACAAAAACGCCTCTGCGACATGTCTTCTACCATGGCTTCTACAGCGGCAATGTTCTTAGAAGACAATAAAGTTTTGAGGCGCCCTACACGAGCTAGTTCTTTGATTCTAGATTCCCCCTTATTAAATATGTCTAACCACATATAAATAGTGACTTTGGAAGGAGAAGAATCACCATGAACATTTTTACTTCTTGCAGAATCTGTTTACCTGATATATTCAAAAGACTATGTGACTTTATGTATGACATAAATAATTTCTTTTTTTTCTGCAGGCTTCATGCTTACAAAACTTATGTCAGTGTCTACGAGTATACAATGTACTGTGTTTAAAAATGTTAATGCAATTGAAACTACCTACAAGTTCATTAAAACTGCGTGGGCATACCTGTTATGATTTTTATACGGAATCGCATAATCTCAAACACTCTTGAATACCCCTCGTATTGTGTACTTTTTTCTTTTAAAGTGGTAGATCTATATGTGGATATATTACCCGCACAGATAAATATTATCAGCGCCGTTACACGAGGGTGTTTAATTACCCTTCCTTGTCGTAAAAAAGATTCAAATTATGTTAAATTCGTGCACCTGCTGGTCGTAAGCACGTACTAAAATACCCAAAATGATGCAGGTCTGTGAAGTTGGCTTTTATATCGTAGTTGGGTATTCAAATGTTTATTCGCGAATATCCAGCTGGTAGTTGGTTATTCTGATGTTTATTCGAAAAAATTAATACAGCTTGTAGTTGGTAGTTTTGAAGTTTATTGTGCAATTTACATCTTGTAGTTGGACATTTAAATGTGTTTTCGCGAAGATCCAGCTGGTAGTTGGTTATTCAAATGTTAATTCGACAAAAATACATCCAGCTTGCATTCGCCAATATACATCTTGTAGTTGGACATTCACATGTTTATTTGCCAATATACAGCTAGTACATGGTTGTTTATTCAACAAAAATACGCCAAGCTGTAGTTGAGTATTCAAATGTTTATTCGCCAATATAAAGCTTGTGGTTCAACATTCAAATGTTTATTTGCGTATATACAGCTTGTAGTTGGACTTCCAAATGTTTATTCGAGAATATCCAGCTAATAGCTGGTTATTCAGATGTTTATTTGACGAAAATACATCAAGCTTTGTAATTGATAGTTCTTATGTCCATTCGCCAAAATACAGCTTGTAGTTTGACATTCAAATGTTTATTCGCGAATATCCAGCTTGCAGTTCAGATGTTTATTCCACAAAAATACATACATACTTCAAGCTGGATGTATTTTGTCGAATAAAAATTTGAATAACCAACTACAAGCTGGATGTATTTTTGTCGAATAAACATCTAAATAACAAACTACCAGCTGGATATTCGCGAACAAACATTTGAATGTCGAACTACAAGATGTAAATATAAACAATGTCATGTGAACTACCAACTGCAAGCTGGATGTAAACATTTGAATGTCCAACTACAAGTAGATATTGTCGATTAAATTTCTGAACTACAAACTTCAAGCTGGATGTATGTTGTCGAATAAAAATTTGAATAACCAACTACCAGCTAGATACTCGCGAATAAACATTTGAATACCCAACTACAAGCTGGATGTATTTTTGTCGAATAAACATCTAAATAACAAACTACCAGCTGGATATTCGCGAACAAACATTTGAATGTCGAACTACAAGATGTAAATATAAACATGTGAACTACCAACTGCAAGCTGGATGTAAACATTTGAATGTCCAACTACAAGTAGATATTGTCGATTAAATTTCTGAACTACAAACTTCAAGCTGGATGTATGTTGTCGAATAAAAATTTGAATAACCAACTACCAGCTAGATACTCGCGAATAAACATTTGAATACCCAACTACAAGCTGGATGTATTTTTGTCGAATAAACATCTAAATAACAAACTACCAGCTGGATATTCGCGAACAAACATTTGAATGTCGAACTACAAGATGTAAATATAAACATGTGAACTACCAACTGCAAGCTGGATGTAAACATTTGAATGTCCAACTACAAGTAGATATTGTCGATTAAATTTCTGAACTACAAACTTCAAGCTGGATGTATGTTGTCGAATAAAAATTTGAATAACCAACTACCAGCTAGATACTCGCGAATAAACATTTGAATACCCAACTACAAGCTGGATGTATTTTTGTCGAATAAACATCTAAATAACAAACTACCAGCTGGATATTCGCGAACAAACATTTGAATGTCGAACTACAAGATGTAAATATAAACATGTGAACTACCAACTGCAAGCTGGATGTAAACATTTGAATGTCCAACTACAAGTAGATATTGTCGATTAAATTTCTGAACTACAAACTTCAAGCTGGATGTATGTTGTCAAATAAAAATTTGAATAACCAACTACCAGCTAGATACTCGCGAATAAACATTTGAATACCCAACTACAAGCTGGATGTATTTTTGTCGAATAAACATCTAAATAACAAACTACCAGCTGGATATTCGCGAACAAACATTTGAATGTCGAACTACAAGATGTAAATATAAACATGTGAACTACCAACTGCAAGCTGGGTGTATTTTTGACTTACCGGTTACAAGCTGTATATTTACGGATAAACATTTGAATTTCGAACTACAAGCTGTATATTTGGGAATAAAAATCTGAACTACAAACAGCAAGCTGGGTGTATTTTTGTCGAATAAACATCTGAATAACCAACAACCAGCTTGACATTCGCGAATAAACATTCAAATGTCCAACTGCAAGCTGTTTATTACCGAATAAACATGTGATCTGCAAGCTGGATGTATTTTTGTCTTTAATATTTAAATCACCAACTTCCAGCTGGATATTCGCGAATAAACATTTGAAAACTCAACTACAAGCTGGTTGTATTTTTGTCGAATAAACATCTGAATAACCATCTACAAGCTGGATGTTTTCGAATAAACATTTTAATATCGAACTAAAACTGTGTATTCTCGAATAAACATCTGAACTACCAACTGCACAAGCTATTCTTATCGAATAAACACTTGAATAACCAGCTACCAGCTTGATAATCGCGAAAATCATTTGAATGTCAAATTACAAGCTGTATATTGGCGAATAAACAACTTAACAACCAACTGCAAGCTGGATGGATTTTTGTCGAATAAACATTGGAAAAGCCAACTTCCAGCTGGATATTTGCGAATACACATTTAAATGTCCAACTACAAACTGTGTATTGGTGAATAAACATCTGAACTTCAAACTACCAGCTGGATGTATTTTTGTAAAATAAACATCTGAACAACCAAAAAATAAACACGAAAACTCGCCATGTAACTATTTTGTCGTGTTTCCGACTTTTCGACTTGGCTGGGCTTAATACACACGACATACGAAGGGCGAAGACACGATGTATTTGTTTGTTTGTCGTGTTTTCGCCTTTAATCTGTCGTGTTTTCGACCTTTCGCCCCGAAAAGTCGATAAGCGAAAACACGACAAAAAAACTAACTGGCAAGTTAACGTGTTTTTGACTTTTCGCGCCAAATGTCGAAAACATGACAAATAAAGAGCGAAAACACGACGTATTAAAACCCGTATTCGTGTTTTCGTGTTTTCGACTGTTCGCCCCGAAATGCCGAAAACACGACATGTCAGAAATCAGCCACTATAGAAATCAGTACGAAACAAAAGGCAACGAATTTCGAGGAAAGGAAACTTTTCGTTAAATTTCGAGTACGTAACATGGTAGTTCTGATTATATCATTTGTAGATGAATTACTGAAACGTGACTTGCTGTATTACTTGAAGCGAGATGTAGATAAATTATAGTGTCAGTAAGGCCGAAATATTATTTGTGCATTGAAGAACTGCACACCCATCCAACATGTTTGACATAGGGTACAGGGAAGGGAAATTTCAAATGTATATTACCTACCTGGTTTTTAACATCTATTTCTTATTACAGATTAATAACCAATCAAAAGACTGTAAATTTCTTGGAAAGCTAATTAAACTTTGGTTACTTATTTCACAAGCAAATATGACACAGGCTGGCATGTTTTCCTATACATTGTGCCAGGTTAACATGCGTGACATCACAGCTCTTATGAAACCTAAAACTAAAAATGCAACAGGAGCATTGCCATTTTAATCGTTGTGTAATTACCTGTCCAACTGTTCATTCATTTTTTCATTTACAGAAATTGTCCAATATGTTCAGCATGGAGACGGGAGCTAGAGGTGTTTCTGAAGAATCGTGGATCTCAGCCGAAGTGGTGGAAATTAAAAAGTTGGAAATTTCCGGGAGACCCTGTATCTATCGCGGAGTTTTTTCTTCCTCTAGACTGGAAGGTTAAAGACATAGACTTGAAAGACCTCTCGACAACTTTTAACATCTGGCAAAGATGTAAAGAGTTCCCAGCCACTCTCGTTACGGACATAAAGCCGCTGAGGATATTACGGAATGATCGAGCTCATACGTCTTCCCAAAGAATTACAAATGCGGACAAGGCATCTATCTTTCCAAAAATCTTCAACACTTTGAAGGTTCCACATATTCAAGCAGCAATTGCTTCGTACAATATGTTAGTGCAACAGTTGCAAAATCTTGAAAAGAATGGTATGACAACAAAATATGAAATACTGATAAAACGATTTGAAAAAACGATGACAGAAATGGACACATTATTTCAGTATTTGAAAATCTTTGCATTTGCATTCATCATACTAATAGTGTGTGTAGTGGGTGTAGTGGGTGTAGTGGGTGTAGCAACATATCATTCATATGAAGGAAAGGGTACATCTGACATAAGAGATAGTGACAGCTACAAATACACAAAAGAAGGTAAGTATCTTTTCAAAGTGTATGTTTATTATCGTGTGACTTCTGCTTAAAGGGCCAGTCACATCTGACGTATGATACAACTTCTTTCTGAGCACATTTACCTCCCGAATCATATCCTGTAATACCAAGCACCAGACAGGTAGCCATACGGTAAACACTGGCTGGTGGCTCACCTACCAGTCATATGAAACGAACTCGTCCTGGGATTCAAACACCTTCGACCTCCCGCTCCCAAGGCTAATGACCAAATCATTAAACCAATGGAAACAGTTATATGTACCAAGACAAGATGACTGCATCTATATGGCTCATATGTCATTTGTATTTAGTGTAACATACATACAGTCGTATGTAAGAGGTTTTGAGCTCTAAGTGTAACCTTCACCTTGAAAGTTGTCTACTCCATATGGTGGTCATTTTGAGTTATTTAAAAGAGACAACCATGCATGACATCACAGTTTGGACATTCGGACATGAAAATGTATTTTCACAGTTCATACATCGGATTATGCTTATTCATAAACATTGCATGCATAGAGTGTTGGCGGATTTTACATACTTGGTAGATGTAGTAAACAAGACAAAGGAGCATGAAACGCTTATGATTTAGAATAAAACATGTCATATAGATGCATGGAGTTTTTGTGGATATTCCCTTCGATACATCTTAACCTGTGTGCAATATTACGTTTCTAGATTTCTCTGATACTTAAGATTTAGAAACAGCAGAGTTATGATATAGGCATTATTATCTTGCTTTGTGCGTTATTCAAAACAAGTCATATATACTAGTAGCTACAGTCGTATGACCTATGAAAAATGTTCATCAGCATGTGCACCTGGGTTACACACCTTGCATCATGTAAAGCTGTGACCTTTGTCATTGCAGAACAAAGGAAATTGCAATTAGTGACGTATGTAACTCAAAAAGTAGTATAGATGTCAGGCAACCCTACAGGGATATTATTCAATAATTCAAAAAGCACTTTATGCATATATGTATACTATTATTTTGTAACTGGGTGGCAGAAACGCTTGAAATGCTTGTTTATTTATCTATTAATCAAAAGTTTTCTGTTTCATTATCCGACTCTCATTTTATTACACAAGGTTAGGTAAAATTACAAACTCAGGAAACAAATTCTGGTCATCATCGCAAATTAATTGGGTTTTTATTGCTTGTAGTCAAATAAATGATTAGTAGAGATGATAAGCATGAGCATGAATTTGATGCTGCTCTTGGAAGAATGACAGAATATTGTAATTGCTTAATTTGAAGATATATTTTAAAGCAGAAAAGACTGAAATGTCATAGCCTTCGTTAAGTATTTTGGACTGTACTCCTTTTCGTGCGCATTTTTTTTTTTTTCACTTTTAACAATTGCATTTTTTCTGCTGTCAGGGTGCCTTTCCGAGGAACCACATATGCTATTCAAAGAACAATCGATTCCAATGTACGGCTACATTTCAAAAAATACAACGCTGGTAGGTCGCCGGTGGTTTTTTGAAAGTCTGAACGGCCACTTGAATGAAAACAACACAAGGCATGGTGTTATGGTCATTGCAGGCATGGGGTACGGCAAAACTGCACTGGTAGCGAATATGGTTTGTGCCTCTTCCATAGAAGAAAGCAATCGGATACGAAGACATCTTGTCGCCTATTACATATGTCGTTCTGATGCTTTAATAACGAAGAAAAAGCATATCTTCATCCGGAGACTAGCCTCCTTGTTTTCACACAACATTCCGGGGTTTTCAGACATGCTTAGAACAAATGATAAAATGTGTGTGGAATATTATAATTCTGCCGTTTGTAATGAAGACCCAAATGGCTGCATACATCATTGTTTGATATCACCTTTAGATAAATTACCTGTTCCGAAACAGTCCTATATTGTCTTAATTGATGCGTTAGATGAATGTGAAGATACCTACAGTCATAGAAATAGTGATAATGACATAGCCTTTCTTTTAAGGCATAACTTGTATTTAATTCCAGAATGGATTAAGTTTATCATAACCTGCAGGAATGTATCATATTGCATGCAGCTAACCTCACATTTATATACAATGGACATGCGTTTGAGTGAACATCACAACCAAGAAGACTTGAAGAAATATTCAACCATCCACGGATATAATCACAACGATGCCGGTGCAGTAAACTTTCTTCTGGCATCTACAGATATTTCATTCAATACACCTGGAGGGAAACTTCCGCCATTGGAATTATTTTATGAAAAACAGTTCGGAAGATATTTTGACCATCAATATTTCGAATGTGCTGCCATATTAGAAATTATTTGTTCATCTTTTGAAACTATAACGGAACAAACGCTCAAAAATATTGTTTTAAACACGCGTGAAATCACACTTGCAAAATATGAAGAAACAATGGATCATCTTTCGAATTTCATACAGTACATAGGTGACAGGATCCATTTTTGGCATGCCTCCCTAAAGGAATGGCTTCTCAAAACCAAATCAAAATTCAAAATAAACGTTTCTAGAGGACATCATTATGTTGCAAACTACCTTTTAAAGCAGGTGCAATCCAAACACGCAGATGTTGATATAATTCTTGTGATTATATTCATGCATCGCACGCATACAGATATAGCGGTGATAGTATTCTTAGATTTGACAAATTGAACATTACTTACATGATTAAACATGATATTATCAAAACAGAATACCCACTTCACCGTCTTGCTAGCCATTTCGACAGTTACCTGGCAATGAATCATCTTATAAAACAATTTCCAAAACTAGAGATATTAGATCAGTATAACGTTACGCCAGCGTATCTTTCGGCCTCACATGGAAATCTAGAATCTCTTAAAAGTTTACATGATGCCGGTGCAAATATGAACTTTAGGACCAAATCATTCATGAACATTGTTAACTTGGAAGAAGCCGCTCGTATCGCACTAGAAACACATCACTGGGATTATGGCATTCTTGATATTGCTGCACAAAATGGACATTTATCAGTAGTGAAATACATCGTCGAACATTTGAATTATTCCATTCATCAAAGAAATGGAATGAATTTGTTACCTATTCACTTAGCTTGCAAACTGGGCAATACCGAAATAGTAGAGTACTTCTATAAGAATGATAAATTAATGGTTGAATCACTCTGTCTATATTTTGCAGCAGAAAGGGGACATGTAGAATTAGTTTCTTATCTACTGCAGATAAATGTGACGGACGATTGCAAACCATGTGGTTCACAGCTGCATTTTATCCCTAAAGGTAAATCAAGGATTCAAGGACGGGCAATGATAACCATCTATCCTGAAGATTATAGAAAAAAATACATCCTTTACGACGACTGGAATCAGATAGCATGTGAAACAGCCTTACATGCTGCAGTTCGCTCAAATCATGTTAAAATCGTCAAATTGCTAGTGAATAATTGTATTTCAACGTCAGCATATCACTGTTTCGATCGTGGTGGAAGGACTCCGCTAATATCAGCTTTGCAGTACAATAGAACTGAAATTATCAAGGAATTCTTCAATTCAAAATTGATAAAAACAGACATGAAATGTGGTCAAAGAAAATCGTTTGCAGATTTCAGCCAGTTAAATGATAGAGAAAGAGATATTTTGAATTCTTATCATTGTTGTACTGAATGCACAATTATGCATATAGCTGCGTATTTCGATCAACTTTGGTTCGTAAAGTTATTACAAAATTACAATGTTTCTATAATTTGGAATGTAAGGGACGCAAGTGGATGCTCTCCAGTTCATACAGCAGCTTGCTTAGGAAGCAAATCTATTCTAGAGTATCTACTTGAAAACGTGAAAGACGAAGTTATTGAAAGCAAATGTAATAATGGCTCAATACCTCTTGAAATAGCTGTGTCATGTACCACTTTTGATAGTTTTGATATCATTTTGAACAATAGAAAAGCGCGGAGGCAATACTTGAACAGAGAATTTAAACATTCTCTTGTCTTCAAAGCACTTCACAGATCTACTGCGGATATTCTAGCCATAGATGCTAAAGATATACAGACCAATCTATGTAAGATATTAGATTCACTTCTTGATTATAGTTTAGATATTATGAACTTGCAAAATATATATCAGCAGAATATTCTTCATATTGCCTTAATGAACGGACATTTCGGAATTGTCAACAAACTAATGGAAAACTTTCCTGATGTGTCGAAGGAATTGATGACTAGTTTCGATAATAATTCTAAAACCCCAGTACAGCTTGCGGTTTCAAAGTTAGAAGATACCGAAAATGTACTTTACACCACACTTGCTAATACGTTTACTTCGCAAGAAGAATATCTGTTGTCAAAGGAATATTCTATTTCAATTGCTCTAGAATTTATTGAAAAATACGACTTGTTTTCTGATACTGACATAAAGGCTATGTTAATAAGTCTTACTAGTAAGAACTATGGTTCAATTACACTAGGATATTTAAAGAAGCATTCAAGACATTTTGGGGACCATGACTTCATTTATAATGTTTTGGTTCAAGATTCAGCGAATGTTTTATCTCTAATAGTTCATATAAATTGGCTGAAGTTTAGAATGGCAAATTCTACAAATCCTTATATGTGTGTAAACAACTGTGAAGCCATAGTTAGGAAATGTCACCTACATACCATAGCACTGAAACATCGGCAATTATCTGTTTGGTTTGATACAGAAGGCGTTGATGTTAAAGAAGCAATTATGTCCGATTTTGAATTAAATAGGCGTTTTCCAGATATGCTGAGCAATTGCTATGACAAAGAGGGTTATAATGTTTTAGAAAGAGCTGTGCAAGGGAGAAGTCCGGAGCTCATCATATATCTGCTAAATATCGGTGTAAAAAGTAATAAACCCGTGGAACATTTACTTTGGTTAGCGATTGTTCCATTTACGTCGGCCAAATATACGGATTATCTTACGTTCATTCAACCGATGTCAAACAAATTGTATGTTTTCAAAGTGCTTAAAAAATCCAATTTTAGAGAACGTTTTAAACGAGCTATCACCACTTCGGGTTATTCTGAAGTTCCAAACATCGTTGGATATTTAAATAAAGATTTAAGATACATTTTTCAAGCCAATGAGACATACAAATGTATAGACATAGTCGTGTCCACACTTATTGTAAAGTTTCGTTACCAACTTAAAGCGAATTCTTTTTGTTCGAAAGAACAACGAAATTTTTCTTTGGTCCATATAGCTGCAATGCACAGCATGTCTCTGACTCTTTCAAATATTTCATCGTTTTACGGAAAAGACATTTTAAATTGTCCCAATTTTCATTTTATAACTCCTCTTTATCTAGCTAACGCTTTGAAACAGGAAGCAGCTAAGAATTTTTTAAACAATATGAATTTGAAGCCTTCATACAAAAACGTCGATGAAACTTATCTCTTCCTAGAGTTCAATTTAGCATTTCTGTCAAAACTGTATGGGACAAAATATATCAGATGCGTTTTTAGTTACAATGTAGTGGTACCAAGAAATATGTATAAAATAATTAAAATTTGGTTATGTGTGAGAAAGGTTGCAAAAACACTTAAAGATAGTGATTCACTCCGAACCAGTTTACATGTGAAAAACTGGTATAATTATTTGCAACTTAAACATATCTGCACAACAAAATGCAAAGAATATTTATTGTTGCCGCAAATTCGTGAAAGATACAGTATCTTTCCAAAACAAATTACTCGTTTTCATTATTTTAAAGTGTTACTAAAACGAATGGACACTTACCTGCTTAAAATATTTCAAGATTTTAGGTATGTCATTAAAGAAGATAGCGTATATCAATATGACCTGAAAAACAAGGCAATAGATTTATTCGACCATGTTATATTAAAGCTAGAGCATAATCCTAGTGATTTCCGTGATTGTCCAGACTTTTATGGCTATGTATTCAGTGAAAACAAAGCCTTGGGTTTAATAAGAACTAATTTACGACGCATGATATTACAGCTTAAAGTAGACATCGCTAAAGAAAACTCATATATATTTGACCGAACATTACTTTTTTCAGACTACATATACAAAAACATATATATAAATAAATCTAAATTTATTAATGACGTGCCATTTTATAAGGATCTTCCAGCATATTACTACGTTTCAGAGATAGAACGATTACCCTTTTTTGACAACGTTTACAACTTGCATTTAAAGTTAACTGGAGGGCAGGAAAACTTACATTTTGCAAATGAACTTGTGAAAACAAAATTGTATCAAGATTGGGTCAGTCAGACAGATCGCATTAGGAAAGAATATGTAGACTTAAGAAGAAATTTCTTAAAGGATCTGCCATAGCAAATCATGTAATTAGTTATGTATATTCAAAAACTGAAAACATTTTAAGAATTAGGTACTGTGTATGTATGGTGTTGTATTTTATATTCGCGTAAGGATTATATATACATATAGTTCATTTGGGATAATATGACAGTGACACAGCAGAAGAGTCCTAAATTACTGTGTACACTCATAATATAATGTATGGATCAAATCTTTTCTTGCACACACGATGTACCTTTCTATGCAATGGTTATAAACGTTTGCGTACGTACATGTATATATCTATTACTTCACTATCATATTATAAAATTATCTTAAATTAACTGTATATATGAATTTTGTGGTGTTGGGGGATAAGAGAGAAATAAGTCAGATATTTCGGCGGTTACTGGATATCATGAATGTTCTGGTAACGCACAGTGTGAATTTTATACAGTTAAGTATTGAGATACAATTCTAATTTTGTTATTTCTCAAACTAATGCTTTTAAACAATTATTTTTGCGAATATCTTATCATGACAGGAACTGTAAGAAGAAATAATTTACATAAGCATTTATTTTTTTTCAAACTATTTCAATGTGATAGTGCTTAGTTATTTAAAAGAATTGATTATGAAAATAATTTTAGGTGTTCTCTGATACTATATATAATGCAATTATTATTTAAGAAGTTTACTATGCACATTTGTACTATCATATGCTGAATGCAGGTCTGTTTTGTGTAGAAATCTTTCGACCTCTAGCATATTATGCAGCCTATAAGAGTAGGCTCCTACATGTTAATTGTTATTTTAGAGAACATCGTTATTTTAAGAGTATGACGTAACGACATTGTGTAAAATAATTAACAATAGATAGCGCTTAATGATTATATGACTATTATCACCATGTATTGGTTGTTCTAGTTTATGATGTTTAGGTAGATAGTTAACATTTCAAAATAGAAAACGACGACAATGTGAATGTTGCCTTTCTGTCTGTAAAGCTTTTTAGAGTTTGACTTTGTCTCTACCTTGACCAATGGCTTGTTTTTTATAACTCAACGTGCTTAGGATTTGTTTAGAAAGTGCCATTATGTTTGTGACATATCAAAGGCTTTTGGTTGTGTATTCGCTAAAAGCATTCTATTGAACTATAACAAGATTATTTACCTACAAAATCGTGTCGTAAAACAATATCCGTACATTCTTAAACGAAGTGTACCCCTGTCAATGATCCTGGTCCTGGCTGCTTTTGGTTAAATGGATGATATTAGCATCATCTTGCAAGCAATACTGTATAGTAAAATGCATATGTCATGTATGTTTTTATAGTTATTGTTACAATTTGTTTCACTAAACATTTGAAGTGGCAGATTATATTTTTACATGTTCCAATAATTCGCATTTAGATGTAGCATTAAAAATTCTTATCCTATAACTCATTGCTTGTCAGTGTTTTTATATTCTGCAATAACAAATGTTACAGAATTAACCAAGTCTCTTGATGTAAAAAAATGGTGTATTTTTACCACGAAACGATCTTCTTTCCTTAGATTATGTGAAAAAAAAACGAAAAAAATGTGTGTCCAAATGCGATGTTTTAAAATTCTAACAAATAAATTTTCAGATTTTTGTGTCTCGTTTACGAAATAATAAATATGACCCTGCATTTCATCGTTTAACAAAATACAGTCTAGAATTCGGATGCGTTGTAATTAAATCTTAAGTGCATAGCACGAGGGATTTATATTTTTTCGATTCTAACAAAATATTGTCTTTAAAAAATACCCCAATCTATGATAAACGCGTAGGAACATTCCATTGTAACTTACAAGCAGTGAATGCGATTTAGCGCTTCGTGGGAAACGTAGTGTATTTTATCTTAAAATAATGTATAGCATCTTTTCCTGTAAAAGTTGCGGATCGTGTTAGGATGATATAACTTTGAGGTTTTTACGTTTGCTTCTAGTTCCTCCTTATTATTCAGACTGAGTTAACCAGGCTGTCGCCCTTCTTAATGACATGTTAGTACAAATCGAAATTCAGAAATTCAAGTTAAATATTGTACTTAAATATGATTCTTTCACAATTGACTGTATATACGTTTATTTCATTGTCCATTTTAAAATTATCTTTGATGAAAATCAACAGACACATATGTTTATTAATTTGTTAATGAAGCAGTCCCGTATTACACATGTAGGGCCCTACCTCTTAAAGCACTCGGTGTCGATTCACTTACCATCAAAGATTGAGGATCGTGATAGTCTTGGTTAAGGAAAACTCAAGACACGTGTTTTGTGAAACTAATTTAAATTTCAGTAAGTTGTTTCGGACAAGCAGCAATATAAACGTTTTCTTCTTTCGTTGACATGGCAGCCATATATTTTTCCTGTACAGACATTCTATATACACTCTGAAATTGAACACTGCAAAGAATATTCATGCAATTGTTCATGAAATTATTTCAGAGATGACGTTTTAAGAAATCGGTAAACGAACGGCGTGCACTCCAACAGCTCATCATGAGCATATAGATATTGGTAATGCTTTCTTAAATAGATAACTACGAATGCAACGTAAAAGAATCTTTGTATCCAAATATTTATATCTAATTTAAATTTCAGATTTTTTATTTCAGTTTTGTAACGAGTACCAAGTGAGCCGATATTGCATGAAAAATAGCACAAGCTTCACGACGAAATGTTTTTCGATTAATTATTACAAAATTTAATCATAAACTTATACACTGCTCATACTGACCTTGCATGTACAAGAGCATAAAAGCATGTATATAAAAATACTGGTATCGAATTATAACAACTGTACGATGTCCATAATGGCTGTTTATACTTCAAACAATAACAGAGGTCATTGAGAGGAAGTGTAGTGACAATGAACCATAACTCTAGCTGATCCCATTTTTGAATGTTTTTTATGTAAATAAAATGTCCAGAGCATAATTCGAATAATATAAGTGATTGACTTGATAAGAGATGTAGTGGACTATAAACTACATCCATAGAATACCCCATTTTCGAATGATCTCCCTCTATGTAATATGCTTGTCCGGGGTATAACTCAAAAAGTATTTAAGATATTAAGTTGAGACTTCACACATTTGTAGAGGACATTAAGATGGAGTACAGTGATTAATTAAGTTAACTCTAGCTTACTCCCTTTTTAAAGTATCTCCCTTTATTTCTTATACTTGTCTGGAGTGTAACTCAAAAAGTATTTTAGGTATTAAGTTGATACTACACACATTAATAAAGGACGTTGAGACGGAATGCAGTGATCAATTACTATAACAGTTATTTTAGTCAACCCAATTTTTAACTATCTACTTTTATGTAATATACTTGCCCTGAATATAACTGCAAATGTCATATCCTACTAAATTACTATTATTCACACACGCTCAATATGAAGGAAAGACATCCATTTTCGATGCGGCGCTTCGAAAACAAACATTTTTAGTACAAACTGAAGTATGTCCCTTTTCCCACTGTTAAGATATCCTTATACTGGTTAGGTTTACCTAACCAGTCCACGTCGTTTCACATTATTGCTTTGAAACTTGCATCAATTCTTGACCATCATAATGCATTTACATTTGTATCTCCAATATAGCAGCAGATATTCATAAATCATGGAGGTGGGTGAGCAAAATTGTCCTTGTATATGAAACACTAATAGGTCAACCATTACCACCCTTTCATAATTGTATTTTTGCGCTCAACCAGGGAACTGACCATATGAGGTCAATAATGTTCATTGTGACTTCATTAATGTAGCTCAAAATTTAGGATATTTGTTATACACAAAGAAAATGTTTGCATTTCACTATTTTGAAGAATTCTGTCTGTCCATCCGAGTGACTCAAGTTTGTGTCGTCCATAACTCAAATTTACTTGATTCACGAATCTTTACAGGAACGTTTTTAGCCTGTAAGGTTTTGTTGAAGCCCCTGACACCAATAACTTCCGAAAGTAAGGTTGATTTTAGCTTGTTTCACCTTATGACCATATTATTTTGGCCGTGTCTATCCAGTTGTGTCTACACTCATTAAGTTCATGATTAGTGGAACAATTTTGAGTCCATTTGATTACCGACCTAAATCGTGTTTTGCTGTAATGTATTTTTTTCTAGCGCTGCAATATGAACCCTGAAACTGTATTGTATCACTATAATTACTATTTTTGAAAGTTCAAATACATCCTTGAAAAGAAACAATAGATCTATGTACAGAACGTGATACTCCAAATTCAAACGAAGCGCTAACTGCTTGCTTTTTGAAAAGCTTAAACTACTTATCCCAACGTATGCTCACTCTTATACTTCCTTGCGTGAACATCCGATTTCTGACCAGATACTATAAATCTAGACATACCTACTAATAATTCATGTAAAGAGAACTATAAATCAGTGAATTATTATAAAGAACGGATACATTTTGAAACATATTCTTGCTAGTTGACGAACAAAGACTCTGTGACACATTCAGTGGAAATTAAGAAACTAAAACATAGTTTATACCATATAATCAACATACTCTTGTTGTAAAAATGTTGGTTTACCAAGCCATATAAAATACTGCAAGACGCTCTTATTGTCTTTACATATTTTTTTCAAATTATGTATTTGATACAGAAAAATTAAACAAAATTATGTTAATAATGGTGTTAACTATGTTTTAGTTTCTTTATTTCCACTGAATGTGTCACAGAGTCTTTGTTCGTCAACTAGCAAGAATATGTTTCAAAATGTATCCGTTCTTTATAATAATTCACTGATTTATAGTTCTCTTTACATGAATTATTAGTGTCAGTATACTACAATATTATGACATCCCGACCAAAACAAACAGTATACATTAAAGGGAAAAATAAAAATTGAAAAAAGCATGCACCCCACCCACCAAAGACAATAGCGCTCTACCTTAAACCATAACTCAAGCATGTGGACTTCACAATTTAGTGATGTGTTATAAACTGTTGTGTAAGATTGAAAGAACAGCTCAACTATTTCTATGGTCGAGCATCTGGAGGAGACATTGAACTAGTAAATAAGTGCCAGTTTGAAAAATTTCATCATTTGACTTTGTCAGGAAACTTGCACAAAAATTGGATATTTTTCATGTAAGTAGATCAAGAATTGAAATGACATGTTTTAACAATATTTGCAACAAAACACACTAATACAGGTTCTCAAAGCTTATATAACAGTAATTTGATTGTGTATTATGTCAAAAGACCACCAGACTACATTTTAGTGATATCATCATGTTTTCACTGGTGGCCATTTTGTTCCGGGGCAAGTTACCTTAAATCTGAAAGCTCCTGTGATGATTTTTTTATTTTTCTTTGATACACTCGCTCCCCAACTGATAATGTTTAACACTCTTGCAAATGATCGAGTTCCACCTGCTTCATTGTGAGGTATTGGTGTTTCTTTCTCATGCATAGTAAATCCCATTATAACCCTATAAAGTTTTCATGTTGAGTCAGTGTATTTTAGCTACGGCATCCGTTTTGTATAGAAGAGCAGACCCGTTTAAGCAATTTCCGTCGAGGACAATCCAAACTAGAGCTATCACTAAATGTGATTAATACCCCCAAAAGACTGCTTTATAAACTGAGAAAGTTCGTAGTAACAGAATACCTTGCAAACAAACTAAAAAGAGATATTGTTCTTGGCAATAACTCTGTAATTTGTCAAGATAGAGTTATGGTTCTTGTACACTGCACTTCCTCTCATTGTGCTTGACCATTGTATGAAGTTGTATTGAATTCCAACAAGTAGTTTTCGAATAATGCTCCGGACAAGTAAAAGTAACAAAGGGCAATAACTCTGAAATGAGTCAAGATAGAGTTATGGTTCTTGTACACTGCACTTCCTCTCATTGTGCTTGACCATTGTATGAAGTTGTATTGAATTCCAACAAGTAGTTTTCGAATAATGCTCCGGACAAGTAAAAGTAACAAAGGGCAATAACTCTGAAATGAGTCAAGATAGAGTTATGGTTCTTGTACACTGCATTTCCTCTCATTGTGCTTCATCATGCCCTAACTCTGTAATAAGTCAAGATGGAGTTATAGTTCTTGTGCACTGCACTTCCTCTCAATGTGCTTGATCATTGTATGAAGTTGTACTGAATTCCAACCAGTAGTTTTCAAGTTATGCTCCGGACAAGGAAAACTAACAAAGGGCAATAACTCTGTAATTAGTCAAGATGGAGTTATAGTTCTTGTGCACTGCACTTCCTCTCAATGTGCTTGACCATTGTATGAAGTTGTATTGAATTCCAACCAGTAATTTTCAAGTAATGCTCCGGACAAGGAAAACTAACAAAGGGCAATAACTCTGTAATTAGTCAAGATGGAGTTATAGTTCTTGTGCACTGCACTTCCTCTCAATGTGCTTGATCATTGTATGAAGTTGTATTGAATTCCAACAAGTAGTTTTCAAGTTATGCTCCGGACAAGGAAAAGCAACAAAGGGCAATAACTCTGTAATTAGTCAAGATGGAGTTATAGTTCTTCTGCACTGCACTTCCTCTCAATGTGCTTGACCATTGTATGAAGTTGTATTGAATTCCAACCAGTAGTTTTCAAGTTATGCTCCGGACAAGGAAAAGTAACAAAGGGCAATAACTCTGTAATTAGTCAAGATGGAGTTATAGTTCTTGTGCACTGCACTTCCTCTCAATGTGCTTGACCATTGTATGAAGTTGTATTGAATTCCAACCAGTAGTTTTCAAGTTATGCTCCGGACAAGGAAAACTAACAAAGGGCAATAACTCTGTAATTAGTCAAGATGGAGTTATAGTTCTTGTGCACTGCACTTCCTCTCAATGTGCTTGATCATTGTATGAAGTTGTATTGAATTCCAACAAGTAGTTTTCAAGTTATGCTCCGTACAAGGAAAATGCAACAGACCGACCGACCGACCGACCAACCACCGGGTGACTCCTATATACCCCCCTAAACTTCGTTTTGGGGGTATAAAAACAACCCCAATGTATTTGGTTGAAATGGATTTAGTGGTTAGGAGATGCAATATAAAAAGGTTTTTAGGATCCATGAGTCAATCGTCAGCAACTTCTTCAATTGACTTCCTCTCATACATCATTTCATGGAATATCATAAAACTTCACAAGAAGCATCCTGGTATGAAGCTCTCTTACATGTGTTCAAATGCTTTCAAGTGACTTTCATCATGGCTACCAGTGCTAAAAAATGAAAATCTCCAAAACCGCAAGGCCTAGAACTTAAATACCGGCATTTGTTATACAGCATAGTCTAGTGGTCCTCTACAAGGTGTTCAAATCATGTGGACCCCTGCAGTCAAAACTTGTCCCGCACGGGTGGTCATTATTGTGCATTGTAGTTATAAAGGAAAATCTTTAAAATTCTCCTTGTCTTAAACCGCAAGTCGAGGAGTTTAGACATTGTCTAGTTGAATTCTTCCGCTTGTGTTCTATGCAAGTGGGCACTGAAAACTTTAAAATCTTGACAAACACCGATGTCCCAGATCTTAGATATGCCCTATGTAGTAATACCTTGTGTTCCTCTTTCAAAGTTTGACAGTTGTTGTTCAACAGAACCTACGAACGGACTGTACTCAATTGTAAAGTTACTCGCAGTTGCCCAGGTATTTCGGTTGGTTTTGAACTAGAGATCTTGAATTTCTAGAGAAGACTGTGAACATTAATTAAGAGATAGTGGTTCCGTCACCTCATTTGGCATATTTTTAACAATTTATCATTTCGTCAGTTCAATGGCATGTGATCCAATTACAAAAGCGTTAGGCTTTTAAAAATGTATGTAAATAGTTTTGAAGTTAGATATCCGAGAGCCATTTTCTATACAGTTCACCTTGACCTAGACTTTAAACCAACAATGGCTATCCACGTAAACAGCGTTCATCATACTAAGCAAGAACCAAAGCTGAATGATTATACAGTTGGTCATCTGTTTTACTGAACAAACTCAGCAAAACTGTACAAACAGTTTATACAATGGACAAGCATTAATCAAAACGTTTATATTATTAACCAAGACAATACCGAATTAAATTCCTACTTTTGTTCTTGCAGACGGGATGGGGCACAAACACTTCACCCCTCAAAGCTACGCATTTAAATGCAAGATGGTGCTAAGCAATAAACAACAAAAACATTATTTTTAGTATTTTTATTCCTGGTAGAATAGGAGCTGGCATTTGAATACCGTGAACACTTGTTATAATATTACACTTCAAATATGCAGTCTCTACAGATTCCCAAAACAAAACTACGTTCTGGGGGAATAATGCCCTATGTCAGAAATATCTATAAATCTGCATGGAACTGCTAATACAGATGAAACATAGTAAATAAACTGCTGATATATCGGATAGAATCATACGCTGCAAGGAATATACAAAACAATCTGTATTTCATATACTAAGTACATATGCTTTGAAAGTGAACTGGGTTTACCCAGCATAAACTTCCACGTAATCAACAGTCAGTGGTTATTTAAACGTTACATAAATTATAACGCAAGTGAACACAGTACCGTATGTGCGTTACAGCATGAAAGTTTCTCTA
The DNA here is from genome assembly GCA_022818135.1 of Saxidomus purpurata. NCBI lineage: Eukaryota > Metazoa > Mollusca > Bivalvia > Venerida > Veneridae > Saxidomus > Saxidomus purpurata. The sequence continues at coordinate 21,573,424 of JAFMSR010000013.1, read as the reverse complement.
CAATTTTGTATTACCACGTTTAAACTTGATCATTCCTGATGGAAACAAATTAAAGCGGAGGTCTAACCTGTACTTTTAACCTGCTAAAATTTCAGCTTAAAAAAACAACTGCATAACAGAGTGACACACTATTAATAGTTAATGTAGAAAATAACATTCTTTTTTCTAAAAGCTCGAACAGATTATGTTACTTTTTCCGTAAGTTTGTAAAGTAATTTCATGCTGTGATCAAGTGGAAAAGCAAGTAAATCCATAGCTCAGATCAACCAAGAAAATATATAACTGAAATACTGAACAGTTTCAGGACAACATCTAACAGTAGCGATGTAGACATCATCAAATGTTGTACAAGGCGTCCATGCCGTCTACATAGACTTACAGTGCATCTGCTAATAAACTTCTTTTGTGATATTTTTAATGCATTTTCTATAGAAATACCTGACCAGACGGGGACATGTCATATTTGTTCCACTAAAATAAACTTATCTAAAGCAGCAATACACCAGACAGACAATTTGTCGCTACATCCTGTAGCAGACAGAAGTAAGACTAGTACATTGGTTGTTTGCATTTATAATGATTATTTAGTAGAAAAAGTATGGCACTCCTGTTTCTTATGTACAGGTTTTCCAGTAACCTCACATAGCTCATTTTAATTTGTAAAAGCATATACAACTGGACAGTACTGCTATACTGCGACAGCAAAAGCTGTATCTTACTGTTATCTCTAATTTGTGAAAACGGTAATTTTAAAGCTCAAGAGAATATTCAAAACAAAACTGGTTTTAGTTTATAAAGTATTTAAAGTAAAACACCACAACATAGCCTAAATGAAACAGTAACAGAAGAGCATGCACGTACCTCATCATGTACAGTTATATGTAAAATACACGAGACACTTAATATAATGGCGTCTCCAGGTTGCAAGGTCATTTAACTACGTAAATTTAAGAAATAAACGTTTTTTCTGCAGAAATTTTAAACATATTATGGATGTAAGTTTAAGACAACAAACCAACAATTTGGTCATTTCGTGGAAAACAGTAAATCTATAGCAGCATCTTCACATACCTTCTTCAATTATAATTTTTAACGCTGAACTATAACATGTTGCGTAAAGTAGCAAAATGAAGAAACAAATGGTTAACTCATCAACTGCAAACAGAAGGTAGGTTACGTTAAGCAAAAACTTACTACACATGTGGCTTCTCTAAAATACATTCAACCTGAAGCAAAAGGTACCAATATTTCCGAACAACATTGAAAAAAGTGTAACTTTCTTTTAAACATTCAATACAAACTGGAAAATCTTGGCAATAATTAAATATACCAAGAACACTTCAATTCAGAAGGACTACTGCCTTCAGCTTTAATAGCATAAATAAAGTAAGAGGACTTCATTTAGTTTCCAGTACTTTACAACTAGCAGAATGGAAAAATGCATTTAAATTATCATGATAATGATGCAAAATACAGTACATATTAAACTTGGCAAAAGAAACAAATGTGATCAGTCAAGATATTCAGATACTTCTAGTAATAAGACTGCAGCTAGTTGGTAGTAACTGTCCTATATACATGTAATCTTTTTTTTAAATTCATAAATCAGTAAACATTTCGCTATTAAACCGAGTACATTAAAATGATGCAAGAAGTAATTAAAATGGTATGTTATTTTTCACTATAGATGACTTCATCATTGGTTGTAAGAGTTTACTGTTTCATCTATGTGATAGTAAATTTCGACAGACTAAACTGTACCTTTTAAAAAGAAATCTAAGTAAAATATACTTGCATTATACTATTTTTGCAACAGTTAATTAACAAAACAATATCGTCCCTCTCTGGGTTTGCAAGTAATATTCAGACAGATCTCAGAATCTTGGCAGGATGAAAATCGTTGTCATTCAACATAAAATTTATCCTACCAGGTTTCTACTTTAGAAAACCATACAGGAAAACAGTACAAAACGTTGGCTGAAAACTTAAATACGTGCTTCAATGATATACCACCAAGTTGTTTCTACGTTGCGAATGCATAAAACCACTTCTTCCTTTGGGATTAAGCTTGAATATTGCCATAGGTTTAAACTTTAAATTTGCTAAATAACAGACAATAGAAATCATGTACTTCTTAGCATGCGTGACTTCTCTAATCTCTACTGAAGCTTACGATTTGTACTGCTTTCTAAAATCAAATATTATATGTAAACAGTTTAATATTCAGCACGGTAAGAATCATACTGAATACAAGACTATTTCCGACAGTAAAAAACATTAAGTCTTCTTTTTTTTGGCACTTGCAACAGAATTTATCACAAAACAACAAGTTGTCACATGACAATTTCTATTGCAAGAATTTTGCAGAGTCAAAATTTCTGCATCAACAAAAGCATAATGTGTGTCCCTATTTATAGAAGCTGTTTGTCAATTCTTTAATAAAAGGGACTAAAGAATAGCTCAGAATCTCGACTGTTGATTAATATTCAAAACTAGTTTTAACTGGTTGTTGCAACTACAGCATGGAAACAACAATCTTCAACTATCTCAATTAGTGAGAAAAAATTGTTTCACTCAAACTGCAACTGTCATCTAGTTTAACTACCCTAGAGAGAAACTGGTCTAGTATTTTCATTCCTTCAATACACAGCTCATACTATTAACAATACACTTTTTTTTCAACAGCGAGTTGTAATGAGTAACTTCTATAACCAACTGCTGTGACTGATGAACTTTTAGTCACTTATTTGCTTATGCTACTGTTCAGGTAGAAATCTTGCTTTTATCATCTTGTAAAATGTAGTTTATATATACAATAAATTGCTATCTATGTGAATATTTTGCTAGACAGTCCCACAAAACAGTTTGTAATTATGAATCATCGACTCATCTTCAAACAAGTTATAGGTTATTCTGTAAATGTAGATGCAAAATGTTCAGCTGCACTAATCATTTAACTAAAAGTCAAACTTTATCATGTTTTGGCTTCAGAAGACTGCCAGTATATAAAGTTGAAATAAAAGCAAGGACATTTTCCTGCAGCTGAAAAGTCTTACTAAGACTTCAATTTAAAAAATTGACTTGTAGATAAATAATTAGTACAACCGACGATTTTGCAGTATAATATCGATATTTACTGAATAGCTTATAATTTGTTTAAAGAAATAATACAAAGCAAGGTAGTACATAATTATAACCTGGTAGAAAGTTTCTCAACATTATGTTAAATATACTTTTATAAGCCAGCATTTCAATTAGAAAAAACAACCATGTCATCTATGGAATTTCAAATAATGTAAAGAAGACTGAAGTCCGTGTTAACTGGGTCATATTCATTAGTTAACCTGTCCAGAAAAACATACACAATGACAGTGATTTCATGAATATTTTAGTGAAATATAACACCAATAATTAACACTTCTAGTAAGGATTCTGTATTTTCAGCTTCATTCTTCGAAATATTTTTGTTTCACAGAGTTCTTCTGAAAAAATTTCATTAAAAGGACAATTTACAGTGCCAAGATAGGAATATATTTCAGATATAAATATGTATGCCAAATGAGAAAATTAAATGATCGTTTTTCGTAATTTCTGTACCGTTTTAGATATAAAGCTCTGAAGAACTTGAATTGAAAAAAAATAAACATTAAATATTCTTCGTAAAAGTTGAAAAAAATCCATAATAAAGAAAATTCACCAAACACTATTCATGAACAATATTGAACTAATTTTAATATACATTTATCTACAGAAATAAAACCAGACCCATATTCATCAATACTTGCATTCAAATGTAGTTCATACTTCAAAACATTGCTGCATTTATAAATACACAGCAATGATCGAACTTTGCCTTAAAATTGACACACCTAAAAAATGTCATGTGCATACTGAATAATGCATCTAATCAATAAAGCCTACACAGATCTGAACTTTTGAATACCAAGTGTTAATGAATATTGGCCTTTTATAAGAGATTAACACCAGTAATATTATTAAACCTTTACATGTATTTTTTTTTTCAAGTAGTTTATCATTATGTTTTCACCGTTATCAGACAACAAACCACGAAGTTTTTAACTACAGAATGCTTCTATTTTTCCAAAGCATATGATGGCAACACTTGAATTTTTACAAGCGCTACTTCCAATTTCTAGGAAGCAACGCAAAGAGTGAATTTTTTAATTAACATCCTCTAGACAACAGTAGTATATACCAACAGCTATGGTCCAAGATTTCTGCATGTTTAATTTAACATATATGCCTACAAACATTTTTCAAAAAGAAAAGTTCCTTTTTAACTTTTGAGAATACTTTTTGATGCTTTCATGTTATTTCTCAAGTGTAGAAAAAAAGTCAATTTCTAAAGACAATAAACACCACAGTAAAACTATCAGACAAAGTATCAGGGATAAACATTATAACTTATATAAATACAACTTCAGTGTTTCTAACTGCAAATTGCAGTGCATTAAATTATAAAGACAGTAACTGTTTTACAGGAATCAGTTGCATCAATACAGAACAGGATTCTCAATCATCAAATCAGGTTTCTGTTGAAGGAGGGTAAATTAATCGCCCAACATATCCAGTTTATGGGCTTATTAATCAGCCATCTAAACAATTGTTTTGCAATACAGTTGTCAGGAAGACACTTCTGTTTTGAACCTATTAATTTAAATATATGCAACCTCTTTAGAACTCTTATACAGCCAACATCAAAGCATGTTAAACCTTATAACAGTGTTGTCACAGTGAGAATCTATCTAAAATTTGTCCCATGGTGTAAAGCCCGATTGAAAATACAGTAATACAGATGTACTATGAAACAAATTTTAGCAGTCGTTAGTAGAGTACCTAGCGCAAGTGCAAGTTTTGGGATTCACAAGTGTTGTTACTGCACACTTCCAATAAAGAAGCTTTACTGGGTCTCAACGCTGCTTAGAAAAAGGTTGTTACAACAGACATGATTCTGAACAGTAACAATGCCACATACTTGTATACAGTTTTCAGAATCTGTTCCTAAGAAAAGATCACACCAAACCCTATAATAATCTTGCCCTACCTCGTAGTCTTCAGATTAACTCCAATCTTCATAATGAAACTTTTAAAAAGAGGCTTCACTGATAATGAATAAGGTGTAGTGTACTTCCAAATCAGTACTTCAGTACCATACAAGCCACAGACAAGAACTGTTATAAATGAACGAGATCATAATCTCATGAAATTTCCTTTGCATTGAACAAATAAAACTTCCTTCAATTTCAGAAACATAATCTTACATAATTTATGGAACAAAGATCAAGATATTGTCATTCAGATAACCATGGATCTCAGAAACAGAAATTCAGGACATATTTAAGTCAGTGTTTGTCATATGCTGAAACCAGTGTTATAGAGGGTTACATTTTCCGAATCAGAATAGTATTTAATAAAATACATATTCAGAACTTCAGACTATTTTTTTTTATTTAAGTAAGTTCTATCGTTATTTCATGCCAGTTTAATGCCGCTCTACCAGAAAATGCAAGGTACGTAAATTAGTACCCAGAATACTGACAAGAAAATAAATATATGGCAGTTTACTCGTAACGAGAGGGCCTAAAAACAGTACCCTCATTTTTTTCTTGTAAAAATAACAAAATAGTAATCAACAAGTATCAAAAATAAATTCTCACAAACTGGCCATGATCTGAACATCTAAACAATGACCATTCCTTTGTTCTTTTTCCGTATCTTTCTCCTCCCTCGTAATAAATACACTACTCTGGGGCCTTCAATCACCATCATAAAAACCTGATATAGATGCCCTTTTATTCATTCAACAATATAGGAAAATCTTTTGAAAAAAAGAAAGCTTGTAAAAATCCTATTGTCTTTCTCAAAAGATTTCCCAAAATCTCATTTAAGCATGACTCAGTAACTACTATGATGCAACAGATCCTAGTTCCGCTTTCTGGCTTAGCGGTGATTTGGTGGTCTGTCCTGCATTGGTGGCCCCTGCATTGCCTGGTTGAGCAAGGCACGAATACGTCTCTGTGCTGACTGACTGGCATAAAAATGTCCATAAATAGAAACAGGGACCTCTTCATTATCTGGGAATGACTTTGTGTCTGGAGTTTTCACAATGGCTTGTGTAACTCGCTGCATCTCTTTTACCTGAAAATATATTAAGTTTTACTAGTATAATATTGTAAGTAAAAAATTAAATATGCAACCATGGAAGAAAGAAATATTATGATCAGGTATCACTTTATTCTGTCCCTACAGAATAAGCATGACCACATATATATATTCATGCTACTATTTACACAATGACAATGTGCAATTAGAACAGCTTGTCCATTAAAATTATGTACGAGTAGTTTCTCTTGATTACGTCTCAAGGTTTTATTTTGGATGCTGATGTGTTTTTAGCCAAATCAAGACACCATCAATTCATAACACTTCACAAAACGCCAACATTTGGCAGTGCTGATTTGAAGCGCCATACAGCAGGTGAATAAACTGATCATAAAAACAAAACAACAATGAACATTCAGTTATGATGCAAGGAGCAATTATGGTTCTTGGCCAACTTTGGTGCTCGTCTATGAAAACTCTGTCAGCAATTATGCTACAAACCTTGTTACTAAATTACTTCTCATCGTCCTCACTTTGTTTAGTGAATGTCATTTGCCCTTAGTATACAGCCAACCATAAATAGTTTACCATATGTGGAAGCAAGCCTTTTTCTGTTTTCCCCAAACAATAGTTTAAGGTAGTGGGGGTCTAATGGACACTATTCCAAAACACATTAAACTTGACATTTATATGATCTACATCTGTTAACAGACTAGTGTGCAAAATTTAAAGACATTTCACCCTTTAATTAGCAAGAGCTGTCACATGACAGCACGCTCGACTATTCGAAAGCTTGCTGGTAAAATGGGGTTTTTGTCTAAGAACAGGAGTATTGTGTAATTGTCTATAGGAATTAAGGTCAAAGATATGAAACTTGTTCAAAGACCTTTGTAAATGTACATTGCATTCAAAGCCTTACTCTGGATTCTGCAAGCCAACTGGAGGGAGGATGGGGGGGATAATTTCAAAGAAATACATGACCTTGTATATTTGATCATGAATAATTTTGTAACTTTTCAAAATTGATATGTATAGAATTAAGAAAGCATGACCGCTGCATGCTGCATAATCATTCTATGACATTTCAAAAGAAAGCCATTTTGAGTATTTCCATATTAGTCTGGTAAAAACTGTGACAAAATTCCAAGTTAAAAATGGCATAAATATCTCAAAAATCAAAAACATTGGTGAAGATGTTGACAGTAAACATACATTTTAAGTTTCAAGTCAATACGTTCGATAGTATTCTATCTTTAACAAAAAATTCAAAGTTAAAAAGGGACACAAATCCATCAAAAATCAAAACAGAGTTATCGGGATTGTTTTCTCAGGTGTAGATGTTGATGGTTGACACATACTTTGAGTTTCAAGTCAATACTTTTGATAGTATTCAAGATATTTGACTTCATAAAATCTTTTACCAAAAATTCTAAGTTAAAAAGGGATATAAATCTGTCAAAAATCAAAACAGAGTTATGGGGATTGTTTCCTCAGGTGTAGATGTTGAAACTTAACATATATTTTGAGTTTCAAGTCAATACCTTACATACTATTCAAGATATTTGAATTTACAAAAAACTTTGACCAAAAATTCTAAGTTAAAAAGGGGCATAAATCTGTCAAAAATCAAAACAGAGTTATGGGGATTGTTTCCTCAGGTGTAGATGTTGATGGTTAACATATATTTTGAGTTTCAAATCAATACCTTGTATAGTATTCAAGATATTTGAATTTACAAAAAACTTTGACCAAAAATTCTAAGTTAAAAAGGGGCATAAATCTGTCAAAAATCAAAACAGAGTTATGGGGATTGTTTCCTCAGGTGTAGATGTTGATGGTAAACATGTAGTTTGAGTTTCAAGTCAATACCTTTGATAGTATTCAAGATATTTCACTTTATAAAAAACTTTAACCAACGCAGACGCTGACGCCGACGCTGGGGCGAGTGCAATAGCCTCCTTATTCTTCGAATAGTCGAGCTAAAAATTAATTCCATTTTTTGTTGCCCTACCCCCACTTTAGAAATACTGACCATATTAAAAAGTACCATAAAAGTTAAAATAGGTATGTTTGCAAGTATCTATTTACATTTTTTTTTTCCAGGTTCAAAAAGTACTGCAAGCAATGTAGAATTACAAAACATGAATTATAATTCTACAAGCTTATCATGTGTAACAAAAAATATGCAATAATGCCAAAAACTAGGGTGAACAATTTGCCTAATTTTGCCACGAGACATATCATACATGTACATATACACGACTTTAGCAAAAGATTCGGAGTAGGGCCATTACTATTGATTATAAAACTTTTATAAGTAGTATATGAATTGAAATATAGGAAAAAATAAAAATGTTTTACCGTCTACTTTTTGAGATATTCAACTTTTAAAAATGAGCATGGTCAATGTTTGTTTTTTCAAGTAACTGTACAGCTTGATAAAATCAAGGAAAATTAAGATACAGTTTTCAAATCTTGTAAAATGGCTCAATTTTTCATGTTATTCAGTTTGATAACTAAAAAATAACGAAAAAAAGTTTTGGCTCCTTCGGGGATTGAACTCAGGACCTCTTGATCTCAAAGCAGACGCTCTAACCACTGCGCCACAGTACAAAATAGGTACTGCTATAAAATCCAAAGTATTCCAAATGATCCTTAAACAGGAAGTACTCATTACACATCCACTACCTTAAACAGCAACACAGAGGCATCTGTCATATATAGTCAACTTCAGTATCCACAAATCAAGGACCTACTACTATGTTACATATTCCAATACATGTCATTTGCCCTTAGTATACAGCCAACCATTAAGTTTACCATATGTGGAAGCAAGCCTTTTTCTGTTTGCCCCATTCTGACACCATTAAAACAATAGTTTGAACAGCAACACAGAGGCGTCTGTCATATATAGTCAACTTCAGTATCCACAAATCAAGGACCTACTACTACGTTACATATTCCAATACATGTCATTTGCCCTTAGTATACAGCCAACCATTAAGTTTACCATATGTGGAAGCAAGCCTTTTTCTGTTTGCCCCATTCTGACACCATTAAAACAATAGTTTGAACAGCAACACAGAGGCGTCTGTCGTATATATAGTCAACTTCAGTATCCACAAATCAAGGACCTACTACTATGTTACATATTCCAATACATGTCATTTGCCCTTAGTATACAGCCAACCATTAAGTTTACCATATGTGGAAGCAAGCCTTTTTCTGTTTGCCCCATTCTGACACCATTAAAACAATAGTTTGAACAGCAACACAGAGGCGTCTGTCATATATAGTCAACTTCAGTATCCACAAATCAAGGACCTACTACTATGTTACATATTCCAATACATGTCATTTGCCCTTAGTATACAGCCAACCATTAAGTTTACCATATGTGGAAGCAAGCCTTTTTCTGTTTGCCCCATTCTGACACCATTAAAACAATAGTTTAAACAGCAACACAGAGGCGTCTGTCATATATAGTCAACTTCAGTATCCACAAATCAAGGACCTACTACTATGTTACATATTCTAATACATGTCATTTGCCCTTAGTATACAGCCAACCATAAAGTTTACCATATGTGGAAGCAAACCTTTTTCTGTTTGCCCCATTCTGACACCGTTAAAACAAGTTTCAACAGCAACACAGAGGCGTATGTTATATAAGTAAAACTTCGATAACTGAAGGTTGCAAGGGGTTGAGTAAAATGCTAGAGTTATCCGAATCATGAAAAGTTTACAAGTTTTCTGCTGTGATGTATCATATGAACAAAGTGTATTTGAGGACATTTATGTTGTAGTAAGATTCATACATTCATTATATCACAAACCTTAATTACCATTTGTATTTATTTGATAAAATCCTGTCTGTTTTGTTTGCATACATGTATAATCATGGTAGTTACTATATGAAAGAGTAATGTAATTTTACTTCGCCCAGTGTACTTACTCGAGATCAGGTGCTTGACTAGATTGCTTGAATACAAAGTTAATTTTTGACATGATAATTTGATAGAAATTACTCTATATAAAATATGAGGTTTTGGATTTTTGTCATGCATTATCATCAAAAGTTCACTCAGACTCATACTTTTCATCATATCATTAAGTTCTCATAATGAATCACTCTCAAACATAATTTTCTTAATTTTTTTCTTATTCAATAAAAGGAATAGGCAGCTGTAATTACATATGATTGAAGACAATTAATGTGCAAATACTATTTTTAACACTTTGGCCACTGGAAACCGGATTAATTGATAATAAACATTCAATTAATACCAAGTTTTTCTTTTGACGTGTCAAAATAATGATGTGCAGAGGTGAGAAAAATCTGATAAATCAGTGAACTTGAGTTGCCGTAGGTAATTTAGTAAGAAATCTACCTGGCAGGACCACAGGTGTTCCTCAAGTTATCCCGGGTTCTCGCATTATCGATGCTTGAGTTATCAATGGTGATTTCTGGTTAAGCATATAGGTAAAATTGCTGGGACCGACAGGAGTCCTAAAGATATTCCCAATTCTCGAGTTATCGATGCTCGAGCTAACGAAGTTTGACTGTATAGTAAACTTCAGTATGCACAGACCAAGGACCTACTACTACCTTACATATTCCAATACATGTCATTTGCCCTTAGTATACAGCCAACCATAAAGTTAACCATATGTGGAAGCAAGCCTTTTTCTGTTTGCCCCATTCTGACACCATTAAAACAATAGTTTGAACAGCAACACAGAGGCATCTTTTAAATATAGTCAACTTCACTATCCACAATTCAATTATCTACTAATATGTTACATATTTTAATAAATGTCATTTGCCCTTAGCGTACAGTGAACGTTGAAGCTAACCATCTGTGGAAGCAAGCTTTTTTCTGTTTACCCCATTCTTACACCATTAAAACAAGCATTTCCACAGTGTAAACGAGGCGTTTTAAAAACAACAAGAGCCATGTTACACATGGTTAATCCCCCCGCCAGGAAAAAGTTACCTGAAGGTTGTACTTTCGTACATTTTACTTGGTGAGAGGAAATCCTTAAAAAGCCGTATAGTTATGGTCATGCTGAGTACAGTTTTCAAGTAAGTGGAAAAAGAATAAGGCAATGAAGAGAAGGTTTGCAAAATTATATTAATGTTCATTATCAGTATAGGTATGATATTTTTCTATTTGACTAAAAGTAGACAAGGTAGAGTTATTGTTCTTGCACACTGCACTTCCTACCAATGTGCTATGTCAGTGTATTAAGTTTGAAGAAAATCCCTCAAGTACTTTTGGAGTTACGCTCCGGACAAAGTTTTTCAAGTAAATCTGATAAAGGGGAATAACTCTAAAAGTAGGCAAGGTAGAGTTATTGTTCTTACACACTGCACTTCCTACCAATGTGCTATGTCAGTGTATTAAGTTTGAAGAAAATCCCTCAAGTACTTTTGGAGTTATGCTCCGGACAAAACTTTTAAAGTAAATCTGATAAAGGGGAATAACTCTAAAAGTAGGCAAGGTAGAGTTATTGTTCTTGCACACTGCACTTCCTACCAATGTGCTATGTCAGTGTATTAAGTTTGAAGAAAATCCCTCAAGTACTTTTGGAGTTATGCTTCTGACAAGTAAATCTGATAAAGGGGAATAACTCTAAAAGTAGGCAAGGTAGAGTTATTGTTCTTGCACACTGCACTTCCTACCAATGTGCTATGTCAGTGTAGTAAGTATGAAATAAATCCCTCAAGTACTTTTGGAGTTTTGCTCCGGACAAAACTTTTAGAGTAAATCTGATAAAGGGGAATAACTCTAAAAGTAGGCAAGGTAGAGTTATTGTTCTTGCACACTGCACTTCCTACCAATGTGCTATGTCAGTGTATTAAGTTTGAAGAAAATCCCTCAAGTACTTTTGGAGTTATGCTTCGGACAAGTAAATCTGATAAAGGGGAATAACTCTAAAAGTAGGCAAGGTAGAGTTATTGTTCTTGCACACTGCACTTCCTACCAATGTGCTATGTCAGTGTATTAAGTTTGAAGAAAATCCCTCAAGTACTTTTGGAGTTATGCTCCGGACAAAGTTTTTCAAGTAAATCTGATAAAAGGGGAATAACTCTAAAAGTAGGCAAGGTAGAGTTATTGTTCTTACACACTGCACTTCCTCCCAATGCGCTCTGTCAGTGTATGAAGTTTGAAATAAATCCCTCAAGTGCTTTTGGTGTTATGCTCCGGACAAAATTGGGACGGACGCACAGACGGACGGACGAAGAGCATTTCTAATATCCCCTTCGCCTTCGGCAGGGGATAAATAAAGTTCACTATCCACAAATCAAGGACCTCCCACTACAACACGTTTTCTTGTACATGTCATTTCCCCTTATACCATAGTATACTGTCAACCAAAGCATTTACCATATGTGGATGCAAAACCCTTTCTGTTTGCCGCATTCCGACACCATTAAAACAGTAGTTTCAATAGCAACACAGAGGCGTCTGTTATAAACAATCTAGTTCACTATCCACAAATTAAGGACCTACTACTACGTTACATATTATTATATATGTCATTTGCCCTTAGTATACAGCCAACCATAAAGTTTACCATATGTGGAAGCAAGCCTTTTTCTGTTTGCCCCATTCTGACACCATTAAAACAATAGTTTCAATAGCAACACAGAGGCGTCTGTTATAAACAGTCTAGCTCAGAATCCAGGAATCAAGGACCTACCACTACCTTACATATTCTAAAACATGTCATTTGCCCTTAGTATACAGTTAACTATGAAGCTAACCATATGTGGAAGCAAGCCTTTTTCTGTTTGCCCCATTCAGACACCATTAAAACAAGAGTTTTAACAGCAACACAGAGGCATCTTTTATAAACAGTCTAATTCACTATCCACAAATCAAGGATCTACCACTACCTTACATATTCTAAAACATGTCATTTGCCCTTAGTATACAGCCAACCATAAAGTTAACCATATGTGGAAGCAAGCCTTTTTCTGTTTGCCCCATTCTGACACCGTTAAAACAATAGTTTTAATAGCAACACAGAGGCGTCTGTTATAAAGGGGAGCGGTGGTGTAGAGGTTTAGGTGTCTGCCGCTCATCCTGGAAATTGCGGGTTTGTGCCCCACCAATGTCACGACCGTACCTCCTCATATGGCACCAGTACTGGTTTTTCCAGGAAGCAGACTCAATGTGACTCGATAAGCTCAAAGCTTTCTTCACAATCGAGCTAAAATAAATTAGTATAAACTAAACTAAACAGTCTAGCTCAGAATCCACGAATCAAGGTCCTACCACTACCTAACATATTCTAATACATGTCATTTGCCCTTAGTATACAGTTAACTATGAAGCTAACCATATGTGGAAGCAAGCCTTTTTCTGTTTGCCCCATTCTGACACCATTAAAACAAATGTTTTTAACAGCAACACAGAGGCATCTGTTATATATACTCAACTTCAGTATCCACAAATCAAGTACCTACTGACCTCTGTCCTGCTAATTTGACAATTCAACTAACCAAAATGAACCCATAAATAGCTTATATATACTGAAGACAAACATGTTCAAATAGCCAGTCTAACAATCAACATAACCACCATTCAATTCTGATGCATGCAACTAAATCTGCCGCATTTCTTGTAGGACATTAGTTTTTAATGTTAAACACAAATCTTACATGTTGTCCTCCTTTTCCAATTATTCTACCAATCATTGGCTTAGGCACAAGGATTTCTGCCCTAAAGTGGAAATCTTCCATATTTGGAACCATAGTTTCTGTTTTGATCTTCTCTGCGATGTAAAATTGAGCCTGAAATAAAGCAGATTTGATGCATTATTATCATTTAATGATTTCCAATAGTGCTGTCATAATTTACATGGTAATTAGAAACATTGACATCAGTAAACACATCCAATTTAGGTTATGTCAACATACATCTTCAGTACGGCTACCAAATAGTCATCATGTGTCAATGTCCTTGTATCATGCCTCTGCAACATTTTTTTCTAGACTAAGCCGGTTTTTTTTGTATATATATACTGAACAACTTAAAAAACGCTACCAGAGACTTGATGGGTATTTTGTTCTATTTGCAAGTGCAACTTTGAAATTCAAAAACAATAAGCGTTTTGCAATACCTTAGTTTTATTCAACAAATTCATTATGAAAATCATTTGTTTTCATACAAATTTACTTACTGCTCAATATATTTATGACTTATTAAAATGGTTGTGTTCTCAAGTTTTAAAGCATACTTGTAAAATCCTGTCTTGCACGATATGTTAATTGAAATTAAATCTTAAATTGGTGGAATCTTTTTCAATATATCTTTATATCAAAACGAAACAACTGTGACATCAGAAGAACACATCCAATAAGACTGTATCAACACAGATCTTCAGTACGGCTACCAAGCTATCATCATGCATCACAGTTACCAGAGTTAGCAGAACTGATAAAATTCTTTTATCTACTGAATACTTTAAAACATCAACATACTTGAATGTTTCTGTCCTTACTACTCCAAACATTTCACAACAAATTCTTACGATTCTTTGCATCTGACACAATTAACCAGACAGTTGCTTTTTTGGTAAATTTAAAGCTCATGTACAGTGCTGACCTTAGAATAAAGATATGGGTTTCTCAAAGTCATGGGAAATTATTATTTTATTTAAATATCTATTTGGATAGAGCATGCACAGAGAGCAATTTTACTCACTGTTCAAAACCTTGATAAATCAAAAATAAAAATGGGTGTGTTCTTAAAGTTATTAAATATACATGTAAATTTCTTTCTTTCAAGACATATCAATTGAAATTAAATCTTAAATTGGTGGAACCTTCTGCACATTATCATAGGCTGGAAAATCAAAGTTCCTATCTCAATTATAACAGGAATTTTAGTTTGTAATTTCTTATTTTTCCTTTTCCGGAAACCCGATGTCCATCAAAATTTCTCATAAAAATGGGACCTGCAATCCACTATTTATTTAAATATTTGACAACAATTTATCTTTATATCAAAATGAAACAACTGTGATATCAGAACAACACATCCAATAAGACTGTATCAACACAGGTCTTCAGTACGGCTACCAAGCTGTCATCATGCATCACTGTTACCAGAGTTAGCAGAACTGATAAAATTCTTTTATCTACTGAAAACTTTAAAACATTAACAAATCTAAATGTTTCTGTCCTTACTTCTCCCCAAGTTACAGCATTTCATAACAAAATTCTTGCTATTTTTTGCATCTGACTAAATTGAGCAGACAGTTGCTTTTTTGGAAAATAATAAGCTCATGTACAGTGCTGACCTTAGAATCAAGGATATGGGTTTTCTCAAAGTCATGGGAAATTATTAGTATTGTATTGAACACATTCTGAAGTCATGTGAATCTATTATTTTATCTAAACATCTATTTGGATAGAACTGAGACAGGAACATAACCCTTTTTAATGATGATGTCTAATTATCCTAGATCAGTCTAAACATCAACATTAAAACATCAGACTGGAGCGGTACAAAGGTTTGTTTCAACAGAAACTTTCAGAGCTGCGTCCTTTCTGTCATCATATGCATTAACAACTATTTTGCCATTCTCTTTGCCCTAAAGTGAAGAACTGATGGTGCCAGAAACATAAATTCATTTCCATTATTACATCAGACTGGAGCGGTACAAAGGTTTGTTTCAACAGAAACTTTCAGAGCTGCGTCCTTTCTGTCATCATATGCATTAACAACTATTTTGCCATTCTCTTCACCCTAAAATGTACAACTGATGGTGCCAGAAACATAAATTCATTTCCATTATAACATCAGACTGGAGCGGTACAAAGGTTCCTTTCAACAGAAACTTTCAGAGCTACGTCCTTTCTGTCATCATATGCATTAACAACTATTTTGCCATTCTCTTTGCCCTAAAGTGAAGAAATGATGGTGCCAGAAACTAAATTCATTTCCATTATTACATCAGACTGGAGCGGTACAAAGGTTTGTTTCAACAGAAACTTTCAGAGCTGCGTCCTTTCTGTCATCATATGCATTAACAACTATTTTGCCATTCTCTTCGCCCTAAAATGTACAACTGAAGGTGCTAAGAAAGATTCATTTCTATTATAACATCAGACTGGAGCGGTACAAAGGTTCCTTTCAACAGAAACTTTCTGAGCTGTGTCCTTTCTGTCATCATATGCATTAACAACTATTTTGCCATTCTCTTTACCCTAAAATGTAGAACTGAAAGTGCTAAGAAAGATTCATTTCCATTATAACATCAGACTGGAGCGGTACAAAGGTTTGTTTCAACAGAAACTTTCAGAGCTGTGTCCTTTCTGTCATCATATGCATTAACAACTATTTTGCCATTCTCTTTGCCCTAAAGTGAAGAACTGAAGGTGCTAAGAAAGATTCATTTCCATTATAACATCAGACTGGAGCGGTACAAAGGTTTGTTTCATCAGAAACTTTCAGAGCTGCGTCCTTTCTGTCATCATATGCATTAACAACTATTTTGCCATTCTCTTCGCCCTAAAATGTAGAACTGATGCTGCTAAGAAAGATTCATTTCCATTATAACATCAGACTGGAGCGGTACAAAGGTTTGTTTCAACAGAAACTTTCAGAGCTGCGTCCTTTTTGTCATCATATGCATTAACAACTATTTTGCCATTCTCTTCACCCTAAAATGTATAACTGATGGTGCTAAGAAAGATTCATTTCCATTATAACATCAGACTGGAGCGGTACAAAGGTTTGTTTCAACAGAAACTTTCAGAGCCGTGTCCTTTCTGTCATCATATGCATTAACAACTATTTTGCCATTCTCTTTGCCCTAAAATGTACAACTGATGGTGCTAAGAAAGATTCATTTCCATTATAACATCAGACTGGAGCGGTACAAAGGTTCGTTTCAACAGAAACTTTCAGAGCTGCGTCCTTTTTGTCATCATATGCATTAACAACTATTTTGCCATTCTCTTCACCCTAAAATGTAGAACTGATGCTGCTAAGAAAGATTCATTTCCATTATAACATCAGACTGGAGTGGTACAAAGGTTCCTTTCAACAGAAACTTTCAGAGCTGCGTCCTTTCTGTCATCATATGCATTAACAACTATTTTGCCATTCTGTTCACCCTAAAATGTACAACTGATGGTGCTAAGAAAGATTCATTTCCATTACAACATCAGACTGGAGCGGTACAAAGGTTCCTTTCAACAGAAACTTTCAGAGCTGTGTCCTTTCTGTCATCATATGCATTAACAACTATTTTGCCATTCTCTTTGCCCTAAAGTGAAGAACTGATGGTGCTAAGAAAGATTCATGTCCATTATAACATCAGACTGGAGCGGTACAAAGGTTGTTTCAACAGAAACTTTCAGAGCTGCGTCCTTTCTGTCATCATATGCATTAACAACTATTTTCCCATTCTCTTTGCCCTAAAGTGAAGAACTGATGGTGCCAGAAACATAAATTCATTTCCATTATTACATCAGACTGGAGCGGTACAAAGGTTCCTTTCAACAGAAACTTTCAGAGCTGCGTCCTTTCTGTCATCATATGCAATAACTATTTTGCCATTCTCTTTGCCTTTAAATGTAGAACTGATGGTGCCAGAAAGGTAAATTCATTTCCATTATTACATCAGACTGGAGCAGTACAAAGGTTCCTTTCAACAGAAACTTTCAGAGTCACTTCCTGTCTGTCATCAATTGTGTCTTCAACTTGCATCTAGAAATTGTTCTCAAGTTATCCTTGCATTAGTAACAAGTTTTGCTTCAAGGGCTAAAACCCTTCAAAGCGTTCAGAACTTTGCTGAAGATTATGCCCCAAGAAAATATTATCAAAGTTATTAACTAAAATATATGGACACACTGTATAAGAGCTAATGAAAATCTTCTGAAACTAACTTAGCCAAAGACTGGTAATCAACCTAATTTGCAACCTATCTCAAAGAGAGGCTACTCTGTTTATATTATTTCATACAAGTTTACATTAGTTACTGCACATTAGCAGGAAGCAAATGCTGGGAAATACAGCGTCATGAACACTGTTGTACATTAAACTATGCTATTGACTATTGCGAGAGTGATGCATTATGTCTCTCTATTTAAAATGGAATGTGAAAACAGGCACTTCCACTATACCAATGAACAACAGGCACCTCAGACTGGAGAGGTATGATTCACTAAACATAAGGCAAGACATTTTATACTAATCGTTTTCTTTCAACAAACTTTCAATTATTTACTGTCAAGGGAAGTAAAAGTTCATACACCTTATCCTTCGTAACAGTAAGAAACTGAAGTTTCTCAAATTATGGGACATGATGAAGGCCATTTAAAAATCTAAAGAGAATCTGTACAACTGACATCTCAGACTGGAGCGGTACAAGGAGGTTTTCCACAGAAAACTTTCAGTTCTCACACCTTTTGTCATCATAGATACAGTGTACAATGTACATTGGCTGTAAAGTTTTGAATGCTTCAGAATTTAATTAACCAGTTTTATAGATATGCTATTTGGAAATCTGTTTCCCTAAGGGAGTTGTGTGCCCCCTATCCCCAAGACACTTTTACGAAAATGTCTAATATATAAATTTATTAATATATATATCAAACATTTCTCAGTTTATCATCAGGGTGTTGTCCAGTAAAAATGCTTGTCCACAGTTAAAATGGAATTCATATGGCAACAGTTTTTCTTCAACCTGTCTGTAAGGCATTCAACAAACCAGTATCTAAATCTATTTATCCTTTCACTTACTTTCCACTGTGCTTCCGCATTGCCCGTAATAATAACTTTGCGTTGTTCTTCACTCCTGTGAGGTCCTCTTCCTTGTTTTTCATTATCTCCACCTTGGTTCTGGTCTAGTATCTACAGTACACAGTGCAACAGACCAATAAACTGCATGTATATACCCATAACACTAATAATCACATTTAGTTTTCAGTTACTATCCCATTCAGTCTGGTATACAACAGTATGATAATGTAAATCCTCGTCAATCTTTAACAAGTTGATGTCAATTTACTAAGTAAATGCCTTGCTTTATATGTAATGCTAGTCTAATCTAAATCAATCTGAAGAGTGTACATACACACACAAGATGTAACTATTCAATCTTGACCTTATCATAATTTGGTAGTGGAAGCTACATTTTTCCATTATACAAGATCTTTTACTTTCTGAACAAACTATTTATACTTGAAAAAGAAAACTCACCTTTATTCTAGCATTTGATAATCTCATAATACTTTTTATGTTGACTCCACTTGTTCCTATGACTGCACCAACTGTTGATTCTGGTATATACAGGTATGTGACTTCTAACTGCTGAGGGGGCATGGGTGGGGCAGCACCATATATTCCTGGTCCACCCTGATACATGCCTGGACCTCCTCCCTGCTGCTAGAAAAGTTAACATAAATTTATAGAAGTTGTGAAGTTAACACACTGTGGTTGCACTATTATTCCATGATTTGTATTGGAACATAACTGAACAGGCAAAATACCGACAGTAGTCAATTTAACCTTTCTGTTGAATTAGAAATAGTCAACTCAAGGCTTGAAACCAGTTCATCTTTTGTCTGTGCGACATCATATTTGCACTAAATTTCTGTGCAACTGACAAATTCTTAACCTTCAATGCACAATTGTATTTAATGGTAAATTGCATGCATAAACTACATATAATATACTGTAGTCATAACCTATTTGTAAAGGTGGTCTAAAACCGATAATCACTGGAGATTTATTGTTTTCACAATTTTTTGTAGACCTGTTCAGAATTCTTTTCAAGACTAAATACATGTTGTAGCATATTTTAACAAAGTCATAGGAAAGACTGCAATTTACCATGGGGTAAGGACCCTGTTGGTACGGTCCTCCTCTGCCCCCAGGTCCTCCCATCATTGGACCCATGGGGCCACCTGGACCCATTCCACCATATACACCCATATTCTGCAATGTCCAAATACAAATCAGATCAATACATGTAGTTGTCCCTTTGACTTCAACAAACTATTCCCATACCAATAATCTGACCTTAAAACTTTCTTAAATGTCCCTTACTGACCAACAGATTTATTTAATTGCTGTAACACTAGTAGATCTATTGCACTGTAATGGTTCATACAGAAGTTCCGAGACAAAATTCAAGTACTTTTCAAGGACTTTTCAAGGACTTTTTTCCAAATTTCAAGGACTAAAATGATGCGCAAAAACCGACTTCATGTCAGGATACATAGTCAAATGTCGCCTTAAATCATATTTGAAACATAATGTTGATATGTATCTTGGTTATTCAAATTACTATCAAGCAAAATTCATGTTGATAATCTCAATATTTACATGCTATTCAAATCTAGATTTTCTGTCATGAAGAACAACTGTATTGACTCTTGTCAGATTTTGTTTATAAATGCTTTTCTTTTCGTTGATGACTCTTCAATGCACTTTCGCCCATATTGCGCACTGTCTATAGGTTTATCCATCACAACCCAAGTACACTTGTGTTTGTTCCCCTTAAAATCCTTTATCCATGCTTTATAACTATCATTCGTGAGCAATGTCGATGATAAAATGCTCTTATTTCGGCTAACTTTCACAAATTTTCCGCGACCATGTCTTTTGGTAAAGGGAAATCACTCTGGTAGCAAGCGTGTCTAAATTCCCGAGTCCAGTACGTAGTTGATACATCACACGTGAGCAGGTTCGATGGACTGATACAGACTGTTTTCTCGTCATTTTAAGGCGTGATACAACTATTTTGGACGTTTTTTACACGGAACATACCAATTCAATGACTTTTTAAAGAAATTCACTAGTTTTATTTTCAAATTCAAGTACTTTTCAAGGACTTTTTCCCAACAGAGAATTCAAGTACTTTTCAAGCACTTGGCATCAAATTCAAGTACTTTTCAAGGCCTGTGCGAACCATGACTGTAATCATCAGTAATTACCTGCTGATAATTTTGCATATCCAGTTCCGCACATTTTCTCATTTTTTCGAAGAGCAGTTCTCCCCCTTTCTTGCAATTGTCTAAAGGACCGGTGATAGTAACAACTCTGTCTGCGAAATATGTGGCATCCTGTGCACTGGAAGGTAGAGCATATTACTGGAACATTAAAAATCTTGCATTGCATTATAAACCATGTTTAATAAATACGGTTTATTCTGCTTTCCTTTTCAGCAACATATCATTAATTTTTATCATTTCTACCCATTATAATTACCCACCGCAACATTCGACTAAAATGTTTACCCTTTCTTGCACTTTTGCAAAGCACCTGAGAAAGCCTGATACACCGAGATAATACGTTGAGACTTGACAATAGTGTGGTTAAACCTTGTACTAGGATGTGCCAATGTTCTAAGCATATGGATTGAAACTGGATATACTTAAAGTTGTGTCAATGTAGCATATGGATTGAAACTG
This sequence comes from Saxidomus purpurata, assembly GCA_022818135.1. NCBI lineage: Eukaryota > Metazoa > Mollusca > Bivalvia > Venerida > Veneridae > Saxidomus > Saxidomus purpurata. The sequence continues at coordinate 21,551,859 of JAFMSR010000013.1, read as the reverse complement.
GATATACTTAACAAAGTGAAGCTTCAGACTGGGGTGGTACATACTTTGGTATAAATCCTCATGTAATATAGGAAACAACCAGTTCATCACTGCTTCACTACGTGTTTCAAATAAATCAACATTGGTATACATGTACAAATCCCCTCTCCCTCCCCCTCCCCAGTACAAGATAACTAAAAAGTTTACCCTTTCTTGCACTTCTGCAAAGAAGCACCTGAGAAAGCCCGATATACCGAGATGATACGTTGAGACTTGACAATAGTGTGGTTAAACCTTGTACTAAGATGTGCCAATGTTCTAAGCATATGGATTGAAACTGGATATACTTAAAGTTGTGTCAATGTAGCATATGGATTGAAACTGGATATACTTAACAAAGTGAAGCTTCAGACTGGGGTGGTACATACTTTGGTATAAATCCTCATGTTATATAGGAAACAACCAGTTCATCACTGCTTCACTACGTGTTCCAAATAAATCAACATTGGTATACATGTACAAATCCCCTGCCCCTCTGCCTCCCCAGTACAAGATAACTGATCTTTTACAGTACTGTATTTGATACCCTTCTCTACCAAGAGTTATGTACTTGCTCTGTCTCTTACCTACAAGTTCACGTGATCCACAGTAAAACTTTAGTATTTCAGCTAAATCAGTAATTTTTAAACATGGAAGTTCTTTTTACATCAGACTGGAGCGGTACAAAGGTTCATTTCAACAGAAACTTTCAGAACTACTTCCTTACTGTCATCATTTGTGTCTTTGACTTGCACCTAGAATTTTTCTCAACTTATCCTTGCATTACTAACAAATTTTACTTAAAGCAATAAAACTCTTCAACTTGACCACTATTTTGTTGAAGACTATGCCCATGCCCATAGAAAAACATTACCAAAGTTATCAACTAAAATATATATGGACATTGTTTCGGCGCTTATGAAAATCTTCCGAGACAAACCTAGCCCAAGACTGGTAATCAACCTAATTTGCAAGCTATATATTCATTTCCATCTGCAAGCTCACATTTATAAACCATGTTTAATAAATAAGGTGTATTCTGCTGTCCTTTTCAGCAACATACTGTTAATTTTTATCGTTTCTACCCATTATAATTACCCACCGTAACATTTGACTAAAGAGATTACCCTTTTCTGCACTTTTGCAAAGAAGCACCTGAGAAAACCCGATACACTGAGATGATATGTTGAGACTTGACAATAGTGTGGTTCAACCATGTAGTAAAGTTGTGCTGCCAATGTAGCATATGGATTGAAACTGGATATACTTAACAAAGTGAAGCTTCAGACTGGGGTGGTACATACTTTGGTATAAATCCTCATGTAATATAGGAAACAACCACTTCATCACTGCTTCACTTTGCATTTCATAGAAATCATCATTGGCAAGTTATAAAACAAGAGCTGTCTCATGACAGCACGCTCGACTATTCGAAAGCTTGTTGGTAAAATGTTTTTTTTTGTCTAAGAACAGGGGTATTGTGTAATTGTCTTTAAGAATTAAGGTCAAAGATATGAAACTTGTTCAAAGACCTATGTAAATGTACATTACATGCAAAGCCTTACTCTGGATTCTGTAAGGAGGGGGAATAATTTCAAAGAAATACATCACCTTGTATATTTGATCATGAATAACTTTGTAACGTTTCAAAACTGATATGTATAAAATTAAAAAAGCATGACCGCTGCATGCTGCATAATTATTCTATGACATTTCAAAAGTAAGCCAGTATTTCTAATAATAGTCTGGTAAAAACTGTGACAAAATTCTAAGTTAAAAAGGGGCATAAATATGTCAAAAATCAAAAACATTGGTGAAGATGTTGATAGTAAACATTCATTTAAAGTTTCAAGTCAATACATTTGATAGTATTCAAGATATTTAGATATTTGACTTCACAAAAATCTTTAACTAAAAATTCTTAGTTAAAAAGGGGCATAAATCTGTCAAAAATCAAAACAGAGTTATGGGGATTGTTTCCTCTGGTGAATATGTTGATGGTGGACACATGATTTGAGTTTCAAGTCAATACCTTTGAAAGTATTCAAAATATTTGACTTTATAAAATCTTTTACCGAAAATTCTAAGTTAAAAAGGGGCATAAATCTGTCAAAAATCAAAACAGAGTTATGGGGATTGTTTCCTCTGGTGAAGATGTTGATGGTTAACATATATTTTGAGTTTCAAGTCAATACCTTTGATAGTATTCAAGATATTTGAATTTAGAAAAAACTTTAACTAAAAATTCTAAGTTGAAAAGGGGCATAAATCTGTCAAAAATCAAAACAGAGTTATGGGGATTGTTTCCTCAGGTGAAGATGTTGATGGTAGACACATACTTTGATTTTCAAGTCAATACCTTTGATTCTTTTCAAGATATTTGACTTTATAAAAAACTTTAACCAAAAATTCTAAGTTAAAAATGGGCATAAATCTGTCAAAAATCAAAACAGAGTTATGGGGATTGTTTCCTCAGGTGAAGATATTGATGGTAGACACATACTTTGAGTTTCAAGTCAATACCTTTGATAGTATTCAAGATATTTGAATTTATAAAAAACTTTAACCAAAAATTCTAAGTTAAAAAGGGGCATAAATCTGTCAAAAATCAAAACAGAGTTATGGGGATTGTTTCCTCATGTGTAGATGTTGATGGTAAAGATATAGTTTGAGTTTCAAGTTAATACCTTTGATAGTATTCAAGATATTTGACTTTATAAAAAACTTTAACCAACGCAGACGCCGACGCTGGGGCGAGTGCAATAGTCTCCTTATTCTTCGAATAGTCGAGCTAAAAATTATTTTTAATAATTTTTAAAATAAAATTCTGCATAAAAAGCGAAATCCAAACAACAAATTGGCAAGAGCAAACAGCTTGCCTTCTGTAATTTACATGTACAAGATTACTACCTGGAGACAACAATACGTGTCCCAGATTGTTCCATGAAATTCTTGATAACTGAGCCACCTTTACCAATGATTCTGCCACATATGCTGTTTGGACACAATATCTTCATTGGATAATCTCTGAAATTGACAAAGCATACATTTACATCTTTTCTTCATTGCTATGGGAACTATTCTATTCTCTGGAAGCTTCTACTATAAAGCAAATATTAGTAACAAGTTCACAAGTACAAGAATGTCTCTGAGAAAAACATGTGAAGTTACATTTGGTTTGCTCTTTTACTTCAATCACTTTGTTTAAAGTTACAGTCATTTACCAAGCACTCCCTCTGTATTTCTAACCTTTACAAATAGAATTTAACATGATGTCTTCCTTCACAGACTTTTATTACAAAATGCATATTGCACAAATATATGGAATAACAACATTAATAGGCAGTTGTGTTACTTGTACCTGTCATTTCCTAGCTGATCTTGTGGTCCCTTCCTGCAAAGAAAATGACAACACTAACTATAAAACTATTGATAGCAATCTACATGCAAACTGCATTACTTGAACAGTAAAATTCTCTAACAGTATCACAATACAGAAATGCAAACTAAAGATAAAATGGGTTCCTCAATTCACACTTTCGGTGCAAATGCTTTACACAGGGTCTCCCCTAGGGCTAAAAATACCTAAACTTAACATCCATTATCATGCAAGGTTATGTAAAGAATTCTTTCCTCAAATTGAAAATTCAAAATGTTTTGTGTAACATTTTAACATTATGCAAAGCTGGTGATCTACAAGTGTTTAACAATACCAACTGTACTAAAGAGTAAACTACCACATAAAGACAAGAGAAACGTCACACCATGAAGTGAAGCTTTCTTCATAGACAAACTTTTACCTTTGAAACTAAAGACCCCATCCAATACACCAGCTTCTCTTACTTTGCTCAGAACAAGTTAACACAATAGATCAATCAAGTATGGTGTAATGTATAATATTCAGAAATCTTGTCTTCACTCCCTTGGTTCAGGTACCATCAAATTTATACAATCATGCAACGGAAAATCTGCTTTAACCAACAACCAGCTTCAACAGGCATATTACAATATTTGATCCAATGCTAGTTGAGGTTATCTGGTTGACAATGAACACCAATATATGGACTATCTGACAGAGCGATAATTCTATACTTGACCCTTTTTATTTAAGCCCATCTTCACTAAAACACACTCTTTCTTCTCCAGTTTAAAATCCGTAGGTCACATGACTGTAATTTTCACACAGTACGCTCACTAGCTGCAGGATGTCAAACTTACTTGACTTGCCTCTTCAAAGTAGATACCATAGGAGGGCGTTCTAACAGACTAAATCATGCCAATCAACTCAAAAATGACACTCATCAAGGATTTCAGAGAATCTAATCTGAAAAATGCCATTTCCATCACATTTTCAGGCATGTTTATTGTTTTGCTACAAACGGGACTTAAAAAGCTACATGACAAAACACACACAAACAGGACAACTGAAGTTCTACGTGGCTAAGGAATGTACACAAACTACTAACTTACTTACCCTTTCACTAGCGACTGTGCTTCAGCTTGGACTATTTTCATTATTTCTACACAAGCATTCAGACAGCTTTCTGGGTTTCCTTTGATGGTGATTACCTGAAACAGTGCAAATGAAATTAATATTTCATGTTTTCTTCTTTCATCAATAATTTGGGGAAAAGTTAACAAGTAAACACCTTAAAAATGCCACAGATGACAGCGATTCATTTCAAGGCTTGCACCTGGCTATCATAATTTCAATCTCATTCTAAATCCTGCCAAAATTGAAAATTCATTTAAAATACTTGACGTATGCGTACGGTGCACTTCTATCTGTGAGACATTAAGACAAAAGCACACTATTCTGGTGCATATGTCAAGTATATATAACCTTATTTGTCATGAAAATGAAAACAACCCACCATGATGTAGGGGTTAGCCCACCGGACCGGTAATTCAGAGACCTGTGGTTCATATCCTGGCAGTGGCGAGCAATTTTTCATACCATCTTTAATAATATTACATTTAAATACATAGCATTTATCAAAGGTTTAATCAATATGTATTTATGCTTTTAAATAAATAACTTTGGACACATGGTTATCTTGGAAAGCAAACACATCTAAATGATCAGTTGTTAATACACATATCTTAAAATTGTGCAAGAAAAACTTACTGTTTCTGGAGACATGGCCATTTCAGATCTATGAATGTCTACTCTGAAAGTTGAAAATTTACAGGTAATTAATTTTGAATGAAAATACCATACAAAAAAGGAGTTGCGACTATGAAGTAACATATACCCCCTGGATGGCAGCTTTGATTGAAACAGCAGCACTTATTTCTATTCATAAGCTATGCTCACAAATATTTACAGATATTTTAACCAAATGATGATCAGAGCAGAAAATCCTGATAACATGCACAACTACACTTAATACTGAACATATATGTAGTTTCAATACAATCCACACAGACGAGTAGGAGAAGTGATTCAGAGAAACACTGCGACAGTCAGGACAGATGGACAGACAGACTAGCTGATTTCTATATAATTATGCCCCCCAAAGTTCCTTCTGGGGGCATAAAAAGAGAACATGGCAAACAACTTGATAAAAAGCTAAAAATGAAATCAAACCAGACAAGGCAACTGCTACCTTGTTACAAAGAAAATCACTTTAAATGTTGGAGACCATTTTGCATTATCATACAGCAAGAATTCTCGTTCCTTGCTTTCTCTTCAAACTTCTTGTTGAGTACAAGTATTGATACTTCACACTAATTCAACATGCTGCCCATGCATGGAAAAAAACACTTTATAACATGGTTGCAGAGATGTGGCATCTAGAAACACATTTCTCAGGAACTTAAAAACATTTACCTTGCTCTGCTCTGTGTAGTGATATTATGTATTGTCTGGCCTTGTCTTCCTATGATAGCACCAATGAATTCACTACCCACTACAATTCTGCAAAATAACAAAACACAAGCTGAAAACATATTGCCATGCTAGTTTGGATAAATCTATGAAAGGTGTCTGCCCTTTAAGCGCAAGGTATAACAATGAAAATTCCAAGAAGAGCATGTGACAGTTCATTTATTTTTGTTGATTTGTTAAGGTGGAAATATTGATACAGCTATTATACCAAGGTATTGTGGGACTACAGTCCTTGCATATGCAAGCTACTTTGACAACAAGAAATGTTGCTTTATAACACTATATGTAAAAGGTTTGAGCCAACAGTGTGACCATGCAGGTTACTGGGTGTAATGCATGACACACCCTCACAATATGGTAACAATTTTGTAAAATTATATCAAAATCAGTACATGCATGTGAAGTGACAGACTGGAAACAAAATTGCCTGTAGAAGTGTTTAAGCCCTAGTATGACCTTGAGAGTAGGTGGCTGGGTGCTGTGCATGACAAACCCCGAGTATGGGTAACAATTGTGTGAAGTTACATCAAAATCGGTCGAAGCATGTGAAATATACACACCAGAAACAAAATACATGTATACATGTTCTCCGAATAGGTTATGTAAATAATACGGTAGCACTGCAATATCACCTTGTACAACTTAAGAAAGCGCTTACTTGAAACTAGTATTCAACTGTCTCTAAGAAATGTCCAAGACTGTCTTAAATACTGTAATTTACCTCAGTGGTAGCTCTTGTGACCTGTTGCTTTGGGCCCCCTGCCCTTGTCCTCTGTCAGTACTAGGACCATAATTTGGCCTTGGTCTGCGAATAGTCTTGTTGCTCGCAAAGTCAACCTGAAAAACAATATTTTAAATAAGAATTTTCTTGACCACATGCATGTTTAGCATAGCTTTAAATATTTCAAATTTGTAATTCAGTACAACTCCTTTATTTATAAATGAAATGGAAGCTTGTATGAAAGCAAGAACAATGCCATTATTTTCAAGGTACTTACCTTAATTGCTGATCCCTGAAAGTCTATGCCATTTAAACTCGTCACAGCCCTGAAATATCAAACATATGGGAAGTTAGATCTGCAACTACCCACTCTCAATTTCTCAAGATGGTACTAAAGACCCTGAAAACACTGATTTTGCATTTGAACACTTTTACGTACAATCAGCAAATAAATCTTACAAGGTCCCCTCTGCCTCTAACAATCTTGTTAGTGAGAACCTTGTCAAACCAGTTTGCAAGCTTCCTTCAAGTAAAACAACTAGTCCAAAGAGAAAATCCAGGCCAGACTGCAGCAGTTGTGGGCATCTCAACCTGGAGTGCTAGTAATAAAGACGACCACTATACAGCTACACGCAATCTGGTGAAAACCCATCGTACAATTGGATCTATCGACTTAAACACTGGCTAGGTGATTCAAGGTCCAATGCTTACACTCGGAGAATCGGTCCGCATGACAGGGCGGCTTTTAACACCACCTATGTGATATTCATGATATTTCTTGAAAAAAAATAAAAGAACTCACATTTGAGCAGCTTCTGGATTATCAAAGGTCACATACACCAAACCTTCTGCACCAACTGAAACAAGTAAAAAAAAACATGAATTTGTAAAAAATTGACATAACTGAGTGTTTCGTTCGACCGAAATTTATTATAGATTTATACTGATTGAGAGACTTGGCAGCATTGAGCTGCATTTTGATTTAGTTTGCTTTCATTGCTCAGACAAAACTAGTGACCTTACTTTTGAAGCAAAAACTCTAGTACCTGGTTTAAAAAGAAAGTATAGACCTCAGTCTGTGCAAGCCGCATGATATTATCAACACCTGCTGATAAAAAGCAGTAGATATAGAGGATAATTGTTGGTTTCGGTGTAAGATCACGTTATAATTTCACCGAGTGGGCACCAAAAGTGATATTTTCACGAGTGGCGCAGCCACGAGTGAAAATAACTACTTTTGGTGTTCACGAGTGAAATTAACGTGATATTACACGGATACCAACAATTTTTCTGTTTATTTTATGGTTAAAACTCTACTTTTATTGAGTTTATTTCTACAAAATATCGAAAATCGCGGAAACGCCATCAGAAACATAGCGCAAATGGCGCCAATTAAGCGACGCCATCGCCGCATGGTTTCCAGCATTAATTACGCTCGGTATACTTTTTGGCGTAAATCCGGGTTAAAGATTGCAAAACAGTGAAAAATAAAAATGGTAATCCACTGTTTCAAAACTGTGGATTATCACTTTTATTTCACTGAGAAAACTCTATAATTCACTGGAAAACATAAAATAAAAAATTATTCTTTTACATTTCCTAATGCAATAGTAAACTTTTGAGGTGCTGTGAATTATGTCACTATAACCAGACAACTGTTGCAACCTTGGCAGCATTACTTATCTAAATCTAGAGATAAATATATAATAAGTCATTAAGAATGAATAAGATACCTTTTTTTTTACATCTTCAAAATGTTTTTTCAATCTGCTACTTCATTTTCTGACATGCATGAAATTGGTTCGAACTATAATTAAGTTCCAAACAGTACCTACGAAACAAAACAACCGCCTGTGCAAGTTAAAACACTTGTATCAGGCAGTTTCCTAAACTTACCTAGTTCACACTTCTGTACAGGTCCGTAAGAACGCACAAGCTCTTGGATTTCTTCAGCACCAATATGATTGGGAAAGTTTCGAATCTGAACTTTGTTCGAGCGCCTGAAAATACATCAGGCAAAAATAAGCAAAAATGCCATGATTTCCCTAGATCGCTCACCTAAGAAACATTGCTCAACTCGTTCACCAACTAGCGACATCTGATGAGCTATATCAGTAAGCCCAAGACTGGTCAAAATTTCCTCTTGAAACTTCCAAAAAATGAAGGTAAATAGGTCATGGTAAAAGTCACACGACAAACATAAGCCTATACTTTACAGTCACACGTATTCATGATAAATACAGGGCTTTGGCAGTGTCTATTCTAGGACGCGCAATTGCAGGAATCACCCTATTTTTCTACAGATCGCGCATTGTTTTGTAACACCTGCATGAAAAATCCTGCAAACGAATCAATAAACTCGAAAACTTCTAAATTTGCAGTCAGCGTATTGTTTACATGAGCATCAGAAAAGTGAAAGAGAGGTAGCTCTAAGCAGCAGAAATATAAATTTAAGGGAAGTGACTCTTACCATTATAATTTAATATTTTCGTTACAAACAATTTTTTAATGTTAACAAAGTGCAAATGAAAAACAGTCATGGCAAAGAAAAGAATCACATTTTTTTTCATAAAAGCAACACTGGCAGAAGCAAAGGAGAGGAATTGTTTTTTATAAAAACTGTTCCTGGATAAATGCATGTAAAACTTAAAGGGCTGTACTCATTAAAACATGTTTTATGATTAAAACTATATTTGATATTGGCCCCCAATATTTTTGAAAATTGCCCCTACTTTTTAAAATGAGAGGGGAAATTCACCCCTACTTTTGAATTTCTAGAATAGACACTGCTTTGGTGCAACATGGTATTTGAACAAATCTCTTTTTACCTTGGTTATTCAGAATCCAAATTGGATAAAAACAAAATTGAAACCCATCAATTTTGACAGTACTTGGATATTTGCTTAAACCGATTTGGGTATTTCACAAATTTCACCGTCTCAAAAAGTACGTCAATGACACTCTTGATATTTGAAATTGAAATAAATGGGATGTGGGTGGGGGTATTACTTGAATGAATACTGTTTTATCATCATTTTCATGTCAACATAGTACTTATTGAAAATGCATAAAAGTATGGATGAAACAATGTCAGAATGGACACATTCAAACGTAGATCTTTCACTTCACATGAAAATACCATATTTAGAGTATGTTCGAGCCCCAGTGTCGTTTCTGTGACTTGGGGTAATTTTCCCATTTATACAATGCTTTAAGCAACTTGTCAAGGCCATCTGGTCCTGGATTTTTTCCAATAAAATTTGCCCAGTCAACCAGCCTACACGCACAGGTGAGTGTAGCGTACCAGGGACCCATACAGTGATTTTTAGTTCAAAATAGCCTACTTACTAACCCTATATCAATAAGAAGGTAAACATCACCGTGTAAACAACAACCCACTTTCAGCCTTAATTACTTCATCTAGAATAATGCATATTTATTAAAACCCATTGCATATATAGCATAAGTGTTTATCATTTCCCGAAAAGTTTACTTCAAGGCCCAAAAGCAAACCGTTTTGAAATAGCGTCTGATAATTTCCGATTTTTTTGACATTTTTCCAACCAACTGAATAAATGTCACACATTTCTAACACTGAATTCTTCCCTTTTAACAAGCTTTTAAACAATTTCGCCTTGTGTCATCCAAATATTACACAACCGACGCTTAGAAATTGATTTGATAAATATTTCCACAAGCTTTCCAGTTTTAATACGATCCGTTAATACAGTATTCATTTTATTTCGTTGATATATTTTGTAAACATATACATGCAGCCATACTGATAATGGGAAAAACCAGTTTCCATACTGTATCAATCGGCCAGGTCTTACCAAGTCTAGGTTACACATCACTAATACATGTCTATGGAATACTGAGCTCTAGTAGCAGTGTTGTGCCGTTCTTGTGTATGTCCACATTGACGGTTGCACACTGGAAAATAGAGGCATGAAATGTGTGAGATTTATTCGAGTTGAATAAAAATGTTGTATAATTTTCGGAAACTATCACTCGCTGTTACAAAGCGGTTTGCATTTGGACCTTGAAAACAATGTCAATGGAAAATATAATTACGTTAGGTATATATGCAATAGGTTTTGATAAATATGCACTATTCTGTATGAAGTAATTGAAGCTGAAACTGGGTCTACTTGCGAACTGTGTTGTTTACCTTCTTATTGATATATAGTCATTAGGCTATTTTTATCTAACATTCACTGTTTGGGTCCCTGGTACGCTACACTCACCTGTGCCTACACGCTAACATTTAATTCTAATACCCGTTCTTGAATATGAAAAACCAAATACACTATCAGTTTGAATTTAATAACTGGGCCACAGAAATTTTAATTGCAAATTAGTTGGCCAGGCAAAGTTATGCATTTATCTGATAGCAGGCAACCACAACAGACTTTAGGCGATCACAATTGTTCCACCTTTGGACACTTTGTGCTCAGGTGTGCTAAAAATGTCCGGAACTGCAACAAATAGGCAAATGTGACACTGTAAGCAGCCTTATTTCTTTCTACAGAACTGAGAGAATATACACCTAACTTGAAATATTTCAAAGTAAATCCTCTATGTGTGATTGGTCTCTATGGCTTTCAAGTTACATTGTACATGCCAATGAAGTTTTACAGGTGTCTTAACAGAAATTTTGAATTAAATGGCACATTGTATGCATTTTCCATATCTTCATGCTAATTTAAATTAAAGTTGGCAGAATGTGCAAGTTTTTCTCAACATAACCCCATATGCCAAAGTACTGAAAAAGCAAATAATGCGGACGAACAGAAATGTCATGGATAGGGCCCTTTTAAAAATTACGTTTTCTCACCTCTTTCGCCCAACTGATGGTTCTACTTGCATCATATCTGACCACGCAAACTGATGACCTGCAAATAGACAGCAGGGATTATTTCACCTTCAAGAACTGGGTCCCTTTCAATTTGGGGAAATATGATGTGTAGAACGTAGAAATTAAGGAAAATGAACCCCTCTAGACAAGCAGAATGAGATATAAAAGAAACTTTTGTATTATAAATGGCCTCACAGTCACACAGAGAAGATAAAGTATACATTTTTCGAAAGTTTATAATCTATTATATGCCTGCACATATTCTTTTAAAGTCTTGAAACTTGTGTAGTTTTAAGAAGAGAAGAGGCCAGTACTCTCAATCTATGAGCGGCTGCATGGATCTCAAGTAGGCAAGTACTGCTGAACTCCGAAATAAAAAAAATTTCTTTGTTGCAGCAGTCATAAACCACTTTCAATTACCCCCATCTTAATCGGGCTCGGTCTCAGTTAAAAAGGAGCTATAATAGCCAGTTCTAGCTATAAAACGAACATAAGAAACTTACAGAAACGCTTCGGAATACTCCATGTACCCGAAAGCACATGCTGTCCGAACGCATACAAATTTGGATGAGGCCGCTACTTTCAAATGTACTTCAACTTCATATTTTTAAGCTCCACTTTAATGCGCATTTTGGGGTAAAGAATGGTCTTTTTTGAAAATTACATCAAAATGCATGTAAACAACACCTATAAAGCTTCTGTTTTACTTGGTTTTGCAAACGGCGATTCCTCGATTATTATTATAATTGCCTGTAAACGGAATCTATTGTTTTACCAATTACGGTACAGGGTGTGCAATAAAAACGTACCGACATGAGTTTGTATACCTAGGAAAGGAAACAAATGTTAAAATGACGCATTTTTCTACTATGTGAAATGCACATGTACATGAAATTTCGCTTTGTACGATTCTGTATAAATAAAATCTTTACATGGGATTTTCTTGCATCGTTTGTTATTTCCTGTTACAGTGTGAAACATGGCTTCGTGTACATGTAAAGAGCATTCGTTTTTCAGCGGAGGAATAGCAGTGAATAATCTATGTTTTGATTTATATGAGTCCCTGGGACGCACATTTTTCAAAACAATGAGTCCCAGCTATGAAACAATGAGTCCCTTCCCGAAAAAGTCAGAAAATAGAATCAGACATCCCCGCCGAATTATTTTCGTTGCGAATCGCCGCTGTTTTTTTTTCAAATATAATTGTTTCTAAAAGTATTGAGTTACTGAAAAAATTAATTGCCATTTTTATACTTAGATTTAAAATATTTATTTCCGTTAAAAATCTGCTGTAATTAGTGGAGGTTTATTCTCCAATTAGCATTTGTCACTCGCTAATGTCGCAGTAGGTGTGAAAAACACGAGCATTCATAAAGGATGACAAACTAACTACGTCAACTTTGAAATTTCGAGCTATGTGACACCACTGATTGAGTAACGTTTGATAATTTGTGAATGCGAAAAGTATTTTCAATTAACTTAATTAACATTTATAAGTTCCAACTATTCTTTATTTAAAATAAACGTTATGTTTATAACAAAATCGCGGCGCTTTAAGCTTCAATTTCTACAGCGACTTCTTTTACTCATAATGCCGCAGGTGAGATCAAAGCACGTACACCGACGCCGAGTTTCGTTTGATCCAAGCGAAGCACGTGGCATTAAAAAGACCGAATATTATGACAGGTAGTGACAAGTCTGATTAAACTAGTTTGGAATATGAGTAAGTTTTATTTTGGTTATGCACTATATCAAGCTATACAAATGTAAGTCGGTCGGCAAATATTTTCGAATTTAATAAATGTACAAAAGTAAAAAATACGTGTATACAAATTTTCATGAAAAATAATTCTAATTTAATGTCCTGTTAGCTGTCTGAAACACCACTCTTAAGTACCGTGATTTTACACCCGCGAAGTGCCGCGATCATTTAACGATTTCATGTGAAAATTCTGCTAAATAGTGGCAGGAAACGCAAGTTCGTGGACGATAATCTTTTATACAAACTGCCGCAAGCATATATACCCAAAGTCTCGTTTTTCACGTGCTTGCGTCCTAAAGGATGCACATATTTGAAATCTTTGCGTCCTTTGCATTTTTTGTGCGTCTATGACGCAGGACGCACGGCTAGATTATTCACTGGAATAGAAATGTTGTATTTTAAGTTGAAACAAGAGCTGTCCCTCACAAGTGACGAATGCCCCCGAAAGAGGTGCCTCACAGTCTGTGTCCTCTCCATGTGCTCAATAAATGTGCTATGTAATTTTAAAATCCTTCCATGCATGACAGAGTAATCATGCATACAGTATTCCATTACTTTAAACACTAAGTGTGACCTTGACCTTTGAGGTAGGGACTTGGGTATTGCACGCGACACATCCGCTTGATGTGCTAGACATTTGTGCCAAGTTATTTTAAAATCCTTCAAAGCATAATAAAGTTATAGTCCGGACACAAATGTATGCATATATACCAGGGGCCTAGCTAGAGCAAAATTTTAGGGAGAAGTCACTTCTCCCTGAGCTGAAAATAGGGAGAAGTTTTACAAGGAGAAGTGAGGGAGTAGCAAGATATTTGTTGTCTCCCCCCCCCCACTGTCATTCCCATTAAAGACCTATTAATCTGTTGTTATAGGTCTTTGTCCCCATAAATGGTCAAGTTTGATATAGTCATATAAACGTAATTATTAGGTTTGCATTCTTTGTAAGTTAGATGACAACAATATCTACCGGTAGTCAGCATGGTATTAAAAAACGTATACCAAAACAAAACTAAATTTCTTTCTATTGGTAAAATATTTTGTGAAAAATAACAGATGGGTAATCAAATCCAGCCTTCAAAAAGTTTAACTGGAAAATCTGAGGTACGAAACTCATTTTGTTGACTGGAAATACAACCGAGATACAAAAATGTGTACGAAATTTCGGATAGACGCTTACGCGGACATACAAATAATGTATCGTCTTTAATCAGATGTTGTCTTCACCATGATTATCACTCGTGTCATATTGTGAAATCAGCCTTCAGGCAACCTTTTTGTCAGTCGCTAATTGATTGAGGGGGTGGAGTTAATGGTCAGAGAAATGTCTGACACTTTGTTTATTCGCTTCATTGTTTATTGAGATATTTTCGGGCGAAGTTAATTTCGCTTTTGTCACAGAAATGGGCGAAGTTGAGGTGTGAAAGGCGACTTTGTCGCCCTAGTCGCCCCCTCGCTAGGCCCCTGTATACAGGATCCCATTACCTATAAACTCTAAGTGTGACCTTGACCTTTGTGGTAGGGATGTGGGTCTTGCACGCGACACGTCGTCTTGATGTGCTAGACATTTGTGCCAAATTATTTTAAAATCCTTCAAGGCATGACAAAGTTACAGTCCGGACACGAATGTGTGCATATATGCATATATAGAGGAATCCATTACCTTCAAACTCTAAGTGTGACCTTGACCTTTGAGCTAGGGACGTGGGTCTTGCACGCGACACGTCGTCTTGATGTGCTAGACATTTGTGCCAAGTTATTTTAAAATCCTTCAATGCATGACAAAGTTACAGTCCGGACACAAATGTGTGCATATATGCATATATAGAGGAATCCATTACCTTCAAACTCTAAGTATGACCTTGACCTTTGAGCTAGGGACGTGGGTCTTGCACGCGACACGTTGTCTTGATGTGCTAGACATGTGTGTCTAGTTATTTGAAAATCCTTCAATGCATGACAAAGTTACAGTCCGGACACGAATGTGTGCATATATAGAGGATTCCATAACCTTCATACTCCAAGTGTGACCTTCACCTTTGAGGTAGGGATGTGGGTCTTGCACGCGACACGTTGATGTGCTAGACATGTGTGCCAAGTTATTTTAAAATCCTTCAATGCATACAGTCCGGACACGAATTTGCAAGTGGGGACGGACGGACAGACGGTGCGATTTTAATATGCCACCCTTCGGGGGCATAAAAATAGGTGTTAACCTTGTGCAATGTGCAAGATTTGTATCGTGTATGCAGAAAAGATCTTTGATTGTCAAGGTTGCAAAAAATATATAGTTGGACCAAGAGGACACAATAAATATTTCTAAATAAGTATGTCCTCTCCTTACACTGATGGCCGTTCCTTACAGAAAATAGCACAAGCTCTTTGGACAAGAATATCGTGATGCATTGGAAGATAAAAACTTGCACAAAATCCAGTCATTTTAAATTTAAAAACGTTTTTCTGATGACACTTGGTTAAAAGAATGAAATTCAATTGTAACCAAATTTCGTATGTCAACTGCATCATGTATCGATTCCGCCAATGTCAGCGAGTTGTGTAGACAGTTTGTGTAAGGCATGCAGTCTAACACATCTGGCACTCCTTCCATTTGCCAAAAACAAGGAATTCCTTCATACCTGGTATATTACATCATCACCTTTCGGTCTATATTACGAGCAAGATGAAGATGACGACGATTGTTATAAGGCCTAAAAAAAAAATAGTTGTGTTTCTGGTGGCATGGCCAAAAAAAAGAGGGTCGGTAGGTAGGGAATCTTTTTTTTTTTTTTTTTTTTTTTTTGTGGGTATGTATTGTTAGTTCTGCAAGTGGTGTTTGCTGCATATAATTGTTAACACCCCTTCACTTTTCATTTGTACATCTAAACTTGTTACTCATTTGACTATATTATAATAAAATAAATAATACATGAAATATACAAGATTAATCTGTGTTTTAAATTTATCTTCTTTCATATATAGATTATGAATTTATGTAAACCGACAACATTTTCATATTAAATCTTTATTTTCAAGTTTGTGTTTATATTTGACTATCATACATATCTTTTTTTACACTACTTAAAATATTATTCACAGAGACTAGGAAATGTTTTAAACAAGAACAGATTTTGGCTGAAATAATCTCAATTGAAGACTGACAAAGACAATCATGACAGCAAACTTTTGTTTGAGATTTGTTGTGTAAAAATTGTAATTTCAGGGGGTGGGGGTAAAAAAACGGGGTGTTTCAAATTGAAGGGTCATTGATTCTTCAGTCTTAAATGTTAAAGTTCAAAATCAAATTTTAAAGAGTAAAGGTGAGAATTTTTGGGGTTTAGCTATGGGCCATAGGGTTCTTATACTCTAGGGTTGCATATTATTTTTCTTTTTTGTCTTGCAGCTTGTAAGTTATATTTTCTAATACTTAAATTAGGTAGCTGCTAATCCCCAACCTAAGCTCCATCAGCTCAAAAATGAAAAATATTTACATCGTTTCCCGTTTGTCATATTTTCGCGACCTCGCATGTCCGTGACTTCCTTCAAATTTTCGCGATTTTTACCGCTTTTAATACAATGAAATTTGTTCTGTTCAGAGTAGTTTCAGGGGGCTTTAATTAAGGTTGTTTGAAACGAATTTAGGAAGATCATTGTATTATTTTATCTGTCTTTTTCATGACGGATGGAGAGGCGCCGAATAATGCCCCCCATATATTCGTGTAGAATAAAAATCACGTCCAGAACAATATGCAAGTTAAACTTTAAACACGCAAGTCAGTATTTAAATATTGACAAAAATCAATGCAATTATCATAACTTTGTTGCGCTTTACGACGCGGCCGAGTTCAAAACGTTTTTAATGACACATGATTATCGGAGAACGGGTAATACTTAATTGTCTTTTGATCGCCCTAGGGCGTTTTGTGTTTCCGACAATCTGTGAATAACAATACACAGAGTCGTGTCAAGAACTTGTCACTGTCCACCACTCACTACTAATCCGTGTTACAAACACCGTTACAAAAATTCGCCGAGGTCTGTTATTTTCAGTTTCATGATTGTTTATTAATTATCACATTTGATAACGACCTAAACAGCGTCATGCTGTTTAACAGGTAGTGTCTTATTAGCTCCGCCTTCTTTCGTATGAATTAGCCACAGACGACGATCGATTTTTGACTGACGGCGAAATCGCCACGCCGCTCCACCTACTTTCGTATGTTAGCCAACTGACGACGGTCAGTTTTTGATTGACACGGCAAAATTGCCGAGTCTCGTGACGCATAAGAGAAAATGCCCGCGGGTCAAATTGACAAACTGGACATTTTTTTGCGGGTCAAATAATGGTATTTTACGATTTTCAGGCACTGAAAACGTTAAAAAAAACTTTACGGTCGGCGGCAAAAAATTACGGTCGGTCGGGCCACCGGAAACACAACTATTTTTTTTTTAGGCCTAATGATCAAGGTATGTAAACAATTCTACTAAAAGTGTTACAAAGTTATGAAATAAACAATTCTACTAAAAGTGTTACAAGTTATGAAATACTTACCATACTGCTAAACAGCAGATACACTGTATCAAAGTAACCCGCACTTTCCACTATTAAGGACAAAGTTTTTTTCTCACTTTACAGGTTTCACGAGGACTCCTAATATTTCACATAATTATTGTATGTGTATTCATTGGATAAACACTGTATTAACCAATGCAACACGTGAAATGTGTGCACTAACAGCTAGTACAAACTGCATAATTCCAAATAGGCAATAATTGACATATATAAGATGTATTTACTTTATTGTGTACCTATCACCGTTCATCAAACATAAACAAAAAATAAACGTTGCACGATTTTTTCAAAACCAAGGTAAGACAGAAGCTTCAAAGGTGTTATTTACATGTATTTTGACGTAATTTAAACAAAAGGGCCAAGATGGCCCTATATCGCTCACCTTGGTACAAGTCCACTTGCCTGGTGGAAGATCACTAGATAATGTTGTATACCAAAAAGGTTTTCCTATATACGCCTTTGTAGAACAAGTGACCCCCCCCCCCACCCCGGGCAAGGTCAATTTTGACCCCAGGGGCATAATTTGAACAAACTTTGAAGAGGTCTACTAGGCAATGCTACATGCCAAATATCTAAGCTCTAGGCCTTGTGGTTTCAGAGAAAAAGATCTTTAAAATTTTTCCCATATAAGCCTATGTAAAACTAAGTGACCCCCGGTGCGGGGTCAATTTTGACCCGGGGGTCATAATTTGAACAATCTTGGTAGAGGTCCACTAGCCAATGCTACATGCCAAATATCTAAGCTCTAGGCCTTGTGGTTTCAGAGAAGAAGATTTTTAAAGTTTTTCCTATATATTCCTATGCAAAACTAAGTGACCCCCGTGCGGAGTCAATTTTGACCCGGAGGTCATAATTTGAACAAACTTGGTAGAGGTCCACTAGACAATGCTACATGCCAAATACCTTAGCTCTAGGCCTTGTGGTTTCAGACAAGAAGATTTTTAAAGTTTTTCCTATATATGCCTATGCAAAAACTAAGTGCCCACCCGTGCGGGGTCAATTTTGACCCCAGTGTTTTTTTTCAGTCTGAGGGGAAAGGTGGCGGGGCCCGTCAGGAGGGGAATTTTTTCATCATTTTGCCAGAAAAGGGGAATTTTTCAGAAAATGTGTAAAATATACTGTTTAAAAATGTAATATTATAAAGATACAAAACTATCAAGTATGTAAATGACATTATTCTTGTGCCAAATATAAAGAGGACATAAGAATTTAACATAACAAAATTTAAGATGAAAATACTGGTGTCAGGAACATAACTTAGCAGCATTGGTATAGAAACACACGTGAATAATAAGTAATACTTCTATTTGCAATTAAAACATTGTATTAGTATCTTTTTTCATCTTTGGGACAATGTTTTCATTGAAAAAATAACAAAAATCGGGGTCGCGAAAATAGGTGACAAACGAAAAATCGGTGATTTTCGGCAGACTATTTCTCATCAGAACGTTCCTGTTCTCATGTAAGGTGTCAAATAGTTGCAAGAAATTATTCTAAAGCTATAATCTATGAAAACTTGTGTTTTTATAACAAGTTTGGCCAACTCTTGATGAAATAAATTCAAGATTTTTCAACATTTTGAGGGGAATTTTTTGTCAAAAATGGGGAAAAATATATACTAATTTGGGAGGGGAATGGGGCCGAATTTCGGCCCCAAAAAGGCCAAAAAAAAAACACTGGACCCGGAGGTCATAATTTGAACAATCTTGGTAGAGGTCCACTAGACAATGCTACATGCCAAATATCTAAGCTCTAGGCCTTGTGGTTTCAGAGAAGATTTTTAAAGTTTTTCCTATTTGTTGCCATAGCAACCAGAGTTCTGCATGGAATGAAATTCTTTGAACAATTTTGGTAGAGCTTCATGCAAGGAACATTCCTGCATAGTTTTATCAACATTGGCCTAGAGGTTTCAGAGGAGATGTCATTTGAATCAAAATGTTGACAGACGACGGACAATCATCGATCAGAAAAGCTCACCTTGGCGTAGCCAGGTGAACTAAAAAAAGGACCATTTTTGCGCATTAAAGTGGAGCTTAAAATATGAAGTTGAAGTACATTTGAAAGTTGCGGCCTCATTCGAACTTGTATACGTTTGGATAGCATGCGCTTTCGGGTACAAGGAGTATTCCGAAGCGTTTTTGTAAGTTTCTTTAGTTCGTTTTATAGCTTGAACTGAAGATTTTAGCTAGAACGGGCTATAATAGCTCCTTTTTATCTGAAATCGAGCCTGTTAATGTTCTTATTGCAAAAACTGGAGTAGAACTTATCAGCTTATGCAACTGGTTGGCTTGATCAGTTCAGTTCATTAGTTTTATAAAAGTACAGCTTAGATGCAAATTCCGTTGACACACCACGACCTAGTCTACATGCATTCTTTAAACAGGTCCAAAACTCAATAAATGCCGCTATTTCTATCATTTGTTGCTCATCAGATGCTGCTTTAGCGTACCTTTCCTGTCAAGCATAAAAACCGGTTCCATTTAAGTTCTTTAGTAGAAATTGAATGCCAAAATGTGGAAGATAAATTTACCAGACTGCAATTTCCAGTCGGGGTTTGCCACATTGATTTGATTGGTTGCCGATTTAGGTCAACCACAGCGAACAAACTAGTTGGCTTTTTTGTTTGTAATTGTGTTTATTGGGTCCACCATCCTCTAAAGAGGCTATAATCGGTACGACCCGTAACTCGTTGGCTGTTCATGTGCAGTATTTTATGCTACTCCACACTCCACCCACCGATCATGCTGCAGAAACCGGCCAAATTATCTCGTATCCTGCACAATTAGATCACAGTTCGATATAGAAGTGTCGATAATGAACTTGTTCATCATAACTGATACGAAAGCGCTAATTGATCGTTGGTCTTATGTACACATACAGAACAGTATTCCACGAACACGTGACAAAAACGTGGACCGGCCATCTTGAATTTTGCCGGTCGAATTTGTCATTAGTTTCCATCACCTTATGCACTGTATTGCAATAATTTGCGTTTTGGGGAAACACGTAAACACACTAAAAGGGAGTACTTCTTACCGTTTAACTTTTCAATTGCTGTATCTACGTTAGCTTGGTCCACACAATCGACGAAGGCGTAGCTTCTCTTTACCAAAATATGTCCGACCTCGACACCGTGCTCCTCGAAAAGAAAGCGCAAAGTTTCTTCAGGGCAATTGGGCTTTAAGTTACCAACATAGACTCGAAACGATGTTTCTTGCTCTGAAAAAAAGTTGGATAAGTCCTACACAAGTTATCATCACATGACAAATTGAAATGCTTCTCTGATTGAACATAAAATACTCGCACTATATTCAAACAAGTTTTGCACGCGGATGAGTTTTTGGATATGCCCAATTAAGCTTGGGAGGGTGAGTCCGTCGTTCTGAAAAATGAAGATAAAGTTATTATAGTCTCAAACCGTATTTTTTATTGCTCTTGAAAATTTGCTGGAACTGTGCAGTAAGTAGTGTAAGAAAAGAGTGTGTCATACTAATGTGGCTCACATAGGAAATGAGACATATAAAACACCACATTATCATAATGGATTGATCTAAAAGTAGTTCGCACACAAGAGACGCATACGCGCTGTTATCGCTCACCTGTATACTATCTATCTATCTTGTTATACTGCCTCACGCCTCTCACGAGTATTATGGGCAGGGTGCACGCCGGGTGTTCGGGTGTTAATAAAAGGTCAAACTACTGCAAGATAGCTCCCACAGTCAAGAGAAACAAGACGGTTAAAACTGTTAAAAATAGTAAAGGAATAAAAGGGTTAAAAACAACTGTTGTACGATTAATAATTGATTTGGGTCACTGCCTGCTTGAATGATTCAAGATCAGGCAGAATCGCAATATGCGTGGGTAATCTATTCCACAGGACTGTGGTATGGGGGAAAAAGAGTACTTAAAGAAGTCCGAGTTTGCATGGGTTTGGCGGAGGCTAAAGGGGTGCATATGTCTTGTTAACCTGTTTGGGACTTCTAGGTAACTGCTACAAGATTGTAGTATATTTTGTAAAATATAACCAATTTGGAGGCTTGACGCCTGTTCTCAAGGGTGCTCCATCCAAGGGTGCTCTGCAGGTCTGTCACATTGGTATCTCTGGAATAATCATTTTTTACCCATCTGATTGTGCGTCGCTGGACCATCTCCAACTTGTGAATATTAACCTGGGTGTGTGGTGACCATACAGATGATGCATTCTCTAGTTGTGGTCTGACTAATGTTTTGTAAGAGAGGGATTTGATATTTTCATGTTTTGTTTTGATGTTACGTTTGAGAAAGCCTAATGTTCCGTTTGCATTTGCTGTTATTCTTGAGATGTGTGTATTCCAGCTGAGATCTTGGCTGATGTCTACACCAAGGTATCTTGCATCCTAACTGGTGAGAGTGTTTGACCATGAAGCTTATATGGGAACTGGATAGGTTTTCTACTACGTGTGATATGGAGGACCTGGCATTTACTAGGGTTAAATTCCATGTCCCACAGTTCATCCCACGTTTCTAGCTTAGAGAGATCATTTTGTAACCTTTGACAATCAGAAAGGCAAGTAACTGCAAGGTAAACGGCAGTATCATCAGCAAAAAGCCGCACCTGGGAGGTAACCGTGTCAGGGAGATCATTTATATAGAGTAGGAACAACAGAGGTCCTAGGACAGAGCCCTGGGGGAGCCCAGATGTAACAGGGACTTGATCAGACATGCAACCGTTAACCACTACTGACTGAGATCTACCTATTGAAAAGGACTGGATCCAAGACACAGTTTGACTAGAGACACCATGCTCTTGGAATTTAAGTAATAATTTGAGATGGTTGACTTTGTCGAAGGCTTTACTAAAATCAAGTAGGACAAGGTCGGTCTGTTTACCTGAGGAAAGGTTTTTGGATATTTCATCAACTAGCTCAATGAGCTGAGTCTCACAGGACCGTCTTTCACGGAACCCATGTTGCAGCTCATAGAGTATGTTGTGTTTTGAGAGATGTGTTGATAGGCTAGATGCAATTATGTGTTCTAGGAGTTTACATAGAATACAAGTTAGCGATATGGGTCTGTAGTTAGCAGGGTCACTAGTATCACCTTTTTTGAATAGTGGAGCGACATTTGCCTTCGTCCAATCGGATGGGAGTTGACCAGTGTTAAGGGATCTTTTAAAGATTAGTGATACTATGTCTAGGATCTCATGGCGGAGCTCCTTCAAGACAATGGGCTTTATCATATCTGGGCCAGCAGCATTATCCACTTTCAGGTTTTGGAGTAATTTCAGGACGCCGTTGGGGTCAATTTCAATGTTGGGCATTGTAGGGTATTTCCTTTTTCCTAGGGAAGTCCTGCAAAGCTGGGACAGAGACAAGGGAGAAACACCTGAAAAAACAGACTGGAATTGTTTATTCAGAATATTTGCTTGACCAAGATTTTCTGAGGTGATTTTACCATTTGTCTGATCTTTTAACGGTGCAATACCTTGGTTATCTTGTCTGGCATTTTTTATAAGTGAGTAGAGGCGCTTGGTATTGAATTTATTAGTGTTTGTGTTTTCTGAATGTTGAATGTCTAGTATGTTTTCAATATATATCTCGTGTGATTTCTTAATTTTTTGCTGGATGAGGTATACCACATTAATTAAAGTAATCTCTCAAACAAACCGATCTCAATATTCTATTCTATTCTGCTATTATAATATCTAATTGTTCTTAGGAGGAAACAAATTCATACATGTGATTTAGGGTGTTTGATTCGGGTATGAGAAAATTATGGTTTCTTGTAGGGGGTCAGGTTACAGGTCCGCATTATACCCTACTGGTGCTTTATTTTGTATAACATTATTATCGAGTTATGAATTCTTTTATGAGCTTGGGTGTCCCATTGGGTGATTTTGACCGGTTGAGTTGCACTACCGGGTCGAACCATAATTTTTAATAATGTAGCGTGCAGCTGGCAGCACGTGAGACACCTTCAACTTTTTTGGTAGGCCAAAGGTGTTTTTGCCAGGGGTGCCACATTACTGAACAGTATTAAAACCGAGGCCCGGGGCGTACACATGTGGTGTAAACAACCCCTTTAACCTTAGCATTGTTTGTTTTTACATTTCCCTAATTAATGAAACCACCGGTAGTTATTGGCCTTTGAGACTATTTATATGATTTGACCAGTCGAGATCGGTTTGTAGCTCGCCCGACCATGCTCTTCAGATTCTTGGATGATCAGCTGCCTTTTTTGTAATACTGCTAGTTCGAACAGCGCAAATTCTTACATCATCACTCATTTAAAGTGTACAAACGAACGTGACAAGATTCTATTATCACGTACGGACCTATAGTTCTATATATGACAGGTGGTACTACAAATATCATACTGCTCGAATATAAACTGTACATATTCAATGTTACGACGTAATGCGGATAATCGCTATAACTTTAAAAATACACAAGATAATTGGATGAAATTTTCAGGGCAATTAAATAAACATAAAAGACATGAAAATATACAAAATTAAAAACAAATATTTTATACAAGTAATGTAATATATTTGATGGACCCCACGTTTTACAAAATCGCAATGTTAGCACATTAATTAAATTGACAAGAAACAAGAAAGTTAACATCCACTGGTTTACTTTAAAGTTCCTTAGATTGTAACTAATACAAAATTCAATAGACTTAAAAAGTGGGTACATTTGTATATTTTTATCTTCGTTTAAGTAATTATTAACATAACGTTTTAGGTTTAGGTCCAGTAAAGGTATGGTATTGGTGAAATGTTCACAATATTTGTTACTAGAGTGGCAGGTTTCGCATAGCACCTCACACTGACTCAAGCACAAGTCCATTTCATTATGTAAATGAGGAATGCAAATGGTATTAAAATGCTTTCACGTAACTTTCAGGATTTAAGCTGCTCTCTCTCAGTTACCGTTGAAAAAAAAATATTTTTTTTAAATTGACATAGATCTACTTATTCATAATTATAAAACTAAAGGCTGCTATCAAAATATAAATAAAAACCTAGGTAGGAATTTGCAGAAATCGATTGAAAATGTCGGTTACACGGCACCGCTACACTATGTGTATATGTTATTTGGTTTTTGAGTGGTATATGGGGATATATTACCTGCGTAGACTTATATAACCCGAGCCTTAGGCGAGGGTAATATTTTGTCGAGGTAGGTAATATATCCCCATATATCACGTCAAAAAACAAATAACAATTTTATTACCCTTCCCTTTCTTAGATATTGAAAGATGCCGTTTATGTTTTATTTATTTAACGGCTGAACATAAGAAGACCTTCAAATCCCCTCAATATCACTGCGTGACGTCACAAATCAGCACGGACTTATACATTGACGTAGTGTACGCGGCGAACAAGCTCGTGTTCAGCATGGGGTACAGTAACGGGGTTATGTCAAGTGTATATTACCGGCTTGCCCGTAAATATCAATATCTATTTACGGATCGTTGACCAATCAGAAGACCGCAAATTTCATGGAAGGGTAATAAATGTTTATATTAAATTTTCAAAAGCGTTTGCAACGCCTTGGAATTTGGTAGCGTATTTTTCAAAATTTAGAGATTTCCGTGACAGGAATTTATCCTGGAGCCTTTTTATATGACCATATGTTCTAAATTACGTTATTTACATACGCTTTGAAGAACTTATATTTTTTACCAAAATCTATGAGCGAACAACTTTAAGATGCTCATGAATTTTGACACCAGCAGTTTTTGTGTTCACCCATATCCCCCGCAACCAAATTCTGAAAGAATCCCCACCAAATGAGGTGTCACCAAATTTTCCCGCAATGAAGTTTGCTGACAAGGTGAAAATAATAACATAGCATTTGTCTTTTATTGCAAAAAAGAAGAAGATAAGTGTTTAAATAATTTGAAAGAATTTTACAAAAAAAACAACATTTTTGCGTTGTTACAAATTTTATTTCTTGGCAAAATTTGCGAATTAGAAAATAGGGGTTACTTCATATAATTTATAAGATCTTTAACTTGCAGAATATTTTTGTTGTTAACTTCAGACTTCTTCGCCAGTAGCCGGATGGCAAGTTATTTAAAACAGTATCTTATCTTATCTTATCTCAGAAGAACACTTTATTTTGGATAACCTTTCTCCCTCTCTCTCGTACAACGTTACAAAACTATTATGAGATTGCTTTCCAAGAACTGTTACGCTAAGCAAAACTGAGCGTGGTGTCAATGTGCATGTATCTGATATTTATCTATTCTACAGTGACATTTTAAGGGGACAAATTCCGACAATCATAGCTACGTAATAAACCAACCACGCCTGGTAACAGACTGACCACGCCTGGTAACAGACTGACCATGCCTGGTAACAGACTGACCACGCCTGGTTACAGACTGACCACGCCTGGTAACAGACTGACCACGCCTGGTAGAAACCGAAGCAACAATGGTGATATGGCAAATACACCCATGTACATCTTGGCAAGTTCACAAGCGGAGAAACCATAAAAATATCATCGCATGACATAAATAGCTCACTATATAACGTATTCTTGGTGATGGTGATGATCACTGCCTCCTTACTTACTTCCTGGTCACAGAAGCCTTACAGAAGAAACCATTGAATATCTCATATATGTCGAGATCCTTAACCCCTCGTTAATAAAGTCAATTTCCGCGTTACTTCCTTTTCAACTAACGCATCGATACACAGGTTATTTTAGCAAACGTACTTTAAGTGGAGTCACTGGTGAGGTTTTGGATTTTTGCACGTTCGGAAATTTACATTTGATATATTTCAAGAATGATGATTTAACTGGAAAAAACAATCATGCAGTAGTAAACTTAGGCACAATAGGAATATTTTAGTGCAAAGAAATCAGTTTTGAGAAAAAATATTTTGACTTCACATTTTGTGTCTTAATCGACAATTTTTTCCATATGCCAAAATGGGGGTAGGGGTACAAAAATAGTCATTTCTCCAAAATCGTTTAAGATATTTACTCAGTCCAAACTTTGTTACAAGAAAAATGTTATGATATAATTATACATTAATAACAAGTTCCTTTCATAGTTCTTTGTTACAGACCTTAAGGTTAATGGCGGGTGATTTTGATCACGTGAGTTCCTTCTCAGGAATGTAACTAAATTATATCTTTTTTTTTAAAGAAATTTAATTTTAGGTAAATATTTATCTAATCGTTCGTAAATAAGAAAGTTGTCAATGAAATTACATCAGAAATTTGAAAATCAAACTACAAACTCTTATATCGAATTCTGTACGTTTCCGTAAATTTCCATAAATATCCGTACTTTTCCGTAATAAGCATATGATTATCTTCTGCAATCAGCTAACAGCGCAGTTATTTCTAAAACAGAAACAATTGTGTAATGCATCCCGTAAGCTATAGACCTTTCTGCAATCGTTTGAAGTTGTATGTACTGTTTTTATTTGTAATATGTTCTTATCGTATGCGACATTCAAACAAAAGATTGATCTGGTCTGTCTTGCACTACTTTCCCAAAGCGCATGTTTACAGTTGTTATTCGCACATAGCACAGTTAAATTGTCAGCAATGTTTGAAATGTGGTATGCTAACTTAGGCCTAAGGGACTTTCAGTCCCCAGGCCAAAAATACACCGCATACATAAATGTTTCTAGTTAATTCTTCATTTAACACCTTGATCTGATAGTATATCACTAAAGATTAATATTACGAAAAAGTTAAGTCATTGACCCATCATTAATTTTCCAGAAACTAACTAGCAATATGTTAGTCTCCGTTAAAAACAGGGTCAATAAAATTTCTTGTTATTTTGGATTTCAGCAGTGGTTCCCCTTAAGCTCAGACGTTAAGAGAGGAATAACGCAACCGTAATGACACTGTAACATTACTGTAAAGTATACCTTACGATAAGGTTGTTTCTCTTTTTGGAGACAGTGGCCTCATTTATAAATATCCACCAAAGCAAACAGCGTATACAGATCATTGGCAAGGTCATATTTTAAGAACAAGTTAAAGGTTCAAACTAGCCAAAAACATTGCCTCTTAAAATATTCTTCATTAAGTATGATATTTGAAAAAGAAATTGTATTTGTCCTCGTGTTCGCCTTTTGTCGGTTTGTCCACTCACAAAAATAGAACATGTACATGTACTACGAAATAGAAAGTTTGAGTTCTAAGAATTACATACTCGCGGACATAGTAAGAAATTAGTTTCTCCATCGGTCACTGAAAACTGTATACGTCTTCATATATTCTACATTTAGTACACGTGCCTTTAAAACTTGGAATTCTTTACCGGAGACTAAGGTTAGTGCAAAGTCTGTCACAGTGCTTCAGCTCAAGACTTAGCATGTCCAGCACGTTCACACTTAAAATATGACACCAATGACCTTTATTAAAGCCATCAATTTAAAGAAAATCATTTTGAAATAATTTAAACACCGGAAGCTTCATAAAATTTGTTACTGACAACATAATTATTGATGTTGAAGATGAGATAAAAGATCTCATCAACTTTTCAAATACCAAGTAATAACAGGTAAGTTAGAAATACCTAAACTACTAAATGAATCAACGTTTCACATCCAGTCTAAGTTATGATGGAATGCATGAGATAAAAAGAGTCAGTTGGTTATAACTTTCCTCAGTTATGAGCTTAACGTTTATACTGTTGGGATTTGGGTCGGCTGCCAAACAGACCCAACTATGATTAATCGCTCCCCAGACACCACCCACGAGAGAACCACTAAAACTGGTAAAGAATACTTAGACCCAGTCAACAGTTTGTATGGTTGAGGAACATGCACCTTACCAAAGACCATACCTAAAATTGTCTAACTATTGACCGAACTGAAATATTCCTTTCACCAATGGAGGTCATATTTATTACTTGTCTAACTAACTACATGTTACAAAAAACAAGAAACATTTGACGCTTGTAACGAACAGTAAAAACTTATGTTCTAATTACATGTTCTACGAATTTGAACTCATAACCGTGAGTAAGTGTTTGCCCTACATTTTTGTCCAATGAAAATGTCTATTACAATTATGCCCGAAATTATTTTAAAACTAGGTCAGACTTGTAAAAGATATATTTAACAATACATTCAGTTACTTAGATGACATTTTCAGCAATAACAACGTATTCTTTTCCGATATGGTAAAATATTTACCCTAAGGACCCAGAACTAACCAAACAGGAGACACTTTTAATTCCAATAAAGTCAATTATCCGCATTTAGATAGTTATCAACGCCGTGCTATATCAAATGGAGTCTATATTCTCTTGCTTGCTTAATATAGTGCCCCTAAAAGTTAGGCTCTAACTACAGTTATTCTGTACACTTATAAGTAGATGTATTTTGTATTTCAAATACTATGTTTCATTTCAAATTTTATGTTCCAATACCGCATTGCTTATGGAATGTTTTTTTAAAACAACCTTTCTCTCAGGTTGAGTCCGTGAGAGAGTGAAGTTGGTATGCCACAAACCGCTTAAAACTCTCGCTTACCAACATTTTTTTGGAAAAACTGACCATCGCATTTAACCTTTTAGTAAAATGTGAGTTGCTCTGTGCTTTGTGGTGTGCCTACATTATGTGTATGTAATGTCCTTTAAGCTTTGGCTTAAGAATGGTTAATATCAACAATGTGTGCCTTGTCTGAGTTGAAGGATTCCCTTTTCATGTGTTCACGTCTGACTGTTGGTTTGTGCTGTGTTTCGTGATGTTACAGAATTTGTTTTCGTTATTTTACTGTATGCCATAATTAAAAGAATTAGTGTGATAACAATGTTAGTACAAACTGGAATCCAATGTTCACCCTAGACAGGAATTTTGTTGTAAGATTTACAAGTGTACAATGGTTGAACAGTTTAATTACATTCAGGAATCCGGTCCATACACATAACATTTACCGCACATGTTATAATAGATATAAATAAAGAGAGAAACAGTTTAAACATTGACCTGATTAATATGCCTCCCCCTCGCTTACTCATGTCAAATTTGTAGCATATGAATACTCTTATTTTTCCAGACTAAATACACAATGTATTTTGCATCATGGTCACAGTTACCTTGTGTAAATGTAACGGCATTTCAACTTTAATTCCTTAAAACTTACAAAATGCTGTATTGAAAAACAGTTGATTATCGTGTGAGCAGTGACCAGTGGCATTATCGTTTTTAGCATCACTAAATTTAAGTAACAGATTGTTTTAAGCCGGAGGTATGGCAAAAGTACAATGCTAATTCAACTCTTTAAATTAGTACTTGCTTGAAGTACGACCACACAAATGAAATATACCTATAGGGACATATACTCTTTTAGCCTGTTGTGACAAGACCTCAACCAAGCCTATGTTTCTGGTAGAGTTATTATCATCATTTTCTGATAGAAGTGTTTCTGGGATCAGGATCTGAAATTAGACTGTTTAATCTTTCTGTTTTTGTATTGCATCAAAGTGCAGAAACATCGTTTCCTTGAGCTGAATACATAAACCCATTCAATAGTTTTTAAATTAAGATGCGGGGGAGGGGAACAAGGCAGCTTTTCCTCTTTATTCATATCATTTGCATTTTACATAATCTTCTGCTATTTTTTCTGACCTTTAAATTTGATTGTAATTATTCATTTTGTCTGTCCAATTGATTTGACTATGTATTGTTTTATGACACATGCTTTTACTAAACTGTGACATTGAGTATCGTATTTTATCGTAGGCTATATTTAGCAGGCAGCTCATATTGCACTACATTCCCGTAGCGTAGTTTTACAGTTGTTATCAGCACATTTTACAGTAAAATTATTTACGGTGTTTTTACATTGGCCTTTGGGCCTACGCCCCTAAGCCCAACAATTGACCATTCCCGGTTTTAAAGTCATATTTTACACCCTACTTTAAGGTTTATTTTCTTTTCGTGAATAGGGCAAAATGTTGATCGTGTGATGACCAAGGAATGGGTTAACTTTATACCCCGTTGAAAATATTTAATTAACTACGATAATGCTGCTAACTCTTTTATCAATCTCAACGGAGCTAATGCATTCCGGACTCCCCATTGGCCAATATATAAAACTCTGATTGGTCTGTCGTTACATAAAAGGTGTCTTCGTAAATTTCCCCGGAAGTTTGTTCTTTGTTTGGTTGTGCCAGGTACAGTATGAACACTGTTTTTGACGTACAGTTCGATTAATTTTTACCGAACTATTTCTTTGTTCGCTAGTCAAAATTTGAAAACCTTCCAGATAGAAAGAAAATCGTTTTATAATGTAATTTATTTGACGGTACAACTTCAAATTCAGCATCCGTGTCTGTCTGAATGGACTTTATTGTGAACATGATTGTGAGCAGTCAATATTTGTCATTCTTATGAAGTGCTTGTTCTGAGTAGTGAACATTTGTCATTCTTATGTAGTACTTGATTTACAACAAATTTACGGAAAAACACTAGAAAAGATTCATCATGGAGATGCAGAAGACGTTTAAAAGATTCGGGTGTTAATTAACCTACACAGGTCACTACTTTTTTCGACTCCGGGGGTCACCTATTCTTTGATCGAAGAAGTCGCTTCGGAAGGAGATGATGCAGAATTGTTTGCAATGAAAGTTTGACAAGGAAGAGGCCAGACTTTATAAATCGCAAGAGAAACAGGATTTTTTGCAGAAGCTGGAGAACAGACAAGCAGAAGTTAGGGCACTGAAAGGTGAAACCTCAACTATTCTACTACCTCTAGTTCTGGTAAACAATTTGGAAGCTCACAACAAGAAATTATGTCTTCCATCTCTGCTTCTAATGTTACAAATGGTGGTTTAAGAGGCTCAAAACCTCATATCAAAGAAGTTAAACAATAAAATTTTAAAAAATAGGCTAAGATTCAGAGGATGATTAGCACTTAAAGTCAATATTAGTCTGCTTGAATTGAATTACATGTATCAATTTACTAATATAATAATAAGAGAACTGTGTTATGTTTGCTCGACAACAATGCTGTTGGATGCCTCCCCTTCGAACTCTTGTCGTTTTCTATGAAAAACGTGTTATCAGGAAGAGCTTTTTGCAATTTCTTTGCAAGCAAAATACTGCGTTGTATTTATAACGCTCGATTTAAAAGGCAACGTATAATTTCTTTCGTATAAGTAAGACGGCTTAGAATTATTTGTTACATCAAAAGTGACCAGGGCTTTTGAATAAAGGAGCATTGTATTTGTTCCATTACAGACACAAACACAGTGTTCTATGCTGGAATATGGCAAGATTTATACATCGATCAATTTCCAAGTTCTTTCATTTTATGTCTCACTTTTATGCTTAGTTATAATAAAAATTGATAATTCTTGCAAAATCAATAATGAACTATGATAAAAAATTGAACTAAGTGGTTAGGTCAAATGTTAGAACAATGTTTTGAACTGTCTAAAGACCATATTGTTGCTGATCATGTCGTCATGACTCTCGGCCAGTTTAATCACAGGAATTCAAAGATAAAAGTATTAAAAACAAACTTTATAACCAGATAACCAGGAAATTGGATCGAAATTAAAATTACTGTTGATTGGCTGTTCCAATATTTGACCATGTGGCCTAGCTTCTACTCCAACATCAATCAAATTCCAGTCAATATGACCAACACTGAGTGCTCAAAAGGTTTTTTTAACCTTTGACCAAAACATTATAGTTTTTTTTTTGTTTAGAATACCTATAAATAAACTTGACCCAATTTTTATCGAAACAAACATACTGGTTACATGTTTACCTAAAATGGACAAATGTGCTTATCTAGAGTGTTCATAATGTTAAAGTTTTAGAATGATTGCGAGCAACAGATTTACGACAGACATCAAACTTCCACAACAGCTTAACCAGTCAGAATGTTGATATCAGATGAGCCGATAAAACTGATTTCAACCGAACTTAAAAACAGTTTTTTTTCAAATTCAGACTTTCATGACGCATGCGCACTCTTTATAATTGATCTGGGGATTTCGTTGTGTCGCAACACGTGGGTGGATGTCACAGAGCCGTACCAAACTCATCTATTTTACTTTTGAATTTGAGAAAACCGGGACGAAAACAAATGTAATATATCATTTTATGGTTAAATTTTCAGACTCATATCATATTAGATTCTGCTTTATGTTGTCTTAGGTATATACGGCTTCAACTGCATTATATAAATGCTTGTCTAGACAGTTAATGTACTCTGATCACAATTATACGGAAGAATGCACAAACATTAGTACTTTTATTCAGAATCTTGTACTCATTTATGACGGCATTTGTCCTTATAAAACATCATAAACTAAAACAATTTGATCCGTAATTTAGTTTGATTTTTTTTCTTAATTTTGCACATATTTCTGATCTTAATATTGTACATAAAAATACTAAACTTTTCCACTTAGTAGCTAAGCAGGTAAAGGTCAAGGTCAGCCAACGTCAAAGTTGAAATCTACATACAAAACTGAATATATATAGTC
The DNA here is from genome assembly GCA_022818135.1 of Saxidomus purpurata. Taxonomy (NCBI): domain Eukaryota; kingdom Metazoa; phylum Mollusca; class Bivalvia; order Venerida; family Veneridae; genus Saxidomus; species Saxidomus purpurata. Next base: position 21,518,569 of record JAFMSR010000013.1, on the reverse strand, counting down.
AAAATTATAGCGATGTTGTTTTCAAAAACAGAAAATTGGTCAGTTGTTCAAGGTCAAAGTCATCCAAGATCAAAGTTAACATTTGCAAACAAAAGTGTCCATATTATTTAAATTTCACTCCCGTAGCTTCAAAAAAGAAAAGAAAATATGTCATTATGTCCAGGACAAGACCACCCAAAGCCGAAATTTAAATCTACAAACAAAACTGTACATATAGTCCAAATTTCATTGATCTAGCTTCAAAAACAGAAAGTAAGTCAATAGGTCAAAGTCAGCCAAGACCAAAGTGGAAATAAGTTGCCCCGTGATGGGCCATCACGGAGCAAAACGGTATGATTTGAACAATCTTGTTGCAGAACCACTGCGCACTATCCAAGTTCTGGGCCTTATGGTTCTAGACAAGACGATTTTAAAAGATTTTCCTATATATCTCAATGTTAAATCAAGAGCCCCTAGGCACAATCTTAGTAGAGGACCAATTTCTCGGTGCAAGATCCAGGTTACAATACTAAGTGTTAATTTTGGATCCAAAATAGGCGCAAGTATGAACAGGTCATCATTTTCAAAGAAGCGTATTCTCTCACATCACCTAATTATCAATATTATGTACAATCTACATAGTTATTGTCATCATTTTGCACCCTTAGACGGAAACTGTTGTATAATTTCTGACATCTATACATTATATTTCCCATATTTTGCTGAAAATATAAATAAGACACTAAGGAATATATTATTCAAACATCAAATCTACATGACACAACATAAAACAGATAACGGAAAATATTAAATAAAGCAAATGTTTTCATGAAGCAGATGCTGGTTTTGCTCACGATTCTTTATTGTTTAGTACAATTAAAGGGACATAACTCCATAGTGACTGTAGCTACGTAGCTGGTTATTAAACTATGCCGTGATATTGCACCAATAAACCGTATTGTCAAAGTTAGTGAAGACTGCCTTTAAAATTGTCCGACTTAGAAAAACAATGCTAATTTTATAAATTCTGGACCATTCAAGGGCTATAATCCAGAAGCGTCTTTGGCATTCGATGGTTATCGACCTTGGTCGAGATATCATGCCTAAAAGCATTTTGTCCAAGTTTGGTGAAGATGGAATGAAAACTGTTCGACTTAGAGAGCGGAAAAGGCTAATTTGATTCAGTTTTGATAACTCAAGGGCCAATGCCTTGGGCGATTTTGCTGAAGGATTTGAATGAAGTTTAATATATACAGCATATTTTCACTTAATAAGAGACATGTAGGCTACCTATCCTACTTTAAATTTACAAATTTACTCTCCCCCTCAAACTGTGGTCAAGAGAGAAGCTTTTATGCAGTATATGCATTAAGGGGGGTTTTGGATTTTTGCGCTTCCGGAGATTTACATTTGTAATATTTCGAAAACGAAGATTTAACTGGAAAAAAAACAATTATACAGTAACGTACAACGTTACAAAACTATTATGAGATTGCTTTCCAAGAACTGTTACGCTAAGCAAAACTGAGCGTGGTGTCAATGTGCATGTATCTGATATTTATCTATTCTACAGTGACATTTTAAGGGGACAATTCCGACAATCATAGCTACGTAATAAACCAACCACGCCTGGTAACAGACTGGCCACGCTTGGTAACAGACTGACCACGCCTGGTAACAGACTGACCACGCCTGGTAACAGACTGACCACGCCTGGAAACAGACTGACCACGCCTGGTAGAAACCGAAGCAACAATGGTGATATGGCAGATACACCCTGTTGACCAGCCGTATGTACATCTTGGCAAGTTCACAAGCGGAGAAACCATAAAAATATCATCGCATGACATAAATAGCTCACTATATAACGTATTCTTGGTGATGGTGATGATCACTGCCTCCTTACTTACTTCCTGGTCACAGAAGCCTTACAGAAGAAACCATTGAATATCTCATATATGTCGAGATCCTTGACCCGTCGTTAAAAGTGTTTCAATAAACTTTGCAGTCAATTTTCCGTTTTCGATTCACTGTTACCTGTTTAATGTCGTGATTTTTAGGTTTTATTATAATAAAATGTCCAAATAAAGTCAATTTCCGCGTTACTTCCTCTTCAACTAATGCATCGATACACAGGTTATTTTAGCAAACGTACCTCACGTTGAGTCACTGGTGAGGTTTTGGATTTTTGCACTTTCGGAAATTTGCATTTGATATATTTCAAGAATGATGTTGTAACTGGAAAAAACAATTATGCAGTAGTAAACTTAGGCACAATAGGAATATTTTACTGCAAAAAAATGAACAATTTTGAGAAAAAATATTTTGACTTCACATTTTGTGACTAAATTGACAAATTTTGCATTATGCCAAAATGGGGGTAGGGGTACAAAAATAGTCATTTCTCTAAAACCGTTTAAGATATTTACTTAATTCAAACTTTATTACAAGAGGAATTGTTTGGGTATAAAAATGCATTAATAACTAATTTCTTTTACAGTTCTTTGTTACAGACCTATGCCGTCATATCTCAAAGCTCGTCGAATTCTAAAAAACACATTGTTCGTCAGTTTTTATTGAATTTCTTTCTTATATGCACATTGACCCCCATTTTTTATTTTTGCATTCTAAAACAAAGGTTGTAATCAAACTGTAGGCAGACTATCTGAAAAACCTTTTTATTCCTTTATCATGAAAATATTCATTTATCAAAAATTGAAAAAATGAATTTTAGTAAAGTGGGTGGGGTAATAATTAGGAGCGTACTTTTTATTCAGCTGATGATAGAAGCCACAATCTCTAATTTTTCATCCTAAGGTATGATATACTACATTAGAAAAGATTAAAATTGATACCCATTCTGAAAAATACACCACATACATAAACGTTTACAATACCAAAATTCTAGCTGATTCTGCATTTAGCACCTTGACCTGATAGTGTATTACTAATGATTAATATTGCGAAAAAGTTAAGTCATTGACCTATCATTATTTTTCCAGAAATTTACTAGTTATATGTTAGTCTCCATAAAAAACAGGGTCAATAAAATTTCTTGTTATTTTGAATTTCAGCAGTTTCAATGTAAAGATATTAGTTTCAAGTCATCAAATTAATGAAGTTCATATCTCTGACGTGCAATTATAATAATTAAAACACTACTATAACATGTTTGTCTTCTTAATGCTTTCTGTTTACTAAGGAGGCATGGTAACACATTTGCATCCATTACTAATTTCCATTACACCGCTAATTTAGTTTTGTGTTGGGTTTAATTAATACAGAGGACTAGCGAGTCCTCTGAAAAACACACTGTAAAATGCAGAATCTGAATGCAGGACTCCCACACGTTTGAAACATTGCAAATCTCAAATAATCTGTTTTCAGTTTAATTACTCTTTTGGATTTGCAAAGTTCTGCTTCACTATTATTTCAGTATTTTTGAAATGTCTGGGGACAAATCTCTTGAATCCTTTTAAAAATGAGATTAAACCTCAATAAATCTTACTTTCACAAAGTATGATGCACATACATTTGTCTATGATAGAATGTTAATATATGTGTAACTTCAAGAATTTTAAAAGAATATCTACATATTTTTCTATAAAAGACCTAAACCCATCTGACGATCGCTTATTTAAAGGAAGATGAGAGTCATTTAAAATGAATATGAACATTTCCCCCTTCGCTCCTAAAATTCCAGGCTTCATGTACACGTATCCGGTTTTTTTTTTTCAGTCTGAGCAATAATATGAATTGTTGTAGAAGATGATAACTCTACATGTACAGACTGGATAGCAAACAGTGTAGCTCATGATCAGTGATCAGACAATATGGATGTTTAGAGTGATCATGATCTGCACTGGCATCAAAGTATAGTCTCTATCAACAGAATACGAGAAAAAGTCTTCTAACTACTAGTTTTTGAACATTTCAATTGATGATGTTGCTATGCAGAACTTCTATCATTATTGCAATTAAAACGAGAGTGCAATTGTTCTTGATATTCTGAAGAGCCGAAAGCAATATATGCAATGCACGTTTGAATAGTGAATATGATCTATTAAAGGTATTCTGTTATGCATATTTCTAGAATTTCAAATCACACATGATGGTGTATACATTGTATGTTTATCAGTCGTATTTAACTGGCGGTTTCCTTCATTACATACTGATGTGTTTTAAAACGTATATATTGCTCTCAACTACTCTCAGTCTGAAAGCATCTGTTTGATCACGCTATCACTCATACTGCCGATCTAAAATTAGACTGCTCATTATTTAGGTGAAACTGTCCGCTTGTAAAATGACTGAAATACGGTTGACACGACAAAATTGCACGTATTGGCTGGTCAAATTTAAGGTTCCAAACTTTTTCTCACACACGGGATATCTGTAGTTTTTACCATTGTTGATGACCCCATTCCCCGTGTAAGTAAATGACGTCAGAACAACGTGTTTTATGTATGAATGCATACATTCATACGCTTAAATATTAATTGTAGAATACGGTATGCAAGAAAAAGAATCTATCACTGACGGCAGGTGTGAAATTGAATATCCAGCTCAACGCTGTTAATCTTTTATAAAGACATTTCTTGTTACCATTTTACCTGCTTTAGCGGATGTAATATATCACTTTTTGTAAAAAAATAAAAAGTTGGCGAAATATTCATTTAATATTGAATTTAAGCCCTAAAATATAAGTGAATATATTTTTTAATTGACAGAACAATCATAATCATAAGATTATCTCGCTCTTTGTCTGCCCGAAAAATCTTTTCCTTCAACCGTGTTAATTCTAGAAGTATAGGTTTTTGGCCTGGGGACTGAAAGTCCCCAAGGCCTAAGTTAGTATACCACATTTCAAACCCTGCAAGAATTTTAGCCGTGCTATGTGCGAATAACAACTGTAAACATGCGCTATGCGAAAGTAGTGCAAGACAGACCAGATCAATCTTCTGTTTGAATGCCGCATATGATAAGAACATGTTACAAATAAAAATAGTACATAAATCTTCAAACGACTGCAGGAAGGTATATAGCTTACGGGCTGCATTACACATTTTTTTCTGTTTTAGAAATTAATGCGCTGTTAGCTGATTACGGAAGATAATCATATGCATATCACGGAAAAGTACGGATATTTACGGAAATTTACGAAAACGTACGAAGCTCGATATAAGAGTTTGTAGTTTGATTTTCAAATTTCCGATGTTATTTCATTGACAACTTTGTTATTTACGAACGATTACATATATATTTACCTAAAAATAAATGTCTCTAAAAAAAGATATAATTTACGTACATTCCCGAGAAGGAACTAACGTGATCAAATTCACCCGCCATTTATCGAGGACGCTGCATGTCGAGGCCCAGTGAACGGTTTCACCGATTACAACTACAAGGTAACCCAGAATCATTTTTGGTTTTCTCTGTTATACACATTGTACAGTACTGTATTTATATTTCATTGCTGGTATTGCTTTGTTTATTTCTGTTTCAAGGTCTTGTCATGGGTACACAATAATTTTTGATCCACATCATCAGATCATATCGCTTGAAGTTGTACAAAGCGCAGATCGAATTATTTGTACTGGCTTAAACATTTTATAATGTTGACTATGTGATTATTTTTCATTCAACGTACATTTTATAATAAAACAAACTTCCCTGCCATCCATATATTTGTGAATCATTCATTCTGTCATATATTGAATTTCGTCCTCTGCATATTTCGACCCGCGCTTTAGGTAAGGTTCAACGAAAAACACGTATGTCAAAAGTTGTTTTTCGGGGAGTTAACCTATAGCCCCCAGGCCTTCAGCGGTCACAGCGCTTTGATTTTTTTCTGTTATCGAGTGGAGTATATTAGAAATATATCAAAATAAGTAAATATCTTCTATCATCTGGAAATATTCTTAAAAAGAACGGCCTCACGTTTTTCCAATGCAAAAAAGAAGAGAAACAAGATGAAATTATAAATCAATCAAATAGAGAAATTTCTTTAACGTCATCCTGGACCTATATTTCACATGAACTTTTGTAATGTATTATTCTGATCTAGTGAAAATAGTCTTGATGGTAAAACATATTTTTTATGATAGATCACTATTCGCCGAGTTCCGTGGTTTCATCTAATACACTTAACCTATTCAGAAACGCAAACATTTCCCCTGTTGAACATTTTTATTTGAATGACGCTATTGTTTTTATTTCATTGTAGTCATTTTTTGCGATGAATTATTGAATCTTTTACAAAACTTCAATGTTATATTGTCTTTGTTGTGTATGAAATTTAAATAAATTTGAAACACGATAACTGTTAAAATAAATATTTTGTCACTTTTGCGTTTTTAAACCGGTTGAGTGTAGTAGTGCAAACTTTAAATATAAACAAGATATACCGTTTTATCTGACTCCGGAAACTATTTGTTCTTGTAGTATGTGATCATTATGTCTACAGCGAAAAAACGTATAACAATACAAGAGGGCCAATATGGTCAAATATCATTCACCTGGCTACCATTGGCTATAGTATAAGGTCAACACACGCACCACAGGAAGGGTCAGTTTTGGCCGGGATGGGGAATGATTTGATCAACAATTGTAGAGGTACACTACACACTGCTACATTTCAGATATCTAAGCTCTGGGCCCTGAGGTTTTAGACAAGAAAGAATGTTTAAGTTTTCCTTAGGAAAGCCTATGTAAAATGAAATGACCCAAGGGTTAAATATCTTAGCTTAAGGCTTTGTGGTTTCAGAGACATAAATTTTAAAACGTTTTTATTTGTTTGTGAAACGAACAAATATACATACCGTTTTCCGATGCCTAATCCTTAAGTACCAAATCTGAAAGGAGCTCCGGCACGTCAGTCAGCATATAATCCCAAATTATGATTCTTCATTTGAAACCATATTGCCATTGCATACATTAAAGTTTTATTGTTTCAATATCTAATGTTATAAACTCATGCAGCATCAGCAAAATTTTGTAAATATAACTAAAGTAAACTGTTTCGGAATAAGAACCGCGGATGTATTTCATTTTACAATGATGTGTAAAAATAAGGGACGATTTACTATATATATACACCCTATAGAAATAGTTCCGATTTCTTAACCCGCCGGCCATTTCTTAAACCTTGTGTGGAAAGAAAACATATGTTTTGGAGTTTCTGTGACATTAAAATGTCTAACCCTGATCGTTATTTTAAAGAATGAAATATTTTCAACAGCCAGGAATATTTACGCGCATGTTTACACATTCTCTTTTTACGAATATATCCATCCATTCATAAATTTTATTCAATGCGGTGCAAGGGACGTACTTTTAACTTTCCTTATTGCTGATATGTTTATTCTGTGGACCTGCCGCGAGCTAGTCTGTGTTCCTACATGTATTAGAAATACGCGTGAGCACCTTAAGCAGAAAACAAGTGTTAGGATACGTTAATGTCGATGTTTAAACGATTTGTTATATTTCATAGGTGGTGATTGTTTTAAGTAGAAGGCAATTTACCCTATATTCGACTGTAGGCCTCGTTATCTTGAAACGCATCGAATGAGCTATTTATCTATCAATGACTGTAAAAAACATTTGAACAGCGTTACTTCCTGGTCTCAACCATATTCGTTCTATGAATGTATATTGTGGCATTTTAGATACGCATTATTACTTTGTCGGTCTGCACAATAAATTGATCCCCTTATTGATCGGTGCTATTGCCTGCTCGTTTGTGTTATCGAAGCGCCGTAACTAGCTGCTCGATCAGTGTCTGATTTTAGACAGTAGGTGAAAACATTTTGTTGAGTACAGTGAAAATCCCTGCTGTCTATGTGTACCGGGAATAGAAACAGAGACATTTCGATCCAAAATACGATTTATAACTGTTGCATTCTGTTCATATCTTATTACCAACTGGTATAGCCTTCACTAATGAAGATTACAGACTGAAATAGCCGTCACAACAAAACAAAGAACAAATAATTTGAATACACAAACAAATCCAGGGTCTTCAGCGCTTTGATTTCTATATGTTGCTATAACAACCATAGTTCAGCATGGAATGGAATTTTTTGAAAACAATTAACATAACTTCATGCAAGGAACATCCCTTCTTAGTTTAATCAGTATTTGCTTGCTGGTTTCAGAGGAAATGTCGTTCGAATCACGGACCTATATACACATGGATTGGCAACTATCGTACTTTTTTTTTACACAAATCAACGTTTCTGTCGCGAGCTACGACACTTTGGCGAGATTTTGTGGAATCGCGTCCGTATGTTATCGGCCATTTTGAAATGAATCGAAGAAAATTGCTTAAAAGAAATTAGTTTTAATCGTGTTTCCGCAATATTATTAGCTCAATGGTGTGTGTTTTCATTTCTTTCTGTATTGTCAAATTCAAATCAATTTCAATTTTCGTAACACGAAACTTTTATCAATTTTATTTGTAGGAAATTTTTTAATAATAAGGGAATTTGTAACTAACGAACGAAGACGAAATGCTCTTCCGATAGATTTTAACACAATGGACGCCTTATAAAACTATTGTAAGATACGTGACGAGAAGTATCTTTACAAAAAGATACACGGCGATTGTGTCAACCAAATAACGCTTTCTATCCTTCAATGTCTAACAACAATGGCGCCACAGAGTGCGCGCATGGCATGATGGGTAACTTCATTCTAGGTGTTGTTATTTCGATGTTCCATGTGTGTATAGGTCTTTGTTCGGATAAAATGACGGACACCGGGCGGCGATTGGTGCCAGGTGAGCTAAAAGAAGCAAAGAAATCCTCAAGTGTTACATTGGTCTGACTCAATGATGTCAGTGTCTTCAAAAGCGATGTCATAGAGACCGCACGGCAGTAATGATATCTTTTTTTAATGTAACATAAGCTGATGTTGTTTTTTTATAAATAAGAATTTCAGGTAGAAATTTAGACAATGCTTACGTAAGGATACTTGATTAGTCAGGTATATAGAAAGTACGTGGGAAGTGAAAAACAAATCTCTAAAGTAGTTCACTCTCGTGTCATAAGCGGATATAAACCGCACCGATATGTAGGATTCTAGATTAAATGTTAAAAAACAAATCGTTATTATATGCCGCGACATGTCAAATATACGCTTCTGTCCCTTTTGTATACAAAAATGTATGTGCTTTTTGGGTCAACCATCCTCTTTCGAGGCTTAAAGCGGTACGACCCGTCCCTTCTGTCCCTCTTTCATTTAGATTGTTTATAGTCCCAACCGACCCTGGGATCTCTCCCGGGTGACCTTGCAAAGACTCTTGACATTTGCAGGTTGAAGAGACAAATGCAAATACATGGGAATC
>JAFMSR010000013.1:20784244-20904244 GCA_022818135.1 Saxidomus purpurata | reverse complement strand
ATAAAGTTAATTTACATATTTTACACACCCTAAAAGTCTTATGAAAATGTCCAAATCTAAAACCTGTAGTGAAATAATCATTTCAACTTTCAAAAGGCTCACAACTGACTTACATCCAGAAAATCTCTGTCTTTTGCCTAACTGTAACTAACCTTACAAATAATCAATGGGTGGTCTTTGTCATTAAAACTTGAGAACGCTAGCCTTACATTAACAGTGAACCTAATTTGAGACAATGTCATAATGAAATATAAGGTACCATTACTTGAGGCTATTGTCTGGTTCACAGATTTCACATTCTATCTCAAGCAATATTGAAACTGTTGACAATATTTGTGGGTTGAGATAAAAAAAAGACCTAACAATACATTAACATAGATATATTTAACAGCAGTGCTTTACTGAATATTGGTATAGTATTAGGTCAGTACTGAACATATTATATATTTGTATAGAATTTCCTTATACATGTACTACACAGTCACATCATGGAATTTTCTAGCACACAACAGTCACATACATGTAACAAAACTTCATTCAAATGATTATGAAGTGTAAACAATGGAATCATATGATTCACTACTATCCAATATGTAACAAGAGTGTCGAACTGTCACAAAATACGCCCGTCAAGGAGGCATAACTCAGTATCTTGCAGTTCATAGGTTTTGTAAATTAAACCTGTTTGAACTATAGAGCGGACACGACTAATTCATCTGTTTGAACTATAGATCTGAGGAGGCTAATTTCATGATTTTTCGATAATTCAAGGGCCATAATCCAAAAGTACCTTGGACAATTTTGCTGGTTATCAAACTTTGCCTAGACATTGTGCCTACAAACATGTTCAGCAAGTTTGGTTGAGATCAGATGAAAACTGTTTGACTTAAGAGAGCTGACCCTTTGGGCGTATAAAAATCTGATACACCAATGTCACATAAAGGCATCACCTGGTACACCAATGTCACATAATGGAATCACCTGGTACACCAATATCACATAATGGAATCACCTGCTACACCAATGTCACATAATGGAATCACCTGCTACACCAATGTCACATAATGGAATCACCTGATACACCAATGCCACATAATGGAATCACCCGATACACCAATGTCACATAATGGAATCACCCGATACACCAATGTCACATACACAATGAAATCCTCTAATACAATAAGTTCACATCAAGGAATCAACAATTTTGATACACCATAATGATTTAATGGAAACATTTGATTAACCAAAGTCACATAATATAATCACCCACATAGCCCAAAATGCCCCTGTATCAATGTACTAGATATAAATCCATTAATACAATACTGAAAGAAGCTTGTATTATAGTTTCATGGTATGGCACACCCTAGATGCTTGTTCAGTCTAATGTAGGCTAATACTATTAGAAACTATCATTCTCAAACATTAAGTGTCCATCATTCAATTTGGAAGCCATGTTAAATTTGGGTAAAAAAACACATTATGAGCATATCAGACATAATGCAATTTGTATAATGAAATTTACCAATAAGCTCCCTTTCTTCTGAATGATAAAATATAACAACAACAACTACAGGCACCTTTCAAGGATTTACAGTACAGCTGAGCATTAATAAAACAGTTTTAAATTTTGAATGATATACTAGTGAATAAATCATGGTTTGCTATACATACTGGAATTTTTTCAGTTTCTAAATGTATATACACAAAGAACATGAAACAAATTGTAAAAGTAACTGTGTACTCAGCACTTCATTGGCATATAATTAACAGATTATTCTTGTGAATTTGAACCACTTACTAGAGAAAAGAAACTCTTAAATTACCAGTAACTTAATTGCCTTACTGCACTTATTTTGAATTGAAAAGAAAAACATAAAATACTTTTATGTGTTTGGTCTCACAACTTAAAAAGTTGTAAAAACTACTGGGCCTGTGATGAAGGAAAAAAGAATCAAGATTATCTTTTAGCAGGCCTCTGTGACCTTTGACCTACTGACCTTGAATCAACCAATCAGTCTAACAAGTTTGAGGATCCTTGGACAAACCGTTCTTCAGTTATTGATTAGTAAACATTTGCGATGGAAAGAGACAGACTGACACAAATCCATGGCAAAAACAATTTGTTCTCTCAGTACCTTTCTGGGAGGACACATTAATTGTCACTGCATACTGCAGTCTAACACAATTCTGAATTCATAAATCAAATTATCTATCAAGTGACTTTGCTTGACATCAGCAGTAATTGAAAATTGATTTGCACAAGAATAAGTTGATTTGCTGTGCATCAACAGAGTAGCAGGTGGAGAATGTCTGTTTTATCTGTTACTGGAATCAAGAAAGAGGGGTTACTGCATGTTGTGTTTGTTGAGAAAGGTCAGACACTGTCTCTCAATTATGTTACTTGATTGAAGAAGGTGGGGAAAATGCATGACCTTTCTATTCCTTGAGTAAGAAAAGTAGTGCAATATATGACCAATGTTAAGGCAGGCATGGTTATGTCTGTCATGTCTGATACTGAAGTGAGGCTGGTAGGATGGTAATGACTTTCCTATCTGTTACTTGAATGAGGCATGTGAAGAAAAGTTTGTCTGGTACAGTACTAAGGTGAGGCAGGTGAAGTGATGTTTGTCCTGTCTGCTACTTGAGTGAGACAGGTGATGTAATGTTTGTCCTATATGCTACTTGTGTGTTGCAAGTGAGATAATGCTTGTCCTGTCTGCTACTTGGGTGAGGCAGGTGAGATAAGGTTCTGTTTACTACTGGTTATGGTCTGCTACTTGGGTGAGGCAAAAAAAAAAATTTTTTTCCTCTCCCCTCTTTTTTGGGGGGGGGTCTTTAGTTTGGAGAACCTTTATTTCGGACACTGTTTTAAAACGCTTGATTTTGTTATTGTTGTGGATCGTCTGTTGTCAATCGTTCAGACGATTGATTTCAACAAAGCTAACAGCAACAGCTTAACGAAAATGTGAATACTTACTGTAGAAAAAAAGAGAAACTATCTGTCCACCAAATCATGCATGTTTAATTTTTTCCGTTCTTTCATCTACATTGACATTACATAATGGCTTTTAGAAGCAATTGAATCAGGAATGTAAATATATTTTGAGTTGGCAAATAACAGAATACTTGCTGTTTTACCTTCTTAGTTTAAAACAAAACCCTACAACAGATAAAGAGGAGAAAATGAGCAGATAACTTTGTCCGAAAATTAGGGTACTCATTATTGTAAAAATTACCTCCCTTGGTGACCACATTGTTGGGCCTCATTTGTGGGTAAATCTATTTTTATATTTTTAGAAGTATCCAAAAAATCTCTTCTGTAGCACGAGGAACCAAAGTTGGCTGAGGTAAAATTTCATAAAGATCTGGTTACAAGTGTGTGAGTTATAGCAAAATATGTGCTAAAAATGTCCGAAACTAGGAACCTAACCAGTACTTGATGAGGTAAGTTTTATAGTTTTGAGGAGGCAAACTATATGCCACCCGAAGGAGGCAAGTAATGTCTGCCCTATCTGCTATTTGTGATGCAAGTGAGGTAATGACCCTGGGAGATTCAAGCCCAACTTCTTTCCCCCCCCCCCCCCCCCCCCCCCTGCAACATCCCCTCCCCCCCCCCCCCCCCCCCCCCTCCCTCTGCCCCTACTTTAGAAACTGTTTTGGAATAACTACTCTAAGAAAAGTTCTACCATATTTTACGAACAACAGACCACAGCCTTTATGAAAAAAAAAGGCCCCCTCCGCCGCCCTTATCCCAACTCCCCACCTGACTTCTGGCTAATACAGGGCTCAGATCTAACAAATTCAAGGGTCCACACCTGCAGTCTCCTTTCTTCCTGCCTGTGGGCCTTCTTGTTTTTTTAGTTTTCCCTATAGCCTATCTGAACAAGTCCTTCTTTCCCCCTCCCCCCCCCGGGAGGGAATGACCTGGGGTCATGTTTGAACAATTTGGTAAATAGACAATAGGCTTTTACAGCCAATATCTACCAGGCCTTGTGGTTTCAGGGAAGGAGTTTTCCTATAACCTACCCCCTGTAACCTACCCAAACCCCCCCCCCCCCCCCCCCCCCCCTGGGCCCAACCCGGGTCATACGATTTTACAGAGGCCCACCCACTAGCAAATGCTACATGCCAAATACTAAGCTCAGGCCTTGTGGTTTCGAGAAGAAGATTTTTCCCCCCCAAAACACCCCCCCAAACCCCCCCCCCCCCCCCAAGTTCCCCAAAAAAAGCCCCTGAGGTCAAATTTGGGGACCCCCCCCCCCACTCAAATTTGAACATTTGGTAGAGGTCCACAGACAATGCTACCCGAATTCTAGCAAGGCCTTGGGTTTCAGAGAAGAAGATTTTTAAAGTTTTCCCCCATAAAAGCCTTGCAACAGCCAGATTTTTTAAGTTTTTCCTATTTGTTGCCATAGCAACCAGAGTTCTGCATGGAATGGAATTCTTTGAACAACTTTGATAGAGCTTCATGCAAGGAACATCCCTGCAAACTTTCATCAACATTGGCCCAGTGGTTTCAGAGGAGATGCCATTTGAAGGAAATGGTGGACGGACGGGACTCACTTTTGAACTAGTGGCACCTCCCCCTTTTCTTTTACCCTTAACAGAAAACCCAGCCGGATGATCAAGTAAGACTGTTACCTATTCCAAGCCACCTAGTACCGATGTAGCACGGACGGACGTAGACGGACGGAATGCGATCCTAATAGCTCACTCTGGCACTTTGTGCCAGGTGAGCTAATAAAAATATATCGTATAAGTTGTGGTATAATTATGTGGTGAAGTGTTTTATTTCTGAATTCAGCAAACTTAAGGTTAACAATACTTAGTAGCAGCTTCCTGTTTAGTTAATACAGTAACAAACTTATATAGCAGACACGCATCAAGTACTTGTTAACCTTTGAATGCTGGGAGTGCAGTTGTCTTCAATTACATTTCAATAGGAAATAAATGCTTATTTGTTAAGAGAAATACGTCAGGCACCTTTTAACCAATTTCCTGCGCTTGTGTAACAGTTTTGCTGGAAGCTGACCTGCTTATTGGCACAAGTAAACATTTCTTTACCTTAGCAGATTTCACTATAATTTCATTATGCTACTGTATATACGGCTTGTAATGGTTGCAAATATTTTTATTGGTGACTGCATTAGCCGGAGCCGTTATAACTGTTTGCGACCATTAAAAACCGTATATACTGTCGCAAATGTCAAAACCTCTGAACTGTTAACCCTATTCGGATGCACATTTCCCTGATTTGCGATGATAACAGACTTTTTGATTCTTGCATCTATATACAATATATGTTTTTTAAATGTCGTTAATTTAAATGACCTAACCAATCAGAAAAGACATTACATTGGTAGTGTATTAGAATAAGGAATGAAACTATGCAACAGTACATATGCATGAAGGCTATACAGTCCTTTTATATCCGATGCAGTCAAATGACTTGAAGATGGGTATATAGAAGTCATCATAGGGCATGGTGAGTTTGTTGTCCAAATGGTTGGTTTGGCAAACTACTGCAAAAATGTTTGCGGCTGTAACTACTTCCACCCTGGTGTTTGGTCTTCTATGTTATCTAATCAAAACAAGTATAGTAATATACTTACTTTGGTATGGGTTGGACTGACTGAGGGTCCTCTGCAAATCCTCTTCCGGCAAGTAACTTCTCCATTCCATTCCTATGACAATGTTTAAAGCACTCTGTATAGTTAAAGTTGCAGAATGATCACAATTATCCACTAATATACCACTTGTAAAACAGTGGGGAGAAAAGTGGGGAGTCAAACATGTGTTCATCTTCCCAACCTTGACATACATGTACAATGACAGACTCAGTGACACTAAATGCTAGTGAGTCTTTATCAGAGATCTTACATGTATACCTTGAAATGACAGTTTGAGTACTGATATATTAACATCTCTTAGGGAACTTCAAGGTAGTTATTCTACAAAGACACTGAAAGTCAGTGTGGCTACTAAAAACATCTGCTGGCCACAAAATAGCAAAGTTTCACTTCGTGAAATCAGTAAAATATTGACAAGAATGCCTCTTTTGATAGTACCTAAGTACCATAGAGCTCTACAGCATGATTTCAAGATAGATTCCTGCTATAAGAAAAAATATTCAAGTCCTAAAGAGATTAACTTAAGATGCTATTGCTAAGTACAAATTAAATCTTTATTCTACAGTATCAATCAAAGTATCTCATGAAGTAAGAACAGTTTATTTACCATGCAATCATAATTCCGTTGTCTGTACAGAGATGTGGGGGAGGACAGACCAGGCTACAGTCATACACGTCACAGACCTTCTGAAGACTTTGTCGTATAAACTGGTTACAGGCAACGCCTCCTGATACAACCTAAATATAGTATGGTCACCAATTATTACAGACTTCCTGAAGTGGTTTAAGCCAAAGATAGTTATAAATAAAAGGGGGCATGGCCCTATTTCGCACACCTGACACCTTGGCACAATACAGGGGCGCTAAAATAAACCAAGACATTCCAAATATCATTCTGAAGCCTTTGACAAGTAACCCCGGGCAGTCAATTTTAACCCAGGGTCATATTTTACAATCTTGGTAGAGATCTATAGTCATGCCACCAACAAGCTCTAGGCCTGTGGTCAGAGAAGAAGATTTGTAAGTTTTTCCCAATAAGCCTATGTAAAACAAGTGACCCCCAGGCAGGGTCAATACCTGGGGGCCATAATTTGAACAACTTGGTAGAGGTCCCTGGACAAGGCACTGCTAAATTCAAGCTTAGGCCTTGTGGCTTCAGAGAAGAAGATTTTTAAGTTTTCCCTATTTGTTGCCACACCAGAGTTCTGCATGGAATGGAATTCTGAATGAACACTTTCTAAAGCTTCATACAAGGAGCTCCTGCAAAGTCCCATCAACTTGCCCAGGGTTTCGAGGAGATCGTTTGAAGGAAAGGTGATGGACGGACACATACAACGACCCTGGACGGTGAGCCCGCCCTAATAGCCACTGGCACTAGTGCCAGGTGAGCAAAACAACCACCTCACAAAATCTTTTGACCATTGTTGTCAAATTTAAGTGTTTAAAAATATTATTTAATCTCTGCTTTCTGACAGATCAACAAGACCATTCATCATTATGGAATACCTTTTCCATAACATCACTTTAAAACAGCTGTATAACACCACAAAAATGTTATCTTAATTGGTCATTAAGACAAGTTTACAACTGTTTCTTTTTTTAAGATCCTAAAGAAATTGAGGTAACAAATTACAATCCAACTGCCTCAAACTTCCATCTCCCTAGAGCAACAATCACCCTAAAAAGACACACATTTTCTTTCCCCTTGTGCCAGTTATGTCCAAGTGATCGACCTCTCCACAACAACACCCCCCCCCACAACACCTCTCTACAATAAAAACATTTCTATGTTCTCAAAGGTGTTTGCTCCTGAGAGGTTGCACAAAAATTAAATTTCAACAAGAAGATGCGGCAATGCTGCCAAATCAGGTTTAAACAGCGCCTGTAGAAACTGTAGAAATAAAAGAAGTCACCTTGACTCCCCCATCTGCAAAGAATTTGTTTTTGCTTAAACAATGTAAAAATTGAAATTTTTTTTTTCTTCTTAAATTCATTTTTAATAACAGTGACCTAGACCTTGACCCTAGTGACCTTGATCCCTAAATTTTTTTTCCCTACAATTTAAAAACTACAAAAATAAACATTGTAACCTTGACTCAAAAAATTGTTTTTGCTTAAAATAATCTTAAAACTAAAAAAAATGTATTTTTAGAAACACCGTCCTTGACCTTGTCCATAGTGACCTTGACCCCCCAAATTTTTTAACAACTGACCATTATTGTGGAATAAACTACAACAAGACTTACTAATGTTTTATTGGTCTGTGGGAGCAGCTCTTTCATTTCACAGTACAGGAAAGCCCTCTGTAACGATCTGGTGATGTGTTTGGTTACAGAATACTGGAATGAGGCACATACATCACTGGCATTTGAAATCACATGGCTAGCAACAATACCTTGAAACAGAAGAATCAGTGCACTAGACAAATAAATATACTCAACACCTAGCAACAGAGCAGTAAGTACACAACTATATGTGTACCCTTTGTTCATCTTGATAAAAAAGTTCATTTGTTTACAGTCATATCCAATAATACCATTGGAGACATCATAGGATCAGAATTAATAGATAAAAAACAGATATTATTTTACAGCACACTCAGATAAATAGGTCTTTCACATTGACAACATCTGGTACAAATGTATATTCCATTTCCTAAGACATACAGTATGGACATGTGCAGTTCAACCAGTACATCAGGATTCACAGTCATCACAATACATGTCAAGCATTTGTTAACTTAAATGTTCAGTCTTAATTTTCCATATTGAATCCCATGTTAAGCTAAACTAGAGCTATCACTGAAAGTGATTAATACCCCCACTTATGCGCTGGTCACTATGGTACTAAAGTACTCTATGGTACTGTTAAATACTGTTACAAGTATTGCAAAGTACTAAAGTACTCTGTATTACTATAGAACTCTATACATGTACTTCTCATTAGTACTGCAGTACTCCATTACATGTAGAGTTATGCAATATTCTAACTTATTGCAATGTACTAAGATTTTTCTTATTATAGTAATTGTGGCCCCTTGTGTGCACCGAACCGACACCGTTTCCTGTGTTTTGGAGGGGCGCAGGGACGCCATTTCAAGATGATAGACAAGTGGCCTATTAAGACAAGTGATATATCCAGGTGATCACAAGGTTTAAAAACACTTAAACATTTTTAACAAGACCTAGGTGTTCGAGCTAAAAGTACAATGTATTTATTGCCTTGGACTTCCAATTCACTACAAGCGCCTAACACCCTCCCTCCCCTGCAGATGTGCTTTTCAAAAATAGGCTAATATCAAAATCATAAAGGGGCTAATGTCCTGCTATGATTAACTGAGCTAAGGGACTAATGTCCTAGGTGAAAATGTTCGTTTACCATGATATTCAAACTACCTTGTTTTATTTCTTCCTCTTCTACATATCTAAGATACCAACTTTTCATGCCACTGAAGGAGAAGTTACAAGTACCACCTAGTGCATTAACTTCCCTGGCTTGGATGGCCCCTATATCCCCTTTCTGTGCCATGTACTCTATCATAGCCCCGCCGCTCTTGTCATAACACTCCGGTAAAGTCTTAAGTTTCAGCCGTCTTGCAACCTAGAAAATGGAACACTGAAATTGACTACCGATGTTAATCACACATTTTGAAAAGGTTTTGTTCAAAGTGAGAAAGGTTGGTTTTCATATAATAAGAGAATATTACAATTTTTCATAAATTATTGACCAATAAGTAAGTGTATCTACTACAATGAATATACATGTGAGAAGAGCCCCTTTCTGTACCAAGGTGAAGGATTTGATGTAGCGCAATTTTTACAGCTGCAATGAGGTACATTTTCTTTGACAAATAAAATGTTTTCATCATATACTATAATTTTATTCTCAGGGTTACCCAATGCCATAAAGACTCAGTTTTGACAACAACAAAAAAAACCTTCGAAATAACACTTATATTTATTTTAGGCTTTTAAGCAAACTTTGCTAAAAATTGGTACAAATTATGAGTAAGCCGAGGGGAACCCTGACCAGTATAGAGAGCTGAGCTTTACTACGTTATGAAAGTAACTAAATAATCTCAGAAAATGTGATGCCTATCCCAACACAATACTGTTTTAGTCAGAAAGCATACCCAGTATTGATTGATCTGTTTCTAGTCTAAAGGTACAATTATCACTTTTTTAACCCTGAATGGCAGTTATGGAAGAGGTGCTGTGGATGAAAATACAGATAGAGACTGTTCTGCAGGTTACCATGAACTAAATCTAAACCAGTCATGTTTCACAACTGTAACAAGTCACCTACTCTTGTACTCACCTTATCAAAGGCTTCCCCTGGTGATCCATCTAAAGCAGTACCTAGCAACAAGAACTTGTCAATATCCTTGGCAACAGCCAACAAACAATGTCCTCCACTCACAAGCAACACTAGAAATGGAAAATCTATTCTGAAAAGTGTAAGGACATTTATAATGAAATTATCCTGAAATGAAAACTTTGAATAATTGCACATAACTTATGGTTAAACTTATAAGCAGTGCCTTGAAAAAACAGTTTTAAGTGCTTCATGAAGAAAATGCACAATATTGATGGTTGACCGCAAAACTGTCGTAACTTATATGAAGCAAAGAAAGACTTACGACAGTTTTGTGGTCAACCCTCAATAATGTTAACAAAGTTGTTCCATTTACCCTGTACTCTCCTTTTTACATTTCAGTGGTGAAAATCAATATTACGACAGTAAGATAGACATCAGCTGCATCATTGATACACCTTGCAAGTTCAGCTGCTGGGTAAGGCAGTATATTATTAGTTTAGAGAGAAACTAGAGCTATCACTAAATGTGATTAATACCCCCGAAAGACTGCTTTATAAACTGAGGAAGTTCGTAGTAACAGAATACCTTGCAAAAAAAGAACTATAATAGAGATATTATTCTTGGCAATAACTCTGTAATTAGTCAAGATAGAGTTATGGTTCTTGTACACTGCACTTCCTCTCATTGTGCTGGACCATTGTATGAAGTTGTATTGCATTCCAACCAGTAGTTTTCAAGTTATGCTCTGCGACAAGGAAAAGTAAAAATGGGCTATATCTCTGTAAATACTCAAGATAGAGTTATTGTTCTTGTACACTGCACTTCCTCTCATTGTGCTGGACCATTGTATGAAGTTGTATTGCATTCCAACCAGTAGTTTTCAAGTTATGCTCTGCGACAAGGAAAAGTAACAAAGGGCAATAACTCTGTAAATACTCGAGATAGAGTTATGGTTCTTGTACACTGCACTTCCTCTCATTTTCTAGACCATTGTATGAAGTTGTATTGAATTCCAACCAGTAGTTTTCAAGTAATGCTCCGGACAAGGAAAAGTAACAAAGGGCAATAACTCTGTAATGAGTCAAGATGGAGTTATGGTTCCTGTGCACTGCACTTCCTCTCAATGTACTTGACCATTGTATGAAGTTGTACTGAATTCCAACCGGTAGTTTTCAAGTTATGCTCCGGACAAGGAAAATGTAACAGACCACCTGACTGACCGCCCAACCGACCGACCACCGGGTGACTCCTATATACCCCCCAAACTTCGTTTCGTGGGTATAAAGAACCTCTTTACTTCCTTACTGAGAACACAGAGTTTGTTACTGTTACAAAGGCTGAAAGGTATAAGAGAGACTTACTTGTCAATCATCCTTGCTGTGAGAGCATGGGCTTCCATATGGTGTATGGGAATCATTGGTACCCTGCAGTGTAAGAAAGTTTCTCTTAGAGATTCTATATGCAATATGTATGTAACACTATCAACAGTTCTTTGCAAAATAGTCATAAATCTGGTCTAATATTACTAGTAGTTATAAACGATAGCATGGACTCCCTGTTATCCCAGTTTTATGACAGTTTATGTCTCTATCCCCTATCCCCCATTATAATCAGCTCTCCAGAGATTACACAGGCAAAAATATTTATTTCAAATACCATTAACTAAACATAATCTGCACTAACTTGTAATAGGTGAAATAGGTGAAATGAGAACTACTAGTATGATACTGTTTCTCAATCATGCAGGCTCCTCTATAGGTGTATAGGCACAGAAGTTCACTATTGATATTAGAATATTGACTTCTTAAAAATAATGCGTCTAAATTTAAATATTTTAGTCTTTCATCTCTATCTAGTTTATAAACTTAAGCAATTATGTTTCAAATTGTGGAATGTAAGATCCCTGGTGGCATACAACAATACAACAATGATAATTTACCTGTTATCTAGCACCAATTTCTTTGCATGTGTTAGCCCAACTTCCAGACACATAGTTAAGCCTGGCTTCTCTGTCACAGCTACAGCATCAAGGTCCTAAAATTCAAAGTTGAATCCACTAGATGGACAGAACTATACAAAGGTAATGCATGAGTATGTACAAATATAGCATTATTTAAGTCTGAAGGTGAATAATACATCCAACAATAGCTTCAAGTCAATACTAGGGGAGATAATTTGCTATAAAAAGTATTGATATGAAATTTAGTGTAACATAGGAGATAATTTGTAATTCATTTCAGTATATTTATGCACCTAGAAATACCTACATGGTAAAATAATTATATACATGTGTACAACATTTGAAAACAATGGAGAAAATACTAATTAGATTGTAAGTAAGATCATTTGGAACAGGGTAGGTACAAAGTGATTTCTACATAACTCCCCTCTCAAACTATTACATGTAAGCGAGGTATAAAAAATATTCTAAAAATCATTATTTAAGCCAGATTGTATCAAGAATGGTGTTTTTCGCATATCAAGGATATAAGTATTGCAGAAATGTTGCTCTGTGCTTTTGCAATCACATCTTATTTCTGTAAAAACTGTAACAGTACATTTGAAAACCTGTATTATCATAGATAATTTACATAACAATATCACTGTCAGTACATTCTTCCCTAGGTTTTTCTCTAAAGGCAACGAAATATCTGCAAGAAAGGCAACAGAGTGCATTGTACATTTTCCTTACTGACATGCTACACAATTATGTAACGGTGACCTATTTATTAATGAAGGGCTTCTGAGCTTGATTCTGACAATTGCCCCTTGACTTTAAAAGACCAATCTAACGAGGAAACATATCATTAGCAGGAAGTCTATTTGACCTAATCAATCAGATAGGGTATTGTAACCAATGCAAATTAGAAATTTGACATTTATCTCTGCAAAGTTGAGCCTCACTAAATTACCTTTTTTGAGTTTGTTGTAACAGAGTGCTATAAGTGCATTGTAGGATGGCCTACTTTCTTCACATTATGTATTGTCAAACCTGCGGGAAAAGACCACCTCCTAGTAGGGAACATTTACACAATGTAAATGGAGCTGTTTCTATTATTTCAAGTACAAATCTAACTATCAGTTAAACAAAGAAGAATATCAATTGTTGTAAAATCTGCAATAACCTACATTTTGAGGCACAATTCATTACCACATCATAAATGACGTCAAATTGTGCCTTATGATGCACTTAAATAAATGTCGGCTCAAAATTTAACATGTTGCATTTTTATCTTTTTGCCGATATATTTATCCATGTTAGAATCAAAATAGTATCCTTTAAGCATTGTTTATCATGTAATAAACAACTCTTTGTTGTTCAGCTGCTTAGTTAAACCACTCAGGCCTATGGTCTGAATGCTTTATTACTACACATCAGAACTCCAAATCATGGTTTATTAAACCATGAACACCACTAGAATGGATCATATAATTTCTTGAAAAGTGTTCAGCAATTAAAAAGTTTAACAAAGATATTTAAGGCGAGTTAGAACTATAAATAAATGTGTAAACGGATCCATGTAATTTATTTGTGTTCATGTCGCCTGCCAGTGACAGTGCATTTACACCTTTGGATAAGAGATAATCTGTTGTTACAGAGATCAGAATTTAATTTCCTGTTAAGAGTTTTCATGGGTAGTTTTCCTGTAATTACCTTTACATGTAATTTAGCTTGGTCTAGTGCATCTTGAACAACTTTTCCTATATGTGCCCTGTGTATGACTTTTGCATGTGCTGGTAGCACTCCTCCCAGCCTGAAACAAGTAGTATTTAAGTTAGTGTTTATTAAGTCAAAATTAAGCAAATTAAGAAACCCTAATGGACCAAGAGACTTTGTTCTAATGCTTAAAATTTCACTCAAACCAGCCAAGTTCTTCCTGCATCAGTCTGTTGCTCACCTACCTACTTCCTTCCCCATTCAATCTTGCATTTTTGGCACTTCTACATTTTTTATTTCTGAAAAAAGTGATGGGCATTGTCTACAGCACCTAAAGTAAGCTATGACCTTGTTCAATGAGACAAACATTCAACCCAAGTTTCATGAAAATCCATCAAAAGGCTGAAGATGATCATTATATAGTTTCATGAACTTTGATCTTTTAAGTGACCCTGACCTTGGTGTCTGCTACATAGGTGTAGTGAATGACACACCAAACAGTTATTTGAAAACTAGTCAATGCATGCAGAAGTTGCAACTTGGACATGCAACATCACTACATGTACATACCTCTATGTAAAAGGTTTTGAGCACTAAGTGTGACCTTGACCTTGCAGGTAGCCACCTGGTTTTGTTATTTATAATATAAAGCAACAACTGTGTGAAGTTATCTGAAAACTGGTCCATGCTGACACTAGTAACCTTATTAATTTCTCATTATCATGGCCAACTGACACAATAATCACATTAACAAGACCAATTTTAGTTATGGAAGCCACAACTACGATGTAGGTCCATGCATGAAGTTACAGCCTGAACACAAAATATTGCTTTACAGACCTATGTAAGAGGTGTGACCCCTGAACATGGAGGTAGCCACCTGGGTGCAGATAATGAAAATTGTTGTGTAATGTGTAACTGTGTGAAGTTGCTTGAAAATTGGTCCATGCATGTAATTTGAGTTTACTTACAGTTTGGACATGAAATTGGAAACAGAATGACGGCGGACGGAAAAGTGCCAAAAACCTTCTGGGTGGATTGAGTAACCTAGGAGATTTGGCAATCTTTTAACTTTTCTAACCCCCCACGCATGTCTATAATAGTCAGTTATGACCGTTAGCCATTAACAAAGATGATGATGATGATGATGATGATGATGATGATGATGATGATAAAGTGCAAACCTAGTCCCTAAAGTTTTGTGAAAGTTGTGTAACCAGTGGTATGCAGGGTACACCCAGTCATGAAGTGAATGCCTTATTGTGTTGCCAGATTTCATGACAGGCAGCGACTAGCCAGCCGGAATCTGCTATGTAGACAACAATATTAGTGAAGCAGGATTTATTTGTCCAGTACATATTATTGCTAATATGTAGAAACAAATGGTGCAAAAAAATTGTTTCTATATATTTCTTAACTTTATTAACTCCATTTCAAAAGTCAAACGTTGGTTTATATTTTTCCCTTGTGATCATGGTGTTTGCCGCATCTCGATCTTGTACATGTTGTAACACCATCATTTTGGTATCATTTCAAAACCACAGACTGAGGATGCCAGCTAGTGCTACAAAATAAGATAGAGACACCATAACCACAAGTTAACATGTAAACCATTGTCTTGCATTTGGATTTGAGTTTAATAACAATGTAAAGAAATACGAAGAAACACTTTTTTTTACACGTTAACTGTTTGTGTCTACATATATACATGTACATTGTATTAGCAATAGCATTTATAGGACAAAAAATTCAGTTCACTAATATTGTTGTCTAGCATGTCTAGAGAACTGATTCCCTAGTCGCTGCCTTCATGAAACGTAGAGAACATAGAGAACTGATTCGCTAGTCACTGCCTTCATGAAACTTAGATCAAGAGTTTTCTAGATAAAAGACTCCAATCAGTTGTCCTAAATGGCACCAGTTCAGTTGCATTTCCTGTCTCCTCTGGTGTTCCACAGGGGTCTGTACTAGGACCCCTGCTCTTTTTAGCATACATAAATGACCTGCCACATAATATAAATTCCACAGTTTGCCTCTTTGTTGATGATAATGCAGTCTATCTAACCTTATCAGGGAACCAACTGGTCACCCTCCAAAATGACCTCAAAAGATAGAAAAGTGGGAGTTGGAGTGGGATATTGAATTCAGCTCCTCCAAATGTCAAGAAATCCACTTTACTGCTAAGAAGGAAACATCCTATATCCACCCAGTACTACCTTCATGGAGTCCTACATGAGTCTGTTACCTTGGCTAAATAACTTGCCATGGATATCTCAAATAATCTGTCATGGGACTACAACATTAATAGGTCAACAAAGAAGCCATCCAAACATCAGGGTTCTTACGCAGAAACATCAAGGTCAAATCTGACGCCTTAAGTCCATTGCTAACAAACCCCTCTGAGACCCTATATGGAATATGGCTCTTAGATATGGACACCCTTTACCCAAACCCTGATATACCAGATTTAAGGTGTCCAGAGAAGAGCAGCTCAATCGATAAAGAGTAAGTCACAGCAACTACAGACTAATATAAGTAATCCTTCTACCTGCCTGCCTGCCTATCTCTGGATACTGTCAACCCCTTTGCAAGTGTTATAGGCAGGACTGAAGTGCATGTCCATATAAATTATGTTAGTACATAGAGTGAGACAATAAAAAACCTGACAGTACCAGTAAGTATTGTCACAAAGTTTGACACAAATCCAAAGAAAGGTCAGATAAAATTTTCAATTTTCAGACCCTTCTCACCTTTAACTATTTGACTCCAAATTACAATATGCACAACTAGACTTCATGTTGATGCTTCCCACTAAGTTTGCGAATTTCAAACAAGGGGTTTTGGAGATAAAAAGCGGACAATGTAAAGGATGGACGGTCAGATGGCACAGGGGAAATAATATGTCTCCTGTCTGATGGGTTGAGACCCTTTTGGCATATAATTAAATTGGGTGCTCTGCTGTGTTTTTAGCCAATATTATTTACTTTCAATATGCCAATATTAGAGGTTATGTATTGCACAGACTGACCTTATCTACTTACGACGTCCTAAGTTACGGTATCACTAAGGTGTCAATAAGATGTGTTTTGAGTTACTGGAATAGTGTCACCTTAGCGCCACCTAATCACAACGGTAAAGTCTGCTGCAACTTAAGATAAGGTGATAATGTTTCGAGTAAGTCACCCCTGTTCTTTAACTTTATCATTGCTGGTAGTTATATATTGTTTCATAAATCTAGAGTTCTGTTGGCATTGGTCTTTATCCTTGAGATCATGTGAGTTTTATAACTATATACCACTGGAACCATCTAACCCCCCAACCCCCTCCCCTCCCCTGACAACCTTGTCCACTCTTCTGTCCTAGAACAGTTGAATGTGACTGTTTGCCGCATCAATCATGCATGTCTCTCTCGGTAACCAGTCAACTCGTACCTAAGTCAACTCGTACCTTAGTCATCTCGTACCCGAATTGGTCCTCAACTCAGCACCTGATTTTGTTTTCAAAAAGCCAACCTCCCGCCCACCTTAACATTTTTTATTCAGTATCTTTGAGATGATAATATTTTTTTATCAATAATCATTAAATGTTTGCATTGAAATACGTTGTTTTGCTATTATTTGCAAAATAATATCAGAAAGTGGTAGAAATGATGGGAATGTTTTGAAAAATGATCAACTCGTACCCTAACTAATCATTCATTTGAAGTGTTACTAAAATAACGAATAACGGGACTTTAGAAAATTGTATTATTTTCATCATGTAAATGACAAAAATATGGATATTTCAGTTCAACTTTAAGGTTCTTTAAGATAAAAAAGGCCCTCGAACATCGAATTTAGGTTTGTAGACACGCTCATAAAATAAGTTAATTTGCTTCTTGTTTTATTTGTGTACCGATTTATGTACGAAACTTTTCTGTGAGAATTTATTTATTAAGGCGATGGAATTTCAGATCAGGTGACAGTAACAATTAACTGAATTTTGAGAAGACTACATTAGTTAGATACTTCTCGGAAAACAATTTTGTTAATTTCAACTGTTTAATATCTGAAAATTATACAATATATGAGCACTATAACAGTTTTCAATAAAATAATGATACATTCCATATGCCCTAACCTTTGATAACATATCAGTACCTTTTGTTCCTGGTTGAAAATATAGTTTTGACAAAGGTAGGTGAAATGTAAGTTTTGAAACAAAAGGTACGAGTTGACTACAAAGGGTACGAGTTGACTTAGGTACGAGTTGACCCGGAAGCTCTCTCTCTAGTTGTCCTGTTATAGATTTGCTTTTACATTTTACTTTTTTCACCAGTCCACTAGTTTTTCTTTTGCTTTTCATTTTCATTTTGTATTTCAGTCTACTAATATTTTTGTGGCTGACACACCAAATCTTTAATATCAAGTGAAGATAGATGTGACTGTGAGACAGCTATCTGGAATAAAGGAGAAAGACAACTTACGCAACACTAACTGAAGTTTGTGAATGAAGAGCATTTCCAAGAATATTACCATATTCATCTACAACAGCCGCACCAGTATCGTCACAACTTGTCTCTATCCCAAGCACTTTCCTTGATTTTGAATGTTTACAAGAATTTGTACAGAACAGTTTCTTAAACTGTGAGCAATTTTGCAATGATGTCAGCTTAAGTTTGCAATTCCTTACAACCGAATACGTTAAATTATTGAACTTTATCATTCTGAAATAAACTGAAGCTTCTCTTTAAACCGATGAAGTCTAATAAATTCATTGATCTAAATTCTCATGTTTTCACATGGGCGCAGACATATTGGATCTTACCCATAATGCAACTGCTGTAAATTAAGAGGAGGTCGGATTTTATTTTGGAGACGTAAGATATACTGAATCTTTGAAACATATACTGTAATAAAGTCATTTGTATTTGGTTATATTAGTATGCCATTATCATAAATCATAATTAACAGTAATTTTAAGTTGATTCTTCCCAATTTATCATGTCGGAAATGAGAAGCCGCGCAGTCCCCTTAGTCGTATTCCTTTCGTTTGATTGTAATAAACCGGCTTCCGTGGCAGATGTCAAAGCTGATGCAAGTTGTTTGCAAACAGCTGTGCAGACACATTTCACGATCTTGCAACCTATCGGAAGATTTCTGTCGGCTTATTTATACCACAGCATATATATTTAAGACTAGTCCCAGCTGGGGATCTAAAAAACAAAAACACTTCGTTGTCAAAGATAGCTACGAGATGGACCCCAAGATAGAAGAGCAGCTGGCTCCCTTTAGACAGGCGGTGAAGGAACAGGTAATGATGCTTGCTAGAAATTATCAAACCAGTTGATATATACCATAGACATAGTCTTATTAATTTGACGTTGAAGCAGTAGACAAATTAGGGGGCTTTGTCTATTCAGTTCATCTGTTTCTAAATCTTTTATTATACAGTACTGTTTACCGACAGACTATTCTATAGAAATTTATTGTTATAGTTTTCCATTCTTGTAATGTATCAGCATGAATAGTAATCTACTAAATTACTTTTGAAATATTTACTTGACCAGAGCGAGAAAAAAGAGGTGTCTTCTACATGATAAGTGCATCACAATATTATAGTTATTAGTTATGAATTAACCTCTGTTCCAGCGTTGTTTATTAGTTCATAGACGATAACAACGCTGAAAAGGATGTTATTTTAATTCTTACATTACCAGATATTACAAAAGGTGAATAAATGCAAAGCGTTATTTTCTACACGAACACTCATTTAACGTCGTGCGGCGCAATATGACATCATGTTTATAGCATATATATCTGTTCCTGTGTTGTTTATGGTTTATATGACATAATTTTTCTACTCTTTGTATATAGAGAGTTAGAATGTGTAATAATGGCCTGTTTACTTGGATTTTCTCTACCCTGTTTATACTTTATACAATTGAATCACGTACAAACAGAAAAATTATATTTTATTGCGCACCTGCGCCGAATATTTCAAATTACAATAAATGGTTTCTTAAACCATATAAAATGTTAAGTTGGTGCCCATGATTATTTCATAAAGTTTTGATAATTTTGACACCTACGTAAATCAGTTTCCATGATCAAACAAACACGTTTATTAGGAGTCAGTGACCGGTATATTGTTGCACCACCATTGAAAAGAACCTTGATTCTTATCAGATAATGGCCAACAAATATTTTCACGCCCTCAGCACGTCAGACTGCATACCAGACAGCGGCCAATGTATTGAGAGTCATTTTGATACACAATATCTTATTTTGACCAAAAATATCGAAAGGAATATTGAGGGACAGGATTTTTTTTTATATTTCAACATATATTATGATATGGTAATGGAGCAAAAAAGGCGGAAAAAATCAACCAGATTTTACGGGTCTGGAATTTTTGGGGTCAATTGCATGTCTTCCAGTCTGAAGTTAATGATTAGTGATTCTGATGATGATATAGATTTTTGTTCATTTTCTGTCAGTGTATGGCAGTCTGATATTAAATAAAGAATTAAACGAATCAACAAAACGGAACCTTCTATTTCTATAATAAACGCTGTTGATAATGAGATAATGATGAGGATGTAGTTGATGATGATGAAAACCATTGTTGTTGACTATCTGACTGTGCATCCGTCCATAATAAGAAATAATACAAATTGTACAAATGAACGTTTATTTCTTCTATTATTTCTATGATGATGATGATGATGATGATGATGATGAAAAGATTGTTTTTATGATCTGTCAGTCAATGAGCTGTTACTTCTATTACCTTTTGCTGCTGATAATAAATTGTTGTTTATTATCTGTCGTGTATGGAACTTTGTCCGTACTAATTTTTATTGCAAATTGCTGGAGCTTCTTAGCTCGATTCAGGATGATTACTACTGGGATGATGATGATGATGATGATGATGATGATGATGATGATGATGAAATAGACTGAACATTGTTACATCCAATCCATACCTGTTCATATCTTTTATACATGTCTCTTTATCTGCTCTTAATTTGTTGTAGCAACAAGGTTTATTAAAAATCAGCATTATTATTTAAGACATATCGGCTGAGGTTCAAGTATGGACTCATTAAAATGTTGATGAATGAGAATTGTTCAGAATATGAAAGGATATTATTATTTATTAAGGAAGTTGAAGGTGTCTGAATAGTTATAACGGGTACTATTATATAATGTCGTTTTTGTATGCTTTAGGGCGTTATTATGCAATATTGTCACTGTCTTCAGTATTGATCTTATAATATGATGATGTATTAGTCTTGAGATGATTTTCTTTAAATTTTCTGAAATATAAAAGAGATTTGAAATATCGTTCAAGTTTTGTTCATTTAAATTTCAATGATGTAATGAAAGCAAATAGCAAAGTATGAGCCCAATATCAATAGCCCAACTATCAGCAGAAATGTTGTTCACTGTAGGTAATAATATTGATCTGGTTGGCTATTCATACAATTTAATTTATGGCATGAATGCATAAAATATCTTACAAGTAAAATGCATAATGGCTTTTCAATTCATCTATGACTGAAAACAGTTTCTAGTCCAACCTGATCTCGCTTTTGTTAGAAAGGAAAGATTTTTTGAAGGTCATAAAGGAATTAAAACAGGAATTTAAGAGGACCAAAACCTGTAAAAGTCAACAATGATAAAATATACCATATTTATTAAATATATTAAAGCAGTTTGCCTTCGGTTCTATCCACTCACGTTTTTGTATTGCACAATGATTTGTATTTACATATGTATTGTATATGTTGTAAAAATTGGCAAATAAATATGTTGAAACTAAATACATAATAAAGAGGAAGTTCAAGGTGACTGTTTCTGCTGGTACGGATTTTAGTTCGACTGGTACGGATTTTATTGAAAATGTCTTCTCTTGGTCATATTTCCAGTCTATTTGTGTCCATATAAATATCTTATTCTCAAGGTGTTCAGACTGAAAATAGTAAATAATTATGATATTTTTCATCTCAGTAAAAATGATAATTCAGTAAGTCTAGCTGTTAATAGTAATCAAAAGTAAAGCCAGACAAAGAGAAAAAAGCTCTGTCATTGTCAGCTCCCTATACGCCTGAACTGGATACTGAGACCCAGAGTCTCCTCATTCCGGACCGGGCAGGGGGACACTGCCTTTTGGATGGGTGCTTACTTCTAAGGTTTGACATCCTTTAAAATATCAGAATAGAAAAAATGGGTCAAACCAGAGGTCCGAATGAAATGAACCCACTTACACACTGATCTTACTAATCTTACATAGAAAGAGTTTTAATTTGTCATTTTGAACAGTGAGGGTAAGATGAAGTGTCATGCGCAAGTACTCGGACGACACCTTGAAGGTCAAGGACACAGACTGTGAGACATCTCTTAAGGGGCATTTGTCACTTGCGAGGGACACTGGTCTTGTTGCATATACCGTATGTTCATGGCACTACCTACATGTACAGCCTGCCTTCTTGTTTTTAACCTTACATCAATGAAATTTGAACCATATACAGTTTTGCAACTTTGACATTGACTGAACTTGACCTAGTGACCTACATTCCTGTTTTTGAATCATGAATACAATTTTGAATGCAGATTTTAACTTTGATCTTCGCTGACTTTATCTTTGGTATGGTTTTTGTTTTTCAAGCTAGAGAGATGAAATTTGGACTGTTTGGGCAGTTTTACATACTTCTAAAATTCCCATGACTGACTTTGATAGTGTCTTTTTGACCTTCTTTCTTGTTTTAAAGTGCGAGTGATATAGGGCCATCATGGCCCTCTCTTGAGACAAAAAATTGTTGCCAAACATTCCAGTGAGTGAGAAAGTAGAGTAAAACTCTGTTAACTCTGATTTCAGGGTGACTTTGTTCGCAAGTTGAAAGAAGAAAAGGCGCCAGGGATAGATGTAAACAGAGCAGTAGCTGAACTAAAAACAAGAAAACATGCTCTTGAACATAAGGTAAGTACTGAACCATTTTGGTGAATACATTGCAAGATAAGAGAACAAATCCCCAAACACCAACAGGCTCAGCAGCCAGACCTACAGAAAACTTAAAACTTGCAGAATAATGAATTCTCAAACTTTGCTAAAGAGTTACTACTAAGGTACAGAATTCATTCAGCTCTTATACCAAACAATATAATGGCCGTGATTTCACCATGTGCAATAAGTAAAGGACACATCGCAGATGCAAAGAAGTGGATACTTAAGCAAACAGTGAAAAAGATAAAAATGAAGTGTTATCTGAGCCTCAGAGGTTATGCTCCCTGAATGGTCAGTTCTTTTAATCAGTACACTTTTTAATACCCCTGTGGTAGGGGAGTAGCGCGTAAGTGCCAGAATTACGACCATCATGGATGACGTCCTACGTATATTGTAGAAGGCAACTAAATGGGCTTGGTGAGCTCAGCTTCCTGCAAACATGGTAAAGTCCCATACAAGTGGTGACTCAAACCTCATGACTGAGGAGGTTGCTGCATGCCAGTGGGATAAACAAGGTTTCTGTACTTAGAAATTTTCTTGCAAATTACAATTTTGATGCAAAGATTTTAATGCGTTACGATTTTAATATGTGCCACTAGTATATGGAAGTTGATACGCCAGAAAACACGTGTCATTCACCGTTTTTAACTGTTGCATAACATGAAACATTGCAATTACAATTGACTGTTTGATATAACATGTATAATGTAACTAACCTATTTATAATTTGATACTTTCCTGAAGAATGTTATTTCATTCTCATAGCGATGGTAAAATCTGACATTTTATTGTAGGAATTTGAGTTGGCACCCAAAGATAACTTCGACAGAAGCAAGCTTGAAGATCTGCTCAAACAAAAATTCTTCTATGATCAGTCATTTGCCATCTATGGAGGTATTGATCATTTAAAAACAATTGTTGAACCATTAGCAGTGGACTATTGGAAAGTTTTGTTCCAGTTATCAACATTCCACTAGATTTATTATTATTTTACACATTCACGTCTGACTCAGATTTCCTTCTAAAGGGCCCTTCAGTTTAATTCCAGTCAGCCATGCTATTAAAATCTCCAAATGATCTTTTAACTAATCCCAGTGTCAGGAAATGTTTCATATATTTTACAATATCATTGCTGATATTCATGGGATTTTATTTTTGCTATATTTGCATCTAATATCAGGTTTATGCCATGAACGTGTTGTTTATCATTGAGTTACTGGTGCTCAAAGATATGCAGTAAAGTCAAACAAGTTATATTTACAGTAATGTATTGCTGTTTTTAAGGTGTGAATGGTCTGTATGATTTTGGTCCAATGGGATGTGCAGTGAAGGCCAACTTGTTACAGGCATGGAGGAACTTCTTTGTGCTGGAAGAGAACTTACTGGAAGTTGACACTGCTATGCTCACGCCAGAGGTTGTTCTGAAGTAAGTTGTGTAATGTTTCAACAAATTATGTGTCAATGCTACAGAACTGGTACATTGTCGAGTAGTAACACTTAGTTCATTTTATGATTGAAATATAACTTGCATCGTCAGCAAAGCATACTGAATCTCTGAACCAGATCTTGTCTGTCTTTGAGGTCTGAGTGTGGTATGTTTTGTAGATTTGGAGTGTCAGATTCCTTACCTTGAGTATTCAGGTTCACATTCTGCCAGCAAAATTCAACAGGGACCACCATGCTACCATCTCTTGACCCAATTCTGGTCAGCACTCTTAAGATCCTATCGTCAGTAGTCGATATATTTGTAAGAACTTACTTCTACAATCAGAATGTAGAAATTGTGTAAAACGTAGTCAAAGTATGCACGTATGCGATACATGGAGGTACTTAGAGTGAACTTTTACTAAGGTTTTGGCTATGAAGAGACTTTTACCTAGATAATGCCAATTATGGCCTACATGGTCACATGAGCAGAAATTCCTGCCTTCAGCAGAGTAAAGGATAAACACAAAGCAAACCCAACAGGTTATGGCAAGTCATTGAGGGCTACTCCCTCATGTGATATTGGCAGCAAATAGAATCATTGCTTGTTTTTCTGTTCATTTTGAATATATTATACATGTATAATTAACACTGTATATAATTAACAGGTCTGTAAGTGCAACGAACTAAAAAATTGTTGTATATTGACTTCAGTGAACAAGAGCTGTCCTCACAAGGCGAATGCCCCGAAAGGGTGCCTCACGTCTGTGTCCCTCCAGTCCAATAAATGTGCTATGTAATTTTAAAATCCTTCCATGCATGACAGAGTAACCATGCTACATTTTCCATTCTTTAAACCTAGGTGCCTTGCCTTTGAGGAGGGACTTGGTCTTGCATCACACCCCTTGATTGCAGACTTTGTGCCAAGTTTTTTAAATCCTTCAAGCATGATAAGTTTTGTCCGGACACAATGTATGCATATAACAGGATCCATTACCTAACTCTAAGTGTGACCTTGACCTTTGTGGTAGGGATGTGGGTCTTACGCGACACGCCGTGTTGATGTGCTAGACATTTGTGCCAAGTATTGTAAACCTTCAAGCAGACAAGCGCCGGACACAATGTGTGCATATATGCAATATAGAGGACTACCTTCACTCTAAGTTTGACCTTGACCTTGAGCAGGGACGGGGGTCTTGTACGCCACCCGCCACCCCCACACGCCTTGATGTGCTAGACATTTAGCCAAAATTTTAAACCTTCAAGCATGACAAAGTACGCCGGACCAATGTGTGCATTATCATTATAGAGGAACCATACCTTCAAACCTAGATGCCTTGACCTTGAGCTAGGGCGTGGGTCTTGTACACACACGTGGTCTTGAGTGCAGACATTTGTGCCAAGTATTTTAACCTCATGCATGACAAGTAAGCCGGACACGAATGTGTGCATATATAGAGGATCCAACCTTCATACTCCAAGGTGACCTTGACCTTTGAGGGGGGATGTGGGTCTTGCACGCGACACGCGTCTTGATGGCAGACGTGCCAAGTATTTTAAAACCTCAACGCGGCGCCGGACAATGTAGGGGGCAGGCGCACGGCGCGCCGGGCTACCGGGCATAAAAAGCTTGGTTACAACTGCCACTTTCTTTGGACAGTCAGGCAGTTTTGTATTAAGAGCTGAAGTCAATTTGTAAGAAACAATCCATGTATTTATCAGTTCCTGGCTTTTAAGGCCACTTTTTTTATAAGGTTTTAGCATAGTTTTGACTGTCTACTAAGAGTTGGGTGAAAAACTGTTTAATTTCGTAAGTTTGAAAGAAGACATACTGCAATTTGTACAAAATTTTCACTAATCACATTTACTGTAAATAAGTTTTAAAATACAAGCATACAGAAACAGGCTGTTATTTAGTTACTTGCTTCAATCATGAGTGATATTATAATTTCAGAGCATCTGGTCACGTTGAGAGATTTCAGGACTACATGGTAAAAGATGTCAAGAATGGTGAATGTTTCAGAGCCGATCATCTCATTGAAAGTCAGTATACATTTACTGTTACACCAAAAACCCTGATTTATTTGCCTTTCTTAATGAATACCATCTACATACAGTATTATATCAGTGTAAAAGTTCGAAGAAGACACTCTGTATTTTAATTTATTCAGCCATACATTCACTGTACAAAATTCACTTCATGTTAAAGCATTATTCTTTCCTCAAATTTTAAGGATAAAGGAGGCACTGTATAGGATCACAGTTCACAATTTCAGATTAAGTTTCACTATTTACATACATTGTAGTTTGACATCTTTGTACATGTATGTTATTATGCAGATACATTTGAGAAGATGCTGACTGATAAGAAAGTCACTGCTGAGGTGAAGGAAGAAATCAAGAAAATTTTACCAACAGTAAGTACATTAAACCACAACACTATATTCAATAGGAAGAAATCTCTTTTCTTTTCAAATTGGTGGTTTATTGAAATATAACGGTGGATTATATCCTGATATACATGTACTTATTGTTCACTCAGTAAAATT
This sequence comes from Saxidomus purpurata, assembly GCA_022818135.1. NCBI lineage: Eukaryota > Metazoa > Mollusca > Bivalvia > Venerida > Veneridae > Saxidomus > Saxidomus purpurata. The sequence goes on along the minus strand of JAFMSR010000013.1, from coordinate 20,877,671 downwards.
ATCAAAGCCTTCCATCTGCATTAATGTAAAAAAGTGCACCAGGCGTAATAAATGCAAAAAGCATTTGACGATTGAGTCATTAAAATGACATCATCTGTGCAATGCTTTGTGATGACGTTTCCTGTGATTTTCGACGTTTTGTTGTAACAAACAAAAAATAAACAGAAAAATTGTTGGTATCAATGTAATGTCACGATAATTTCGCTTGTAAACACCAAAAGTAGCTATTTTCAGTCGTGGCTGCACCACTCTTGAAAAACTCACTTTTGGTGCTCACTTGGTGAAATTATAATGTTATATTACACCGAAACCAAACACTTCTTTTTTATAAAGATTCATGTATTTCGGTTACAGCTTTGATAACAATTTTTTAAGTTGAACAAATCTGTGATTAATTATTAATGGGTCACTTTGAACAATAATATAACTGTAAAGCTCTTCCAGTCATCTTAAACTTTGCTGGGTTTGGTGAATTTATGATATATATTAAGATACTGTAGAACACATGGTGTTAAAATGTTTTGTTTTTCGTTTATAATAGATAGATAACATGGACAAGGATGAGATGGGAAAGACATTAAAACAGTTCAACATAAAGTCACCTGTCACAGGAAATGACATCACAGATCCCATGGAGTTCAACCTCATGTTTGCAACGTCCATTGGACCAACTGGCACATTGAAAGGGTGAGTACAAGAATTTTTAATCACATACAGATTAACAGTGAAAAAATTTTATCAACAAGACTTCGTGTTAAAAGCTGAAAATTTCTGTCTGCATATTTGTGTTGAGATCACAGTTTTAGCCGCCAGAGCTCATGGTTTGGAATTAATCTGTGATTCATCATCGTCATAAGAGACAGCAATGGACTTTTCTCAGAAAGTTTAGTCAAAAGTGATGTGATAAGCTTCACGTTTTTGTCTGAAGCAAGCTTAACTCAATCAGAATTAGTTAACTTAATTTTCTTGTGCTTCATTCTTCGTTACACAAATTGTTAGGGTTTTTATGTGTTAGAATATAGTTATAATAAACACAGAATATCATGCCTATTTGCACCCCCACTTGAACTTACTGTCGCTATGACAGTTTGGCGTTTGTACGAGAGTCTGTCAAAGCTTTTCACAGTCATCATATAGACAGTGAAACCATGCATTCTCCAATAATATTTCATTTTCCATGTTTGAAATTACATTTTACTTTCAGGTACTTGAGACCAGAGACAGCTCAGGGTATATTTGTAAACTTTAAAAGATTGCTGGAATTTAATGGTGGCAAACTGCCATTCGGTGGGGCCCAGATTGGCAGTGCGTTCAGGAACGAGATTTCACCAAGATCTGGTTTAATCAGAGTCAGGTGGGTGCATTTTGTATCTCAGTAGTTCTAGAAACTACTAATTTTAAACAAGCTCTTTCTTCACCTTTAAAACATTGATGTTTTATTCTGCTGTTGAACAGATTTTCCAAAATTTAAGTTATAAAATTCATTTTCATGCAAAATAATCATGTTCTACCCACAGGTACTTGGCCTGTGGCAAAGACCCCTTAGACTCCTATTACAACCCAATGACCCACTGACACAAATTTTAAAAAAATATACAAAAAAATTTCATATGATATAGTATATACAGTAGAACCTTGAAATTCCGGACGGCCGTTGGCGGGAAAAAATGGGCCGGTTTTCCGAGGTGGCCGGATATCCGCGAGGATGAGATTTTGTAAGTTACGTAGCTCTGGTCATTCCTCTGTTTCATGAATCACGACAGTCTTCATTGCAAACATAAAAAATTATCGACTTTATTAAGATACATCTTGAAACGTTTAAATGCATGTCTCCACCCATAAAACATTAAAATAACATTCACAAAATTAAAAGCTAGAATAATATACATGTACATTGTAATTAAATGACAGCATCATCCGGCGCAACGTTACGATAACACGTTGTGAATTTCAAAGTACAGACGAAAACACTTTAAATTTTATCAATAAAACTTATGTTCGTTCTGTTCAGCACTCTAAACACATTTGTTTTTCGTTTCCTTGATATATTCCGACATGATGATTGTAAATCCCAACTAAAATTCCGCTGTCATGATTTACTATGACACAAAATATAAAATAAGGCTCTATTGTTTTGCTAGATTTCGAACAAATCTGAGGGAAATGTCTTGAATATGGATCGATTTTATAAATCTAACAATCTTGAGATAAATCTAATTATCGGCACGTTTGATAGACAAATTGTATTGTTCGACATTAGGGTCAATTTACAAACTAATTCGCACTTATTCTTTGTGACCGACTGTGCAAATTAGATAATCGCCACAAATCGTTTTCACACCTTCGGCACATCAGATCGCGCCTGGATTACTGAGAGTCATTTTAATCCACAAAATCAGAATTGGACCAAAACTTTCGGACGGAATTTGGAAAATTGAGGGACCCAATTTTCAGGTGAATATTAACATTAGTGTCAATGTAGAAAAAAAGGGCAGAGAAAAAACGGCCAGATTTTTTAGGTATCCGGTTTTTTAGGGGTTCGGAATTTAGGGAGTCTACTGTATATAGTATATATCATATGAAAAAATTAGTCATTGGGTGATAGCAGGGGTCTAGGGGGTCTTTGCCACGTGCCAAGTACCTGTGGTTCTACCGTGGTAATAAAATTTTGGTTATCTCCCTTTAACAAAGGAGTAAATATTAATTGTTCATGGTTGTTAAAAAATTTAAGTGTAAGCTTTTATTAATAAGTTAATGTATTTATTACAGAGAATTTACAATGGCAGAAATAGAGTACTTTGTAGACCCACAGCAGAAGAGTAAGTTCTTTAAGTTTGATGCTGTGAAAGATCTCAAAGTGACGCTATTCTCTGCTTGTCGTCAGCTGGATGGTAAAGGTCCGGAAGAAGTTACCCTTGCTGACGCAGTAGCTGATGTAAGTTGTTATTTTATGTAAGGTCAGGTGATGTACTAGTTGTACTAAAATACACATGTCTGTATTTCAGTGTGTGACCTGTTGAAATGAATGATAAAGCAAGCCTCTGTTGCAAACAAAAACAGCGATCCAAATATGTCAAGCTTACGACTCAAATTTAATCAATCCTGAAAACTGTTTCTAAATATTGTATTTGAATCTGCGTTTATATGCGAATAAATAATGTTTAAACTAATCCAAATGCTGTCGGCAGTGCATGATTTTGAAGGTGTATGTCTTCACATCATAAAAGTTACATGAACGAATAGACTTCAATCTGGAATGAACAATGATTTCTTACACTAATATCAGCATTCAAAAAGCGGGAAAATCATTGTTATTTGTAACAGCACATTAAGTTTTCTTTGCATTATTTCAATGATTTTATGTCGTCTTTTTACAGGGAACTATAGCAAATGAGACTCTAGCATACTTCATGGGTCGCATCTACCTTTTCCTGATGAAGGTTGGTGTTGACAACAAGAAGTTCCGCTTCCGACAACATCTGTCCAATGAAATGGCTCATTATGCATGTGACTGCTGGGATGCTGAGATGAAAACTTCATATGTACGTATACATATAGAATAGTGCTGCTTGCTCTCAGATTTTAGTGAAAAAACAAGGTTCTTTGAATTGTCTGAAATTAATATATTTTAGATTGTATAGAGAATATGCCAAGTTTCAGCATTTACTGTATGTAAAATAGAAACAAGGTGAATTAAAAAAAATTGAATATGTTGTGAATATATTGTGATTAAAAGTAAATCAGAAATGCAGCATGAGCAAACAATTACCACACCAAACTTCACACCCGGTCAGCACACTGGAGGGTACATAGTTTCACCGATATTTTGTAAGAGTTGTAGAATGGCAGTACATTTGCCAGTTTGAAGTAAAGAAGGTAGGCACACCAACAACAAATGCAGTACACAAATATCTAGAAATCTGTTGAACAAGTGATTCTTTGTTTTAAGTGATTGATGTACCGTGTTTTGACTGTTAACAAGACTGTACTTTTACTTTGAAGGGTTGGATAGAGTGTGTTGGATGTGCAGACAGATCTTGCTATGACTTGACATGTCATCAAAAAGCAACTGGTCTCAAACTTGTAGCCGAAAGAAAACTGGACGAACCTATATCCTTTACTACATATACATGTATATACAGTCAAACCTGTGTTAAAGACCACCTCCGAATAAAGATAAAATGCATTGTTTGAACAGTATACAAAAGTGTAAATACACTTAAAGCTGCATTAAGGCCGTAATAGGAAAATCTCACTGAGGTCAAAATGAGTTTCAGTTAAAACTTAAAAAGCAAGGGCGTGTGTATTTTCTACTTCAAGTAAACAAATCAAAAAGCTTTAGAAAATGTTTTATAGGGGTCTTTTATTTTGCACCATTCACAGAATTGTGTTTCACCAACAGAGTAAAGTTACATCCTGGAAGTGAGACCTTTTATTAACCAGGTTTTCCGAAGGAAAAATCCTGGTTATTAGATTGGGGTATGTCGGCGGGCGGGCGGGCGTAAACAATTTCTTCTGTGCGCAACTCCTCCTACATTTCTCAACGGATTTCAACCAAACTTTCACAGAAGTATTGTCATAAAGTGCCCTGGTGCATATTGTCGGGGTTTTGTGATTTGGTCATTTTTGACAGAATTATGGCCCTTTGTTTTTTTTCACATGTAATTCTTCTGTGCGCAACTCCTCCTACATTTCTCAACGGATTTCAACTAAACTTTCACAGAAGTATTGTCATGAAGTGCCCTGGCGCATATATTCCGGGTTTTGTGATTTGGTCATTTTTGACAGAATTATGGCCCTTTGTTTTTTTTCACATATGTAATTCTTCTGTGCGCAACTCCTTCTACACTTCTCAAGGGATTTCAACCAAACTTTCACAGAATTATTGTCACCAAGTGCCCTGGCGCATATTGTCGGGGTTTTGTGATTTGATCATTTTTGACAGAATTATGGGCCTTTGTTTTTTTCCACATAATGTTATATATATAGAGAAATACTCTTCTGTGTGCAACTCCTACATTTCTCAAGGGATTTCAACCAAACTTTCACAGAACTATAATTGTGAACTAAAGAATTTTGAATATATAATGTTCTGCCCCTGGTCGTCCGTCCGTCCGTCCGCAATTTTGTGTCTCCTTATTTAAGTATATATAAAAGGGAGAATACTCTGTTATTATAAAAGGGAGAATACTCTGTTATTACTGTCTATTTTTAGAATAGATTACCAGTCCTGTATACTTTGGAGTATTCTGTTACAGTAAGATGACAAAATTTCTCATGAGACCAGCGGTTCAAACCCCACACAGAGCAAGTTTTTTTAGTTTTTTTTTTTTTATATAATTTTTGCCTGAATTATGGCCCTTTGCTTTTTTTCCACATATGTTATATATAGAAGAATACTGTCACGTGCCCACTTCCTCCTACATTTCTCAAGATATTTAAACCAAACTCTCACACAACTGTTGTCATCAAGTGCCCACGTGCATATTGTCTGGGTTTTTTGTTTTGATCAATTTTGCCTGAATTATGGCCCTTTGCTTTTTTTACACATGTAATATATAGAAGAAGACCTTTGTTTCTTTTTCACATTATGTATATCTACTTACTTTAAAAACACATTTGCGCTCGGCCAGCAGACTGGAAAATGAAAACCTGGTTTTGTGACAATTTCCTGTCACTTGTTTAAATTTTACTTTTCTAATGTATAAGAGATACCATTATCAACTGAATTTCCAGAAAGTTTAAAAGCTTGCAGTTTCGTACGTCAGAGAATAGAAGGCCATAGTACCAGTTATGCTTGGTAGGGATGGTTAGCAGAACTGTCGCCTGGAATTAACAGAAATATTACTGAAAGGGGTGTTAAACCTGAAGAAAAAACAAGTTAACTCCAATTATTATTGCTCTGTTTTTCTGCCAATGGCCCTTTCAGCACATCTGCAATGTAATTTTACCATAATTATACAGACTTGTATCATTTTTACATAAGAAGTATTCTATAAGAAATTATCACATGAAGTAATGTTGTTTTTTTCCAAATAAATATTGCCTACCTTCCTAACCAACTTCAAAAAGTAGGGTCGCGAGACAGCAAACAAAGACTTTTTTAAATGTGGCCTAAAGAGCACTATTTCTCCTTGACAATGTTCACAAAACTATAGATGTTGTCGAATGTAAAGTGAACAAAGGTGTTATAGGCAAAGTGTTCAAGAAAGATGCCAAGGTTGTGACAGACTTCATCGCTAGAATGGATGACAGTGAACTAGACGCCATGGATAAAATGCTGAAAGAGAAAGGGTATGCTAGTATTCAAATAATCATATATATATATACGTTTCTCTAAAGTCAGCTTGTTTGTATTCAATTGTGAGTCTTCCATATTGCATAACTGACTTTTTGAAAGCTTATGTCCAGCACAAACAATAAATCTAGGTCTGTGGTAAAAATAAATTGCTTAGAGTGGCATTACCTTTTAATAGTAACTATGATCTCTAACTGTATCGCATTCTCCTACATTTACAGTATACGGTCTGTATTTCTATATATCATTGCTGTTACTTATTTTGAAATGCAATTAAATTTCAATATCTACTAATTTTCAGGGAATTTGAAATCAAGCCCAATGACCAGGCACACATTGTAAAACCTGACATGGTTACAATAAACAGATTTCAAAAGACAGTTCATGGTAAGGTTCTTCTTTAATATGATAAGAGTTTTTTTCTAGCAAATGAAAGTAAACTGTTATCTTGACTGTTATATAGAAAAGTATGAAATGTATGTCCTCATATAACAGATAATCTTTCCAGATCTCTTTTGATGCAGTTTTTGTTTCGCCAAAAATTTACAAAATTGCTGCTGATCTTGATGAATAGATTCTAAACTTGGTTAGTTGCATTTTTAGATACCGGTTAGCTTTCTTTTTTAGTCCTCTCTACCTAATTAAATGTACTTATGTAGCATAAGATTTAAGAAAGTTAAGTTAGTGATGTCCTTGGACTCTACAAGACCTCCTGTTTTACTAGATGCTTGGTGCGAGCTTATAATTTTGTCTTCATTTCTTTACAGTGGAAGACTTTAACCCATCTGTGATAGAGCCGTCCTTTGGTATAGGAAGGGTGATGTATTCGTTATTTGAACACAACTTCAGAATGAGAGAGGGTGATGAACAGAGAACCGTAAGAATATTTAATGTCTTGCAAATACAAGTATATTTGCTGTAAACTGGTAAATTCATGTTTTGTAAGAAGTCAGAAGTCTTTTCATAAAAATATATTATACAGAATGAATTATTTATAAAATACTCTCATATAACTTGACATATGCACCAGAATAGTGCACATTCTCTTAAGCCTTGATGTAAGTGCCAGTTTGTTTTTCTAACCAACCAGAACCAGGGGATATTGATCTAATTGACAGTCGGGTGACATGAAAAATCAACCACCACTAATGGTAATTTATAGACCTGGCTTTCGAAATCTGGCACTGGCAGTCAACTTTTGATGACAACCTAGATAATCTTAAACATACCCCCACATACTTCGGCACAGAGGTGTCAGCCAGTCACTTGGTTTTTTATGTCCACTCTATATTTCTTAAGCCCTTCAAAGGAATTGCATGAAGCTTGGGTCAAATGTTCATGTCATCAAGACAGTATGCAGAATCAGTGTTCTAGCCCAACCAGCTTAAGATCAAGGTCACACTTGGAGCTGAAAGGTCATAAAGACTATATCTTCTTAGCCTCATCATGGATTTTCACAAATCTTGAGTCATGTGCAGAATGCATGTTCCAACCAAGGCAGCCCCTAAGGTAAAAGTCACATGCAGGAGTTGTTTTTCATGTCTGCTCCGTATCTACTGAACCTGTTGTAAGTATTTTCTAGAATTAGGTAAAAAGTACATCTCATCAAGACAATGTGCAACACTTATGTCCCAACAGCACCTCACAAGGTCAAGGTCACAGCAGTCAAAGGTCATAAAACTACATCTCCAAAATCCCGTCTAATATTTCATGAACCTTGGGTCAAATTATTGTATCATAGGGATGTGCACTGCGTGTGTTTTCAGCCATCTTGGTTCAATGTCAAGGTCTCACTTGAGTATCAAAGACCATGTGAATATATCTTCTAAACACCTTGAAGGATATCTATAAGCCATCTTGATTCCATGTTATAGTGACCTTAGGATCACAAGTCATGTGACTATATTTCTTGTCCACTGTCACTCTGAACAGCTTGCTGCATTTCAAATTAACAAGTCACAAATGTTTACCGTATCAAACTTAACCTAAATTTGATAATGGGAGAAGCCTTTTCTTGTGACAAGGCAAAATTTAGCATTGATATTAAGTGATAAGTTTAGTTATGCTTGATTTTCAAGAAATTGTAAAACTAAAATATTTTACCCATATGATGCGAGCATGTCTGATAATACATATGATGGACAATTCTGTTAAAAATTTAAGAATGTTTTCTTTATTTCAGTTTTTATCACTGCCACCAGTCATTGCTCCATACAAGTGTTCAGTACTGCCATTGAGTAACAACCCACAGTTAATGCCTTTTGTGAGCCAGATATGTATGTACCATTTGTGCTGACACTTTTTAAGATTTTTTGTTATTTCAGCCGGCATTATATGACCTCCTTGCAGTATTCTCTGTCATTGTTACAGGAATATGAATTCTCTTATTTTTTGGTGTTAATTGTGAATAACCCCTACTGTAAATAATTCCTTTTCATTATAAATTGTGTAAGATATACATGTACTAGTTGTTTGTGGAAAGTTTCAGCTTTTTAAATATCAAGATACCATATGCTCGGCCTTATATTTTTTGACTGCCTGGATAGCAACACTCTGGTCTTACAGATCACAGATTTCACAACTGCTAGGCCAAGGAGTTGTTACAATCTGAGTTTACTATATGGGGTAGACTTCAAGTGCATTTGTCTAATCCGTTTCTTGTTTGCTTTGATAAAGTTTTTCATTTTTGCAGTAATTTGAAGGTGAAAGCTTATCATGCAACCCAAAAAATTAAGTTTGAATTTCTGTCGTATTTGCAGCAAAAGATCTTCTCAAGTATGATATATCACACAAAGTGGACAGTAGTACAGGTTCTATAGGCCGGCGATACGCTCGCACTGATGCTATTGCCATACCATATGGTATCACAGTCGACTTCGATACATTGAAGGAACCTCACTCAGCCACCCTCAGAGAAAGAGACACCATGAAACAAATCAGAGCACCAGTAAGTTTGTGTCTTGTAGACCATTCTCTCTTGTAAAGATTTGATAGTCCCTACCAGTGAGTCATAAGCTTGATAGTATTGAAGTCAATCTCCAGTTGGCTTCTACAGTTACAACTCCCCGCCATGGTTACTTCCCCTTAAAGTGTACAGTACCAACTGCTATCACAAAAGATTTTGTTAAAAATTCACTTAATACAAATTTGAATTTTAGAGTTTTTTTTTTTTTGTACTGCTTTTGTAGTAGGGTTAGTTTTATAAAACATTTAAATGTCAAGAGGTTAATTCAAAATAGTGATTTTAATATACATGTAATTGTTTACATGCTGTGATTTGATGTTTTCCATCATCACATGCTATCTTGTGAAGGTAGTGATTTGAGAGTGAAGATAATACAATCAAATTGTGAGAAGTTTGCTGTTATGGCTGTTACAGTCATTTTGTCAGTGTTTTCAAATGAGATAATTTTTGGAAAAAATTACTAACATTTTGAAAGTCCAACAACGTCAGTCAAATTGGCCTTAATTTAATTTTTTGTAGATCTCACTTTTAGATAGCTTAGCTAAATTGTCACAGTAACTGTTTGATGTTAGTATGGATGCACAAATGAACACTTGCTGGGCACTTAGCACAGCAGATATCTGTAAAATTATATCTCAAAAATCCCTTAGCAGGATTTTCATGAGAAAAGGGTTATTATAAATGTTCACTTCATGGATCAGATGCACACAATCTATGTTACAAATTCTCTGCCTCAAGGTTAAGGTTCCAACATAATGCATTTTGTGTGTGCTCAATATCTTCTTGAAAGACTTGCATTTAACTCTGGTTCAGTGTTAATGTCATCAAGTCAACAGGCAGATCCCATGTTGCAACTGCCTGCCAAGGTCCCAACTAAAGGTCAAAGGTTGAAGTTGTTCATTTCATGCCCGCTCTAAATTAATCTTTTCAACAGAACGAGAATATATATGGCTGTCTTTCGTACTGCATTAATATGACTTTAGTTGTTACCTGTCATAAGGTTGACTGGTGAATGTTTAAAAAGTTCTTCAAGTAGGATGTGAATGCTGCAGACGTTCTGTCACAATGTAGAAGAGACACATTAGTACCAATAAACCTTCTGGCTTGATATTCTAACACACTATCACATATAAAGTGTTATATGTTTTGTATTGCAGCTCAACGAGATTGCAGAGATCGTTAATGACCTTGCAAATCAGAGACGTTCTTGGGAGGACATTCTTAATAACTACCCTATATTTGAACAGCAAGAATCAACAAAATGATGTGGTCATTTCATCGTTCTTATGTGACATCATGATAACATGGCAATACCAGCTTTCTTTTATAAAGGATATCTCTGAACGCCGACAGTCGATTAAATTTATTTCGTCATTCTTCATCCTCAGATGATTTAATTTAAAAGAAGAAAAGATTTTATCAAAGAAGACCTACTTTGCATATATAAGGAAATACTGACTGGTCAAGAGTTTGGTTATGCAGAGAATTTCTGTTTCTGTTTCAGTTTTTCAACACTCACAGTTCAAAGGATTATGAAATTAGGTATCAATTAAGCTCTTTTAAGACATACACATGTACACTGAAATTATGTTAGTAGAACAGTGTTGAACAAGAAATTGTCTTTCTTTATACATATAGTCATGTACAGGGTGATACAAATGTTTGTGTAAATTTTATTTTTTTATCCATAATGCTGTTGGATCTGGATTGCCTGGAAATGGGAGTTGGGAAATAAAGTTGGTGGGGGAAACCTGTTAAATAAGGTTTGATTAAAGAATTTCACTCAAGAAACAGAATGAACTTTAACAGATTATAGTTCAGCAATCAGATTAGAAAATAATAAAACCATTGAAAAGTGTGGTAACCATATTGCATGCAAAATATGAATACATTTTATTCATGAAATTCTAAGGTTCTGCCTTATATGTACATTTGTTTTGAAGATAATTACTCGTTTATAAAAGTAATTCTTTAGGTCATAATAAGAAGATGGTATCTTGAACACACAACTTTCACGAGAAGAAACAGGATTGGTAAACTTTTTCAACACCCTGTACACGAGACATCACATAGCAACAACAGTTCAGCAATACAAGTCACAAATGTTTTACTGTCTGGTACTGTTTTGTATTTTTATACTGAGCAAAGTGCTCTGTTGGTGCATTTATTTACAGATTTTGTTGTTGTTTGCTTATAATATTCTTTTATACAGTGCACAAATATCTCTGACATGAGCATACATTATGTCCCTGTATCACGATCTTGAGATTAAAATGGTGACTGATTCTTATGCTTCAAAGGAGTTTATTTCTTTCAAATCCACCGATGGTTTTCTAGGCCAGTTTAAATCTATTTATATTATATCAATTTTAGACCAATGTTCTTGTTCTTGTTTTTGCCACCCACATAAACATTTACTATTTATTTAGGAGCTATGACCAGTACTTGTGTCAGTCTCTCTCTCTCTCTCTCACTCTCTCTGTGTTCATGACACATGTCAGTAAGACCCATCTTCCTACTCAAAATGGTTACGGTCACTGCTTGAAGTCTCAAACTTCTCACTGATTGAGGGTCATCACTTGCAAGTTTGAGTCCTGCTACCAACCTCGCTACACGAGAGAATTGACAGTTTCTTACACCAGATGCTTGTCTAGTACTGGTCATTCCCAGTAAATGAATGAAAAGATTAGTTGACATTACCGTAGTGTTTAACCAATATAGAAAGAAAAACTTTTGTTATTTGAGGATAAAGTTGAAACTGGCTAAACACTGACTGGATTCAAACCTGTTACTGCAGGATTACTAGTCCAACACTTCCCTGGCACCACTGCTGAACATCGGAGCTTTTGATTTTTTGTGAACAATTAAAATGCCTTCCACAATGTAGTTTCAGACCAAATAAATTGGGGTAAGTAGTAGTCAAATCCTGTGGCACAAAATGTTCAGCACATAAAGATGAGGTGTCACATGCAAGGCCCAATTACCTACCTCAAAGGTTATGGTCACACTTGGAGTTTAAAGGTAATTGAATCCTGTACATATACACATTTTGTGTTCGGATTTTAACTTAACATGGTAAAATTTTGACAATGCAAGGGCAATAACTCTCGAGTGCTTTTGGGCAATCTGGCTGATTTTTGAAACGGGCAAATATGTTTTGCCAAGAAACATTTTGACAATATTCTGAAAAGTTTATGCGTTGATCCCACAGAAACTATGCAAGTAAAAGAATGGACAGCCTTATTCTGACAAAATTGTGTCCATTCAGAGCAGAAATTCTTAGTACCTAGGACGATCAACTTAATTACTGAACCTGACTGAGGTATTCTTACCTGGTTTGGTATTTACACTGACCATGTGCCTTCTCACATGCTGCAGGTTGTTTCATACATGTCATACGTCCTGTCTCTAGGGTATACAGAGGTGAGTATTGCAAGATCACACTTCTGCGTCTATAAACGATGTTCAAGTTCTGATTTAACACCATTAATTGGTCAGTATTAATTATACGAGTGGCAATTGCACAATCCTGACAATCACGGCCGTAAAAGGACTGAAACTCGTTAACCTTCAAACAAGTAGTCCAAATGCCTGCTGCTGCAGTCCACCAGTGCTGCATTGTATTATCCAAACACAACCAGCACGGTAAACATTAATAATTGCAATTTCAACAAAATCGGAAGAAATTCATGTTTCAAGTTCAATATACATTTTATTTCTTATAAAATCACTACTGTACAATGGTGAGTAAAACAAATACATAAAAATAAAAAAATAATTAAAATATCTTAAAGTTAGAAATAGACATTTGACAACTATATATATATATATTTAAAGAAGTTAGATACAAATATCAGTACACTTGTCTGTTGATTTGTCCATGTGATGAGGATGAACTGGGGACTGTTACAGATGATGCATGTATACAGCATTAAAACACTTCGGCGGCATCTGATGATTAAATTATTTCTATCAAAGGTAACTCTGGTCTCGTACAACTATTAAAACAACACAGTTGATTTAGGATAAAAAGGTCTGATGTAACAGATAGATGTATGAACAAGTTTATGACCATTACTAATGACCCTGAAGAAAATGTCCATTTAAACCTAGAACCAAAACTAGTAACTTTCAAAAATTGTTTGAAACAATGGCAACATCGAAAACTGATGCTGCCAGGTAAAATCACGGTTATAAAATCTTTTGCACTGCCGAAACTGATATATCCTCTTACAGCATTACAAAATCCACCTGAACATATTATGAAAAACATTATTATGACTATGTTTGAATTTCTTTGGGAGAATAAACCAGAAAAAATAAAAAGAGCAATTATCACTGTGACATTAGATCATGAACTAGGGGGGTTACAAATGATTGATTTAAATAAATTTCTCAACTCATTAAAAGCCAGTTGGGTTAAAAGAATAATGGATTAAAATAATCATGGCGTATGGGATGTCTTTTATGTTAACATGATGAAAAACTATGGAGAAGACTTAATATTTGATAGAAATCTAGGAGAACAAGAAATCAAAAAAATAAGCAAAGGGAACAAATTCTTCAAAGATGTTTTGAATTCATGGAGAAAAATAGATCTAAATCTAATGAAAACCAAACAAATAAGGAAACAAGTAATTTGGAACAACATTAACATAAAAAATGCAAATGGTACATTTTATTATAAAGAATGGTTTGAGAAAGGTATTAAATATTTAGAACACTGTTTTGATTATAGAAGTAATGAATTCTACACGTTTGAAGACTTTAAGTTTCTATACAACATAGAAGATAGCGATTTTCTTAAATATAATCAATTAATAACAAGTATTGCAAAAAATCTAAAAACGAAAATGTCACAAATACCGAGACAAGATGAAGAAAATATAAACTTACTAACAAACATAAAAACATGTAAAAAACCAAATAAATTATTACATTCCATGCAAATAAAGACAAATACAAAGACTGATGTTAAAGCTGACAAAAAGTGGGAAAACTTACTGAACAATAACCAAATTGAATGGAAAAAGACTTATACCCAAGTATTCAAAAATACTATTGATACAAAAATAAGAAACTTTCAGTACAAATTTATAAATTGCGTATCATCCCAACAAACACTTTTTTATAACAGCATAATATCAATAATATCAAGAGATATCATACTTTCAATTCTCTTTTCCTCCAAAAGTTTTCTTTTCCTAACTGATCCTTAATGCATAATTTGGCTCTTCTTTTCGTTCTCCAAAATATAACTCCTTTCTACCTTGCACTTTCGTTTCTTCTTTAATTCTTTTTTATTAAAAAACCTGTATATGCATATTACATAAAGTGTTAGGATAACTATGTTTACATTACAAAATGTTGTGTATATGCATGTATATTGGAAATTGAATAATAAAAGCTAAAAAAATAAATAACTGGATCGTTGGCGTCTTGTTAATGCAATGACGTCAAATGATGTTATATATAAAACATATTTCAGGCATTACTATAATTAATAACCCTATTCTATGAAAATTTTAGTCTAAGAAAATATAGTCTAGTGAACTGACTTTTTAACAATAATTTATATTTAGTCAGGGACTGATATGAAACATTACTCATATGATCAACCTGAACAGTGGGTGTTTAAATCTATCAACTTTACCTTATAACTCACCTCCACAAATTTCTCCAGATTCAAGACTCAAAAAATGTCTTGTTAATCAAACTCGGATCAATATCAGTTGCAATAAACTTGAGAATAAAAAAGAATACCATTGCATGCTAGTACAATGTATAATGTTACAAAGTCACAAGAAATTGTTGTCCAGGAATATTTTGAACCTTGCAACTATTGTACATTTTGTTCTATTTCAAGGACCAATTTATACGTTTCAGACCCATCTTAACCAACGCATCATCACAGTCTGAAAAACAATTACAATTTCTGAATTTCTTCACAGACAAAGGTGACGGATGAGCTGTTTTAATGGCTACGTGTTTCTTCGTGTCGATCAGTTTCTCTTTCTTTTGTGCAAATACTCCCCAGAGAATGAACACCACATGGTCGCAGTTCTCGATCACAGCTTTTATGATGCTGTCAGTGAATTTTTGCCAGCCAAACTTTGCATGGGAGTTTCGTTTATGAGCTCTGAATAGAAAACAAAAAGGTTTCATATCAATATTCTTTAATTGTACCAGGTTTACCAAATTCAATAGAATTTAAAGGATAACTTTGAATATATGATTATTTTATTGTTGTATTTTGTGTATCATGAGCAAAAAGTGTTGCAACTAGTAGAAATTGATCATTAAATTAATATAATGCTCTACGCGTAATTAGGAGACTCATGAACAAGAGGCCAAAAAGGGCCAGTATCGCTCTACTGGTCTGTCTGACTGGATTTTTCTGAGTAAGTTTTGTGAAAATCTTTTGCAATGTTACCAAGGAAAAGCTAACAGAGTTCACTGTGACCTTGACCCACTGACCCCAAAAAACAGTAGGGGTCATCTACTCAGTAAGACCAATCATCCTATGACGTTTGAAGACTGTGGGTGATGTAGATCTCAAGATATTGAGTGGAAATGATTTTCAAAGTTCGGGTCACTGTGACCTTCACCTTTGACCCACTGACCCCAAAAAACGATAGGGATCATCTACTCAGTAAGACCAATCATCCTATGAAGTTTGAAGATTGCGGGTCAAATAGATCTTAGCGGAAAATATTTTCAAAGTTCGGGTCACTGTGACTTTAACCTTTGACCCACTAACCCAAAAATCGATAGGGATCATCTACATGTTAAAGGGAACCTTCTGAGCAAGTTTGATGAAAGCTGAAAGAAAACTGTGACCTGTAGAGCAATATCAAGGAAAATCTAACGGAAGTCACTGTGACCTTGACCTTTGACCCACAGACCCCAAAATCAATAGGGAACATCTACATGTTACAGGGAACCTTCTGAGCAAGTCTGATGAAAGCCGAAAGAAAACTGTGACCCCTAGAGCGTTATCAAGGAAAATCTAACGTGTTATCAAGGAAAATCTAACGGAGGTCACTGTGACCTTGACCTTTGACACACTGACCCCGAAAACAATAGGGATCAACTACTTATTGCAGGAAACCTTCTGAGCAAGTTTGATGAAAGTTGAATGAAAATTGTGACCTGTAGAGTGTTATCAAGGAATTGCTATCAGAGGTCACTGTGACCTTGACCTTTGACTCACTGATCCCAAAAACAATAGGGAACATCCACAATTTGCAGGGATCCTTATCAGCAAGTTTCATCAAAGTCAAATGAATATTGCGACCTGTAGAGCGTTATCAAGGAAAAGTTTACGGATAGACCGACAGAAGGACAGACGGACGACAGACAAACCACCATGGCATGAGCTCCGCTGGACTTCGTCCAGTAGAGCTAAAAACAGCACATCTACAACAAATTTCAAATCGGGTCCAATAATTTTAAAACTTTTTTATGCTCAACTCAGTCTCGTGCTCAGATTTTGAACATGTATAATTTCAAAGGATTTTATAAAGTTCTAAGTGGCCACTGGCGTATCACTAGGTCAACTACATTAAACTGGTTGCACACTTATTCTGATGAAGTTAAAATGACAAATAAAGTCAGTGACAAAGGAATATAAACACTATTAAGAACCACAGAAACCAAAACTTACTCGCCAGTACATGTAAGTGTTGCATTAATCATCAGTATGCCTTCCTTTGCCCAGTCTTCAAGACAGCCATGGTCAGGTTTCTCAAATCCCTTTATCTTTGGATCCCTTTCCAATTCATTGTAAATATTTTTCAATGATCGTGGTACAGCAATACCTTTAGGTACAGAAAACGACATACCCATAGCCTGAAATAAACAAGAGCTGTCCCTCACAAGTGACAAATGCCACTGAAAGAGGTGTCTCACAGTCTATGTCCTCTCCATGTGCTCAACAATTGTGCCATGTAATTTTTAAATCCTTCTATGCATGACAGAGTTACCATGCATACAGTATTCCATTACTTTTAAACTCTAAGTGTGACCTTCACCTTTGAGGTAGGGATGTGGTTCTTGCACCAAACACATTTTCTTGATGTGCTGAACATTTGTGCATAGCTATTTTAAAATCAATCAATGCATGACAAAGTTACAGTCAGGACACAAATGTATGCATATAAACAGGATTCCATTACTTTTAAACTCTAAGTGTGAGCTTGACCTTTGAGGTAGGGACGTGGGTCTTGCATGTGACATGTCGGCTTGATGTGTTGAACATTTGTGCCAAGTTATTTTAAAATCCTTCAATGCATGACAAAGTAACAGTCCAAACACAAATGTGTGCATATATACAGGATTCCATTACCTTCAAACTCTAAGTGTGACCTTGATCTTTGAGGTAAGGACGTGGGTCTTACACACAACACGTCATCTTGAGCTGCTGAACATTTGTGCCAAGTTATTTCAAAATCCTTCATTGCATGACAAAGTAACAGTCCAAACACAAATGTGTGCATATATACAGGATTCCATTACCTTCAAACTCTAAGAGTGACCTTGATCTTTGAGGTAGGGACATGGGTCTTGCACGCGACAGGTTGTCTTGATGTGCTGAACATTTGTGCCACATTATTTTTAAATCCTTCAATGCATGACAAAATTACAGTCCGGACACAAATGTGTGCATATACAATGTATACAGGATTCCATTACCTTTAAACTTTAAGTGTGACCTTGACCTTTGAGGTAGGGATGTGGGTCTTGCACGCAACACATCGTCTTGATGTGCTGAACATTTGTGCCAAGTTATTTTAAAATCCTTCATTGCATGACAAAGTTACAGTCCAAACACGAATGTGTGCATACATAAAGGATTCCATTACCTTCAAACTCTAAGAGTGACCTTGATCTTTGAGGGAGGGACGTGGGTCTTGCATGCAACACATCATCTTGATGTGCTGAACATTTGTGCCACGTTATTTCAAAATCCTTCAATGCATGACAAAGTTACAGTCCTAACATGAATGTGTGCATAAACAATGTATACATGATTCCATTGCCATCAAACTTTAAGTGTGACCTTGACCTTTGAGGTAGGGACGTGGGTCTTGCACGCGACACGTCGTCTTGATGTGCTGAACATTTGTGCTAAGTCATTTTAAAATCCTTCAATGCATGACAAAATTAAAGTCCGGACACGAATGTGTGCATATATAGAGGATTGCATTACCTTCAAACTCTAAGTGTGACCTTGACCTTTGAGGTAGTCTTTTTATGCCCCCGATGTGTCGCATGCAAGACCCATGTCCCTACCTCAAAGGTCAAGGTCACACTTAGAGTTTGAAGGTAAAGGAATGTATAATTATATTCACCATTAAGCAATTAATATTACATATGCATGACAAAGTTACAGCCCGGACACGGAAAAATGTAAGGGCGGAGGCACAGACGGAGGAACGGACGGTGCGATTTTAATATGCCACCCTTCGGGGGCTTAAAAAGAAGGTTTCTTCAGGTCACAATGTTTAAACATTAACTTTTTAGGTGTAATATTAATTTAGACTTTGATTCTGACACTAATGCATATCAAAGGTGACTGGTAGAAACTCCTTGTTCAATCTAAAACTAAATATTTAAGGCAAAATATACTGCTGACATGCAAGTAAAATTGAAGAAATAAACAACACCTGTCCTTTGTGATGGTAGGGTTCCTGTCCAACAATAACTACTTTAACCTGCAAGGTAGAGAAATAAAACACCATATAATTTATATAGTCAGCAGGCTTTATAATAAGCTATATAATATTAACTATATTATTTTAAAAGTTAAGACAGTTAAACATAGACAATTATTGTTTTATAGATGAAATTTAAAATTCAGTTAAATTAGATTTACTTAAAATTAATATGTAAAATACATTTTATTGAATCTAATTATCATTCATATACTGGATTAAAGATACTTAGTTACTTACCTCATCTAAAGGTGTCAGATGCAAAGCATTAAATATCAGGTCTTGTGGTGGAAATATTTCTTTTCCTTGTGCATACTCAGCTTGCAAAGATCTCTCCAAATCTTGAAAGTATCGTTGTTCAAATTCTTGTGCCAATACATCTTTCCATTTACCATCTTTTAAAAGGTCTTTCAATTTCAAATTATCAGTTGAACTAACAGACTTCACATTGGCTGTTTGTTTTGTTTCTCCTGTAGCTTTCTCTTTTTGTGTTGCCTTTTCTTTCCCTGTTGTTTGACCTTGAATTGAATGAAATGAATTCTGGTTAAGGATCAATAAGCACAATGATAGCACTGACTCTTTTAAATTTAACTATTATCTTAACAGATCTTTACTAATGATAAAAGCAGTAATAAAGTACAAGTAACAATTCTCATAGCTTTACATGTTCAATACTTTCCGACAATAAATAAATATTGTATTATGTATGTTTATACAGAAAATCAGATTTATTTTTTTTACTTCATATTGCTAAATCCATACAAATACATATGAGATCGCATTGCTAGTATATTCTGCAATGCACTACATGTAGTAGCAAGAACACCCAGTTTCCACCAATCTGTGTTGTTCTATAAGCCGAAAACAAGCTGAAATCGCTTTTCCAACAGATATGAATAAATACGAAGTACAGTGGTTTCGTCAAACTGTCGATTCGTCAAACTTAAATGTATAGAAGGTGCGAAACGGGTTCGTCAAGAAGACATTGTATGATATAACAATAGAGTTTCACACATAACTAAAGGTAATTACTCAAGTACAAACAGTTAAGAAAAATCTTTTCAATGATATTATATGATACAAGAGGAGGAACTTCTACGATGTATATGAAGAAAAAAAAGAAAGACTGTTATTTGCTTGTTTGTGTTAATTAGGACAAATTAACAATCAATTTTATGCAATTAAATCATATTAAATTGATGAAACATTACCTACACTGAACAGAAAGAAACAGTATTTTGACGAAACCACTACCGGAATATAAAGAACCGCAACAACGCAAAGGCGCGTGGACTGGTAAATTGTTAGATAAAAGTTTCACTAAATGATTTTTTTGTGTAAAATGTATATTGGATAAGATAAAATAATTCTTAATCATCAAGATGAACTCTTGTATAAAAAAAAGACTTCCGGACGACCAGCCTAACATAGAAGTATAGGCTGCTCGTCCAGTTACCAGACGACTAAAAATTCTGGTCGTCCGGTTACCGGACGTGCAGCAACGTCCTTTTAGAAAGATGAATGTTTTAAAACATGTAAGAACTAAAATTCTTATTAAGAGATAGAAATGAATAAACACGTTACAAATTAGATGTATTATCAATGTTTGACTAGGTTTGTCAAAAAGATTTTCACAATATTCGACAGAAACTGTTCTACAGATTCATATATTTAAGCTACAACTTCAAATTTGGTAATCTACTTATTTTTCTAAGAGTATAAATCAGTGCCAGGTGTCTTTGTTGAAACTATAATTGTCGCACTGATCAGAAATGTAACTTTAATCAAATGAACATATATACAATAACAAGAACTCAGACTCAGTTATACCTTTGCTTGGTTTATCTCCTTTTCCTTGTGCTGCTTTCTTCGCTTGAACAGTATCATCTGTCAAGTCAGCATCTGCTTTCCTTTTCCTTGGCATTGTGCTTTAACTTCTGTATCTTGTCTTATAATGGATTCAGCAAAACTTTCACATCTAAATTTTATCAATTTATGTATGCGTTAGTTACAAATTTAAATAAAATAAGAGTATCTCAGTTTTATCATTTTACTATACCATTCATTCTAACTACTGTTTACGGTCCTAGTTTCGGACACTTTTAGCACATTTTTTGCTTTCGCTCACAAACTAGTTACCAAATCTTTATGAAATTTCAACTCAACCAACTTCGGTTCCTCGTGCTACTAAAGAGATTTTTGGTTACTTCTAAAAATAGATTTAGCTTGCAAATGAGGCCTGACAATAAGGTCACCAATGAGGTAATTTTTACAATACAGAGTACCCTAATTTCGGACAGAGTTATCTACTTGTTTTCTCCTCTTTATCCGTTGTAGTGTTTTTATTCTAAACTAAAAAGGTACAACAGCAAGTATTCTGTAATTTGCCGACTCAAAATAAATTTACATTCGGGGGTTCAATTGCTTCCAAAAGCCAGTAATGTGAATGTCAATGTTGATGAAAGAACGAAAAAGATGAAACATGCATGTGTTAGTGTACAGATATATATATGTAGTTCCTCTCTTTTTCTAAAGTAATTATTCACATTGCTGTTAGCTTTGTTTAAATCAAACGTCCGACAGATTGACAATTGACGATCCACAACAATAACAAATTCAAGCATTTTAAAACAGTGTCCGAAATTAAGGTACTCCGAATTAAAGGACCGTAACCAGTACAGTATTGAATAATTACTGTATAATATAAGCAAAACTATGTTATCCGAATTGTATGGTACTTTCTTGAACGTTCGTATCGGTAGAAATCAAGTATATCACAAAAAGTAAAGGAATGAAAGGTGTACTATGTTAATTGTAGGACTTATTATATATACCAAAAGATGCTGTTAACACTTAGTGAACTCACAAACGGCCAAAAATTGAAAGTAAACAAATACCTCCCCCCTGCTGTCAGTGATTCGTGAGAATGGCACGCCGTACAGATCAGAGTACATCTGATTTTGCTACTCGAGGCATACCAGACCAACGGAAACAACCGATTTAAAGATACAAAATATGAAAGATTAATTTAGTAACGCGAGGGCTTGATTAAAGGACTAAATTAAACCTATACTTGAATTCAAAAGTATCATAAAAAGCAAATCCCACACAAGTTCAAGGGTTTCAACATTTGATAAAAACGTTTGTTGGCAAGTAGCAAGTAGCAAATGGCAATTTAAGTAGCAAGTAGCGTAGTAAGGGGCAACAAGGTCTTTCAAATAGTATTATTTTTTCCCGATGTTTTGGTTTAGATGGATTTACGCATTGGAAAGTTGACTTGATATGAACGTTTTTTTTTCACAAATGGCCGAAACCCGAAAACCGACCTAATTTTAGCGCTTCTTTCCTACTTGTATGGTGTTCATGGGATTGATGTTACATCTTTTTCTCATAGATTTAAGCCTAATGTACGTCTGTTATGTCTTAGATTTTCGTATTTCACCCGTATTTTAATTTTCTGGGACGGTTAGATCCGATCAAAATCTAAAAAATGGCGTCACCGGTGAATTTTTTCGCGATTCGGTGATATTTTGTGCACAGTTTTTCACTGTATATTTAGGGTCAAATGATAGAAAATTGCTAATTAAAATGTAAATTAAGGGTTATATTTTGTTTGTTATGAATTAGATTTTCGTTTTTTTATTTAATAACGTACAGTTTTGTAAGACCAATATCGCGAGTCAAATTACCATCCATCGCTAAAACGCGCAAGACGGAACAGCATGGACCGTGTTTAACTCGCGTTTAAAACAAAAGTTTATTATATATAAAGGTTTTAATTTCACAGTTTTACAGGAAATTTTCTCAGCTTTCCAATTATACCATTTTTTAAATTAAAATTGGTATTTAAATGACAAAATGACGGGCAGTTTTGCATACAACTATCGGACAAAATACCAGTTAACTCGCTCGGCGTGATAAATACACGGTGTGATAATCGCTTCCAGGTAAAAATCGATAACCGAGACAAGATTATCAGTACGATAAGACGTTTATAGAGGGCGTTTCTAGACCATACTATTTGAAAGACCTTGGGGGCAAGGAGTTAGTAGCAAGTGGCCAAATATTTTTTGACTAAAATAGAAACATTTGTTCTAGAACTATAAATATATATATATAGAAAATAGTGAAACCCTTCAACTGGTGTGGGTTTAGGCCTACTGAGCGTGGTCACGCACAAACATACAATTCAAGGACAATGTAATGGTGCACATTTGAAGTCCGGCGTGCACGTTACCGTATGTCGTAGCAAGTGGAAAGTAGCAAACTTGTGCCAAGTGGCAGATTTTGGAAAGTTTATTATGGGATATATCAACGTCAGAATGAAAAACAAAATGATTATGGCTAACATTATATCACAGACTTGTCAGAAATCTAGTTGATGAAAATACACATTCTCTTGATTTCGTTTCCGGTCTGTATTTGCCATATGCATTGACCGTAAATATCACACTTATAGGTCTGAAAAAGGAACGTTATCTAGAGCCCATACCTTTTAGTCAATTAAAATGTGTTCTTTTTTACTGTAGTTTTCTGTAAGTTGCATGTACAAAATACAAGAAAGTTAACAAAGTGTCATAATGATATGAATAGCAAAGAAAAAAACGACAGGTGTCATAACGTTAAAAATATAATTATAAATATTCCACCCCCAAATTCGAACTTACGGTGTCAAGAATGCAAGTCGGAAACCTTACCAATTACTACAACATCGATTAATTACATTCTAACAGTTCGTATTTTAGTAACTATATGTAGTTAATGTGTAAATTTAGAAAACGTCCGTAAACATTAGCTAAGTTTAAGAGTGTCAATAATATTAATAATCCAAATATTATTGGTGTCAGGTGTTACATTATGATTGTATGGTATGGTATATTAGGGTTTTATCGTTGGTACCGGTTTCCCATATGACCAACGCCCCCAGAAGAGTTTAGTTATTTTAGGTTTCGGGGGATAGTGCAAGATACAGAAAGCGTCCCAATTCCAGAGACACCCCTGGTTCTTTATCATGCCAGGTTTTCACCCATACATGGGACCTCGGTTTAAGTCTCATCCGAAAGACTGTTAGTAATTTTAGTTGGTCAGCCCTGGGAATCGAACCCACAACCCCGAGATTACAAGTCTCGTGCTCTACCTATTGAGCTATCCGGGCTGACAAAACATTATGATTTTGTTTGTTTGTAATTGTGCTTATTGGGTCCACCATCCTCGTTCGAGGCATAGTCGGTACGACCCGGCATGTTCTCCTGTTCATGCCCCTATCTAAATACCTAACTATATGTTGTCGAAAATAGGAGATCTTATCAGAAGATTGGCAGATTGCAACCTTATTTACATGCTTTTGTTTTGATTGGTTCTTAAAATGTAGGTCACCACATTGACCAATGAGATCCTACTTGTGAATGACCTATTTTCCTAGTCCTACCTTAACCTTTAACTGAATGAATTCACGTTATATACCTACTGTCATTTTATTATGCAACTGCCATGACGACGACCCGATAACACCTGTCTGATATTTGTTGATATCGCGACGTCTGATATCACAGGACAGTGTTATTATGACACTGTCCTGATATCACGTTTTAGGCCCCGCCCACTTTAGACATTTAGTGAGATTTATGAAATAAGATCTAGATCTAGATCTAGGCTATTGTGGATTTCTAACACGCTACACTATAATTCAACATTTCAGAAGCTGCTTTAGGATACAGGGGCGCGTTTCATTGAAATTTCTGGGAATACAAGCAAACAGCACATCACATAAAATCGAAAAATGACTGTATAATTTTTATTTTTGAATTAAATATAGTGTTGTCGGTATTCATTTTCTTAGTTAGAACATTATCTATCCATCTATAGCAATTTCGAATCAATTTTCGCAAAAAAGTTGATTTTCATTTTTCCAACCCTTCCTTTTTTCATAGTTATGTCTTATTACCTGAATTATATGAGCTGAAACGTTATAAGCCGCCTCTAAAAAGTGCACAAATGCTTTCTAGGTATGTTTTAATGTTCAGCATTTCCTATAAAGCATAAAATTAACATGATTAACGGCGCTGAATATAAAACGCCGATTTAAACCATTGATGACGTCATAAATACAACGTAATTCTTTGTTTTTAATTTTGAAAAGGGAGAATTAAAGTCAGCTGCATAATAAATAGAATACAAGGTTACTGTCTTTTGATAACAGTTGATATCGAACTCGGATGAATATCGACCAGAAAGCCTCGGCTTCCCTGGCCGATATCATCCTCGTCCGATATCAACTGTTATCAAAAGACAGTAACCTTGTATTCTCTATATATCTTAGCTAATAAAGAGTGAACTTTATTTATATTTTCTATTACATATGATTCTATATAATTTGTTTCTTTAAAATATTTTCGTTCTACTTTATACTTGTAGTGTTTTTTTAAATTTTAAATGAAATATAAACTGTTGTTATCCATAGGATGATTATAACGAAATAAAGTATAAGCATTATTCGTCATTGTTTTAGTCATATTTACGAAAATTCCCGGTACGGTCCGTATCATTAAATCGGCTGTTTCCGTTGGTCTGGTCTGGTCTGGTCTGGTCAGGCTTTTATCACCAACCCTTTTCGGTTTCGACTTGTTGAAACCTACCACAGTAGGCAACTTTTGTAGAAAACACTTGACTATCCAGTTTTAATTACTTTAAGCTGAGGCATAATACGGGCGAATATTATGAAAATAGGCAATACCTATATCGGGCGAAGGCATAACAGGAATTTCATTTTTAGAAATGGTACGAATTTTCAGGGGACGCAAAAACGGTTCGGGTTACGAGAATTAATGCTGTTTATCAGATATACGTAGTTTGGTTAAAATGGATTGATAAATAACTATATTCGTGCTGTTTTTGGTCAGGACTACGTTGTTTAAAAGGATATAACAGGCAAAAGCTCGAAGGGCAGGGAACCCTGGGCAGCGGAAGCCCGACCATAGTTAACATGTATGTCACGAGTGACATTTCTCAATTGAATACTGAAAGCAATAAAATAAGTGATATGTCATATACCCATGGAACATTGGAAAGTGTCAACTCCTGGACGATACGATAACATACCTATAACGCTGCACCGTCTATAAACCTCCGCTGCAAATTTTGTTTACAACGTGACGTCATTTATCAAAAGAAATTATAAAAAAAACCGCAACACTTTTCCGTTGATATGCTCTTTTGGGACACACATTAATGAATTGTGGCATATATATGTGCATTGTATATACATTGTACACTATATATGATACGAATAACAGTGTATATATTTTTTTTAGACAGAGGTAGCTGAAAACGGCGCTCATAAACACCTCACAGGTAGCGCAGTGTCTATCTTTTTTCCTGTATATAAAAAAGATAATTTTTTATTTAGGCTTATTACATTTTGCGAGCGGCTCATAGAAATTTTGTACGAAACTATATGGCGTCGACCGATACACATCCTTCACTGTGACCACAACCAAAGACACGTGAATTATTTCCGATCACGTTGAGGTCAGTGAACGGTTGTTCCTTTATCCTGCACTGGTCAGTCTATAATTAGTTGCAAACTGCTAGACGATCAAGACCTGGACCTTATATGCCAGATACTGTACTCAACAGTGCTTTCGGACAGACGGACATTCATGTAATTCAGCAATTCAAGTTTCAAGTCATGCATTGACAACAACGCAATTCAGTACAACTCAAAATTTATAGTCGGTATTTTTATTTTGGTTAAAACCTACAACAATTTGGTCACAAACTAATCAGCAATTACTGTTAGCACAAAATGCGCCCAAGTTTAGAATAATATATATGTGATATGTTCAAAATTGAAGATAATTTCAGAAATAGATATGTGATACTACGCGTGTCAATTTAAGAACAATTTTTCATGAGATCGCTGCTGTTGTCCAAGGGAAACAATTCAATTAGACACGGATAACAATCTGAGGGAAATAATCCCGTTAAAATGGCTTCGGAACTGGCAATGAGTATTGATGCGATAAGTACAATATCATTCTGATGGAAATACAACGTTGACCAAGTACATTAAAAATTACTTAAATATATGCATATTAAGCCATTAATGGGTAAATATAATATCATTTCAGTTGTGTCCAGTTTACGCTTTTAACTCTTGAACATTTCCTGCAATCTCTTTATGAATATCTAGTGAAAGGTATGTTTTTTGTAAACACGAACTTTAATTCGTGTTCTTTTTATTTTTAATCAATGTTCACATATACTTTTCTTTCATATTTTGTCGCTTCTGCATTGTCATGAAGTGTTTTCTTACCTTTGCAATATTATTTCAAAGAAATAATGCGCTATTCCGCATAGCATGTTTTTCTTACAAATAACGGTCAATTTCACATCAAGAACCACAAGGGTTTTTATTAATCCAAACTCCAAAGTGCTCCTGGTATTTTAAAATCAATAACATGTTGATATATCTCGCCGTATTATATGTAACAAGAAAAACTGTGATACAAAGTATCACAGCGGGCCAACAAACAAAAATCCCATGTAAATATTTTGAAAATGGTGATAATTGATATTAAGGCATGCCCCAAAAGAACTCAGGGAACCAGTTCTGGTTGAACAAGCAAACCTGAGACACCACATCTACTGACTGACCTTTAATATGGAAACTTTACTGTTATCAAATATTATTTATAAGTATGTCCAGGAATGTTCTATAGACTGTTCCTGGTATGTCTCAATTTTCATTACCATTATCCTTATTAATTTGACATGAATGAAGATTTTTATGATTATTTGCCGTAAAATATTCTTAAAAATTAAAATGATTTTAAAACAGCAGAAAACGTTTTTAAAAAATTGGGTGTTGATGGGATTCGAACTCGTGGTTTCCAAAAGTACACATACACAAAAATGTGTGAACTATCGGCTTGATCCATTACACCTGGAGGCGCTAGCTAATTTGGGAAAACTCAGATAACACAATCCCATTTATATGTCTAAAAAGGCCACGAAAAGAATATTCAGTCACGTTTCGTTTCTATAATGCCAAAGGTTATTGTTGAAAAAAGCAATCTTATATCCAGTTTTTCTTAAATTTCATTTGCTGAATCGTGATAAGTGCTTTTCCTTTTTTTACCATATATTAGATTGCTTCTTCTATGAAACGAACGACAGCTCAATTACAAACGACAACTCTTGCTTTTCCAAAAAAATTGACTGTGTCTAAGTTTTCATCTCAATGTACCTCATTTTATAATGAAAAATACACATATGTTCGATCTAGTGTTAAGTCTCCATGCATCTTTTACGCGTCTCATACTTAAATAGGAGCCGCTGCGTATTCGATCGAGATTTATTCAGTACCGTCAGATTTATAGATGAAACATTTCTGTATAGCTCTGACTTATCAAGTTTTGTAAGGTTGAATGTATATTTAATCACCTCAGTAAACGGGAGGCGCAGGATAAGTTGCAGTTTAGTCTTCTAGCTAAGTACCGTAAATAGGTCTTTCATCTAGGTACGTTGGTTCATAGACAAATGATATATTTCTATTTTGTAATCATTTATTTTTCAAAATGATCTACGAGTATACAATGTGTATGTAGAAAGAACAATGTAACACTGATTGGTATACTCTTTATTCACATAAAACGTACACGTATACATGTAACAAAATGTATAAACTAACACAAACCAGTACTTAAATCACTGCCTAAAATTTCGGTTTTACACATTAAACATAAAAAAGTAAATTAAATCTTTGACCTAGAAATAAACAGTGGTAAAGGTATAACAAAAGTCAAACACTTTTAAACTCGCTCCATTTATCTCTCTTCTTTTTCCGTCCATGTCACCTTGCGTTGCATCAAGTAAAACAAGGTATGCAAGAGGATTGACGTTTTGAGGTCCTTTTCTTTTGTTTGGCAAAGCGTAAAAGCCTTGATGTAAAAACCATAACACCATGCTAGTCTCTTGTTGAGTCAAACTATTTTTGTCTTCTATATGTCTTAAATGCCTATTTTAAATTTTGAATAGGTTGTATTATAATAATCACTGCACGTGCATTTTTTAAAAGAGATTTGAAACATCTTTGGTATAATGACTTCGATCAATGTGAATTCTTAATATAAAGTAATAAAATGCAGTGTGCGGTTGTATAAACCACTCAGTTTCTGCCCATATGTTACCAATTTCAGGCGGATTAATATGTCTAAAAGACTTTTAATTTTCCTTTTACAGAAATTATTTGTATAAATGTATGTACTTATTTATTATCGAAGTATGAGAACTGAAATATAAAATTCCATATTGATAAACTTACTGCGGCATATTCATTTTTCCTGTGCCCAGCGAACAATCATTATATTGCATTAATCGAAGCAAGTGAAATTCAGTTGTTAACCTTAGTGCACAATCACTGTAAAATGAGTCCGTTTGTTTAAAAGTATTGGGCACATGTGACTGGGCACAGATTATTAAGTTAGTTGTGTAACCAATTCTGGTGTTTATCACAATAATGTAAGAGCATAAGCACTAACTTCGTAAAAATTTGACAATGCAAGGGCAGTAACTCTTGAGTGCTTGGGGGCAATCTGGGTGATATAAACATTTTGACAATGTTCAGCATTGTTGCTATAAAAACCTGGCAGACAATGCTATTTTTGCAACATTCTGACAGTTCAAGGGAAGTAACTCTCAAGTGTTTGTGGTGATCTGGCTGATTATTGAACTTGGCCTATATTTTACGCCAACAAACGTTTTGGATTGGTGCTAAGGGCAGTAATTCCACACTGCCGGATAATTGAACTTGGTATTATACCAGTGATTATTCTGACAAGTTTTGGCATTGATCCCACATAAACTATGCAAGTTCAAGAATGGACAGCGTTATTTTGACAAAATTTTGTCCATTCACAGCAGAAATTCTTAGTGCTTAGAGCGACTTAATTACTGAACCTGCCCGAGGTATTTTAACCTGGTTTGGTGTTAACACTAACCATGTGCCTTCACATATGCTGCAGGTAGTTCCATACATTTTATTTGTCCTGTCTGTAGAGAATAGAGGTGAGTAATGCAAGAGCACACTTCTCGATCTTTAAACTTCGACGTTTTTAATAAAAAGATGGTGTTGACATTTTTATATACATTAACTAACAGTCTTGACAAAGAAAAGTTTAACTAATATGAACTTAGTTCATTGTATGTTCAATTTCTGATTTAATGCAATTAATTGGTCAGTATTAGCTATGTGTACCAATTGCACAAACATGACAATCACAGTCGTAAAAGGACTGACACTTGTTTACCTTCAAACAAGTAGTCCAAATGCCTACTGCTGCAGTCCACCAGTGCTGCATTATATTATCCAAACACAACCACCACAGTACTGTAAACATGAATTATCACAATTTAAACAAAATCAGAAGAACTTCATGTTTTTGAATTCAATATACATTTTATTGTTATAAAATCATTCACCAGGTGAGTAAAACAAATACATAAAAATCCACAAACAAAAAAATCTAAAAGTTAGGAATAGACATTTGACAACTATATTTAAAGAAGTTAGATACAAATATCAGTACACTAGTCTGTTGATATGTCCATGTGATGAGGATGAATCTGGGTCTGATACATATGATGCATATATACAGCATTATAACACTTCGGAAGCATCTGATGAAAAATATGTTTCTATCAAAGAGAGGTAACTCTGGTCTTGTACAACAGTCAATTGAAGATAAAAAGGTCTGATGTGTGAACAAGTTTATGACCATTGTGTGAAAATGTAGGAAACGCTAGCAGACAAGGGAACGAGCCTCATCTTACCTTTTCTTATTTTTACTTTTTCGCCTCAAGAGTGTGAACAAGGTAACTGTGGACATATTATACATAACAAGTAACTTATTATCACTTAGAGGCCAGGTGACTAAGTACGATACTGCTAAGTTGATAATATTTTACGAAAGTAGTAATTATGGGTAGATTCCTAATAGAGGCATGCAGACTCATGATCATTTCATTCCAATTTTGGAGGATATATACCTGTCGTTAATTCGCATGCTTTTTCGAAAGAAATACTATGCCAGTTACAGGTGATTGTGAAAAATCACTGATAAGCTTTCTTCAATTGTAATGGAATTGTCTTAATGTATAGCAAATGAATTTTAACCTGAACTGTCTGTTTCATGTTTTGTAAGAATTAAAATCTTGGTCAAAGTTATTTTACATGTGAATCTAATAGCACTATAGCAAAGGACCTAATTAAGTCTTTAGTTTTGCTTTAATACTTTAAGCTTCCCTACTAAAAGAAGGTCTAGGAAAATTTGGGATCAAAAAATCTTAATGGCTCTGACTTTCTAAGCAAGTTTGACTGGCAGTGATAAAAATAACTTGTTCGATACTGAGTATTTTAGTTCGATATATATACTAGTTCAATTAAAAGTATCCTGTTCGTTATTATACGGATATAAGAAAGAACTCGGAAGTATAAGAAAGACAATTTTGATTGGTAATAAGCATTTAACGTTGAAAGATTTCGAACTAACTGTATACAGTTACAAAACCCTTGTAAATACCCCCATCTTCCTTAAAGATGAAAAATAATTTCTAAAATCTACTTCAACACAAATTAAACGTTATACATAGATTCCTTTGAACATTTTTTTTTTACAAAAAGAGTTTTTTTCTAAATCGCCTCTAATCCAATATACATATTTATTATAAACCCAACATTGATACATATAATTATTATGGATTTTCTGCAAAAAATCTGTCTTAAAAAATCAAGTACATGTAAGAATCTGATTCCCTATTACCACACTACCAAATTTTATATTTTTGTAAGGATGTATCCTATTGGTCCACAGAAAATGTTTGCATGTCCATGATTTTAATAACATCGCAGTAATCGGATCATTGTGTCCTACTTATGCAATGATGTCAAATAAATGACGTCGCATACATTACTGTACATATTTCGCGCAAATTTTTCCTTCTATTTAATGCTTAACTGTCATTTAAAAATAGTATTAGTATGGGCAAATATCCCAGAAAAATGGTCATCTTCTAAAAGTTAGACTAATATAAGTTACAACAAACTTGAGAATAAAAAAGAATACCATTGCATGCTAGTACAACGTATAACATTACAAAGTCACAAGAAATTGTTTTCCAGGAATATTTTGAACCCTGCAACTATTGAACATTTTTGTTCTATTTCAAGGACCAATTTATACGTTTCAGACCCATCTTAACCAACGCATCATCACAGTCTGAAAAACAATTACAATTTCTGAATTTGTTCAAAGACAATGGTGACGGATGAGCAGTTTTAATGGCTACATGTTTCTTAGTGTTGATCAGTTTCTCTTTCTTGTGTGCAAAACCTCCCCAGAGAATGAACACCACGTGGTCGCAGTTCTCGCTCACCGCTTTTATGATGCTGTCAGTGAACGTTGGCCAGCCAAACTTCGCATGGGAGTTTGGTTTATGAGCTCTGAATAGAAAACAAAAAAGTTTTATATCAATTTTGTTAAATTGTACCAGGTTTACCAAACTCAATAGAAATTTAAAGGGTAACTTCATATATACATGTAATTTAGGTATTGCTGTATTTTGTGTATCATGAGTAAAAGGTGTTGCAACCAGTAGAAATTTATTCTATCAAATTAAAATAGTGTTCAACGCATAAGTAGGAGACTCATGAAAAACAACACATCTACAACAAATTTTAAAATATCTACAACAATTTAAAATATCAGGTCCAATGATTTTTAAACATTTTTATGCTCAACTCGTTTTCGTGCTTAGATTTTGAGTATGTATAATTTCAAAGGAGTTTATTAACTCTTTGTAAAAATATTCCGAACAAGTTTTTGGAAGCATTAAACATTTTGAATTATAACTGTTTTTCATACATAAAGTGCTAGGGGTGAAAAACAATATTGTGCTCAAACTGAGCCAAGCATGAAAAAGGTTTTATATCACAGGACTTTGTGTATCCAACAAGATTTATTAAACAAGCTAAGATTCTGCCAAAAAATTAACTGTTCTTGAATAAGACACTGATTTTAACCTTAACTACAGCTGCACAGTCATCTCGACTAAGTAGCCATCTGCATTACTCAGATATAATAGTCAGAAATTTAAAAAGAAATCAATCTGTTTTTTTGCAACCATCTGTACTAAGTGGCCACTAGATTAACTACATTTATCTGGTTGCACAGTTATTCCGATGCAGTAAAAATGACAATAATTTCAGTGACAAAGGAATATAAACAGTATTAAGAACTGTAGAAACCACAACTTACTCAACAGTGAGTGTTGCATTAATCATCAGTATGCCTTCCTTTGCCCAGTCTTCAAGACAGCCATGGTCAGGTTTTGTAAATCCCTTTATCTTGGGATCTCTTTCCAATTCATTGTATATATTTTTCAAAGATGGTGGTACACCAATGCCTTTTGGTACAGAAAACGACATTCCCATAGCCTGAAATAAAAGAGAAGGTTTCGTCAATTCAAGTTTAAACATGATTTTCTTAGGTATAGTATATTATTTTGTACATAAATTAAAGGCAATTGAAGAATATTCAGTTGGAGGTGCTTGTATATAGGATGAATACTTTAACTGGTTAATGTAGAATATGTACAAAATTTTAACCTTATTAACAAAAGTAAGCTGTTGGTAATTTTCAATGTTTTGTATCAAAATTTATACATTGATTCTGATACTTAAAGCATATAATAAAGGTGTGTAGTAGAAACTGCTTGTTCCGTCTAAAACTAAATATTTAAGGCAAAACATACTGCTGACATGCAAGTAACACATTGAAGAAATAAAACACACCTGTCCGTTGTCATGGTAGGGATCCTGTCCAAGAATAACTAGTTTAACCTGCAAGGTAGAGGAATAAAAGTTCATGTAATTGACTTAGTCAGCTGACTTTATAATAAGCTATAACAATAACTAACATGTAAGGTGCACTGTATATTATTTATAAAAGTAAGACAGTTAAACATAGACAATTATTATTTTATAGACGGAATTTAAAATTCAGTTAAATTAGATTTACTTAAAATTAATTATACTAAAATACATTTTATTGAATCTAATTATCATTCATATACTGGATTAAAATCTGACAATGATACTAAGTTACTTACCTCATCTAAAGGTGTCAGGTGCAAAGCATTAAATATCAGGTCTTGAGGTGGAAATATTTCTTTTCCTTGTGCATACTCATCTTGCAAAGATTTCTCCAAATCTTGAAAGTATGGTTGTTCAAATTCTTGCGCCAAGACATCTTTCCATTTACCATCTTTTAAAAGGTCTTTCAATTTCAATTCATCAGTTGAGCTAACAGACTTCACATTTGCTGTTTGTTTTGTTTTTCCGGTAGCTTTCTCTTTTTGTGTTGCTTTTGCCTTCCCTGTTGTTTTACCTTTTCGTACTGCCTTTGCCTTCCCAGTAATAACCCCCTTCTGGCATATTTTTACTCTCCCTGTAGCTTTTCCCTTTGGTGTCACTTTAACCTTTGATGCTGTTTTATCCTTTGCCTTTTCTTCAGGTCTTTTAGTTTTAGAACCAGCTGTCAAAGGAAACAGAGATTGAGCTCACCACTAAGCAAGTTAAAACTGACTGTAGCAGACTTAATGCGGGGCCCTTAATGAATTCTAGTTGAGGATCAATAATCACAATGATAGTACTGACTCTTTTATTTAACTATCATATTAATAGATCTACTGTACTCTAACATGAAATATAAGCTCGACATTTCCAACACTAATTTTGAGGTACAAACAGTTGAAAATTGATTTACAAGTATGTTAATGCTATTTGATGTAATAAGCTGTTAAATTTGGCCATACTGCATTACTTTTTAGAAAGATGAATGTTTTAAAACATGTAGGAAATAACATTGAAATGACTAAACACCTTACAAAGTAGATGTATTATCAATGTTTGACTACTTTTGTCAAAAAGGGTTTTCAAAATATTCAACAGAAACTGTTCTACAGATTCATATATTTTAGTTACAACATCAAATGGTAATGGGTATTCTTCAAACAGAATAAATCAAAGTGTCTTTGTTGAAACTATGATGGTCAGACTGAACAGAAATATAACTTTAATAAAATGAATATACATATAAAATAATACAATACCAAGAACTCACACTCAGTAATACCTTTGCTTGGTTTATCTCCTTTTCCTCGTGCTGCTTTCTTCGCTGGAACAGTTTCATCTGTCAAGTCAACATCTGCTTTCCTCTTCCTTGGCATTGTACTTTAAATTCTGTATCTTGTCTTATGATGCACGGGTGTTTGGCAGAGACCTAGGATAATAAAAATGCATTTATGAACGAACCCCCACTTCATATAAAAAATGCATTTTTGAACCATCCCCCACTTCATAATTATATAGGTGGGGGTTCATTCGAAAGTTCATTTTTTATTATCCTAGGTCTGTGCCAAACACCTGTGGTATTTACCTTTTCTGTATAATATATATGTAATATACGGACCCTGTATATATGAAGTGGGGGTTCGTTCAATATGTTTTATTATCCTAGGTCTGTGCCAAACACCTGTGAGGCTGTGTTATGACGGATACAGCAAAGCAAATTAATGTATGCGCAAGTTACAAGTTTAAGTAAAATAAGAGTGCATCATTTATCTTAGGTTTATCATTTTACTTTACCCCTCAGTAAGACTTGAGCGCCATTCTAACAACAGTGTTGAATTATTACTGTATAATAAACAAAACTATGTTATCCGAATTGTATGCTACTTTCTGGAACGTTTGTATCGGCAGAAATCAAGTGTATCTCAAAAGTAAAGAAATGAAAGGTGTACTATGTTTATTGTAGGACTTATTACATATTACAAAAGATGCTGTTAACACTAAGTGAATTTACAAACGACCAAAATTGAAAGTAAACAAATACCTTCCTGCTGTCAGTGATCCGTGAGAATGGCACGCCGTACAGTGCAGTACAAATTAAAGTACATCTGATTTTGCTACTAAATTTTGTTTAAACTTGGCACAGATCAGTGTTAGTTACCATGCAAAAATAAACTCGAATTTAATAGTTTTGTCATATAGAAAACACTTTACTGTTCAGTCTTCAGTTTTAATTACCTTAAGCTGAGACATGATATCATTATGACCGGCTTCGTCCTGACCACAGGGGCCGGTATCAAACTCTTTTTGCAGAACAATTGTCTATAGCCTACATGTATATGTTATAGTGTTATTACAACATAGCATAAAGTATAGAGTGTACTTCAAAATTCCCTTGGTCATAATCCCCTTGATCTAAAATGGCATAGTAGTCATAATACCCTTGATGAATTTTACAAGTGGAAAGCATATATTGATTAAAAAATTACTGACTGTTTTATTTTACTATAGCGAATAATTGAAAAAAAGAAATTATTGAAATTAAAATGTAAAATCCATCAAGGGGATTATGACCAAGGGGAATTTGAGTGTCTCCCTAAAGGATATAGTATATAGTTCATTTTTATTCATGAAGAGTTTGATATCGGCCCCTGTGGTCCTGATCAAAACTATATCTAATATAGTTATTGACCAAATTTTGACCAAACTACGTATCTCTGGTAAACAGCATTATAGGTAGAAACATTGGGTCTATGCAACAAAAAATCCAAAGAAACACATATTTGTTGTTTTTATACATATAGGTCCTTGATTACACATAGAGAAAGATGTTGAATTCCTTCGACACACATTCACTGATTAGTGGCATGCATATACATTGTACAAACATTTTAAAATTTGAAAACGGCACTCACAGATAGCGCAGTGTCTATCTTTTTTCTCTCAGTAAAAAATATTTTTTTTATTTGTTGCATTTTGCGAGCGGCTCATAGAAAATTTTTACGACGCTATATGGCTTCGACCATCGATACACATCCTTCATGGCACGTGAATTCTTTCCGATCACGTGTTCCTGTATCAAGCACTGGTCAGTAAAAAGTGAGAGGTTTAACTTCCGTGAATACCACGCATGTTAATTCAAGAACAATTTTTCGTGAGATAATTCATATTTTTGTTTGTAATTGTGCTTATTAGGTCTACCATCCCCTAAAGAGGCTATAATCGGTACGACCCGTTAATTGATATTGTGGTGAAACAATTCAATTATACGCCGATAACAGATAATCCAGGGAAATAATACTGTTAAAATTGCTACTGAATCTGGCAATGAGTATTGATGCGATAAATACTGAATATCTACACGAGATGTTTTCACCCCCGACTTCAGTTCAGTAATTTATATACACAGTACAGTATGATATATATCCCATCAGAGAAATAAATAAATAAAATAATTTGTCTTTCTTGACACTGTGCAAATCACTTGAAAAAGAAATGTTTTGCAAAATGTCTGATAATTTAAAATGGAAATACAACAATGACCAACTGCATTACATGTAGTTACTTAAATATATGCATATTAATTAAGCCTCTAACAGGTAAACAAGCTGCGTCTAGTCTTGAATATTTCCTGCAATGTTTTTCTCCATATCTAGAAAAAGGCGTGATTGAAAATAATCTTTTTGTTAACATGAACTGTGTTCTATTTATTCCTAAACAATGTTGACATATACAATTTCTTTCATGTTTTGTCGCTTCTTCACTAAACGGTGTTGTCAGAGAGTGTTTCTTACCTTTTCAATGTCATTGCAAACTGACATAATGCGCTATTTCACATAGCATGTTTTCCGTACAAAAAACGGTCAATTTCACCGGTAAGACGTCGTTCTTGGTAACATAATCCAAAGTCATCCTGGTATTTTAAAGTCAAAAATATGTTCATACATCTCACCGTACAATATTTTCGATCGAACTTTCTTCAGTATTTCTTCCGTCAGATTTATACATTTCTAAAGAATGATGACACATTTCTTAATAACTCTGGCTTACTTTATTAAGTCTTGTAATGTTGAATGTATATTTGATCGACTCTGTAACGGGAGACACAGGGTAAGTTGCAGTTTAGTCTTCATGTGTTTTACGAGTACCGTACGCCAAGTACCGTAAATAGGTCTTTAATCTAGGTCCGTTGGTTTATAGATAAATGAAATTTTTTGAATTTTGTAATCATTTTATTTTCAAAATGATCTACGAGTATACAATGTGTATGTAGAACAAGGTAACACTGATTGGTATACTCATTATGCACATAAAACGTACACATATACATGTAACAAAATGTATAAACTAACACAAACCAGTACTTAGATCACTGCCTAAACTTTCAACTTTACACATTTAACACGAAAAAGTTAATGAAAACATTGACCTTGAAATAAACAATGGTAAACGGTATAACAAAAGTCAAACACTTAAACTCACTCCATTTATCGCTCTTCTTTTTCAGTCCATGTTACCTCGCGTTGCATCAAGTAAAACAAGGTATGCAAGAGGATTGGCGTTTTGAGGTCCTTTTCTTTTGTTTGGCAAAGCGTAAAAGCCTTGATGTAAACACCAAAATACCATGCTAATCTCTTGTGAAATCAAACTTTATTTGTCTTCTCTATGTCTTAAATGCCTATTTCAAATTTTGAATAGGTTGTATAATTTAAAAAAAACAACATATAATTGTCGTATTACAGAAATAATTGTTCTGTATTTACTTATCTATTATTGAAATAATAATAAACTTCCATATTGTTAAACCTACTGCGGCATGTTCAGTGTTCCTGTGCCCAGCGAACAATCATATATTGCATTCATCAAAGCATTTGAAATTCAGTTCTTAACCTTAGTGCACAATCACTGCAAAATGAGTCCGTTTGTTTTATAGCATCGGGCACATGTGACTCTGGTGCAAACACACATTCAAGGCATTTATATTTTTCCACTTTTTGCAGTTATTAATTTAATAAATCCAGAGAAATGAGTCTTCTATTTTATTGTCCAAGTCCTGGTGTTTTCCTTGTTCATGAATAGTTTCCTTGTTTCACAACATTCAAAAAGCTTGGATGAAAGGAAACATAACGGGTAAGCTGTAAAGTTAATCTATAACAATACGTGTTCATCTTCGCACGTGCATGGGCATGGCATGTCGGATATCTTTATACATACAACTCTCTGGCTTCATCTGAAAATATACAAATGTCATAGAAATATAAAATGTGTTACTTAATTATTCTGTGCTTAAAAATTATTATCGCTATATAGAATTAGTAATGCTATAGAATATTGAAGAAACATTAAAATGCATATTTAAGTACATTCTACTTTTTATTTTTTTCCCCCCAAAAAAGTCACTTGACTCAAATATTTATTCGTCTAATAACAAACTTAGAAAATATATGCACGAGCCTCTTAATATATATTATTATACTAGATATCATTTCTGAAAATAGTTTCGAGTATAGCATTTTGTTTTAAAATATATTTGAATGGCCAAGTCGTGTATTAGCAGTAATATCACAGTGCGGAAACTGCATGTATGCAACTCAGCCAAACTCTTACACCAGTAAAGGATATTATATCAATCTGACATCGACAGTTTTTTTAGAGCTCAGTGGTTTTCTACACTTAAGAAATGACATCATATATATACGAAGAGCATTCATGTAGACACGAGAAAATGGTTAAAGATATACTATGATTGTAGCTAACTTCAATAACAATGAATATATGATATTTTTCTTTCAAGATTGTTTGTGGTTACTTTATGGTGTTTACTAATATTACTTCTTAGGCGTGTAATAAGTTGCTTAGATCATATTCCTTGGGAAATATAGAAAACTGATGGCATAAATGTTAGTCTAATTGAATACATATTTTGT
This sequence comes from Saxidomus purpurata, assembly GCA_022818135.1. Classification (NCBI taxonomy): domain Eukaryota; kingdom Metazoa; phylum Mollusca; class Bivalvia; order Venerida; family Veneridae; genus Saxidomus; species Saxidomus purpurata. Next base: position 20,837,857 of record JAFMSR010000013.1, on the reverse strand, counting down.
AATTCTTCCAAAAATTAATACTCTGTTGGCATTTACTTGCTACTTCTGAATTAGTTACATATTGGGAGCAGTTTTGATTGATGTCTGCACGTGATCCCCTGCAAACATCATCATCGCGCGCCCTCGTTCCGCGCAACTGTGGTCACGCGTCGTTACTTTTAGTACAATTTATTCCAAAATTCTACCGAGGACCATTCGGAAAACATTCATTCTGATGACTTTTACAGACTGAAACCGTTTCATGTTTTGGGAGATGAAAGATTTTCTGGTACAGAGGGAAATATTCAAATGCAGGTTTTATGAGTATTTGCGTTAAGGTTTTTGATCCAATCTCAGATACTCTGACACTAACGCAGCCAACAGGTTCGATCAGGAAGATACATTTTAATAAGGAGATGAAGTTAAAAAGCATTATAATATTTCTAATAAAGGTTTTGTAGGAATATTTATGACTGAATAGTTTTTGTAACGGTATAACAAGCTTTAACATTGTGTTTTTTTAACCTTTTCAAAATTGTAAATTTGAGTTGCATATATAGTATTTATCTCACTAAATTTTCCCGCGTAAGCAATAAAACGTCAATTTTACTGCTGACGAGAACTAAAGAACTGAGGCTGTAAATGAAATTAACATTATAGTTTGTTCTATTCTTTAATCCAATCAGTTGTTCCCATGTTTTGGTATATTTATTTTCCTATATTCACTCAATAACTCAAACTGTACAGTCCACTCTATATTACTATCTTTTTATTTCAATGCCAAAACATGTTCTGTATGTGGAGCAAATTGTGAGTTTCAAAGTTTCAAAGTTTTATTTCATGTAAATCCATTAGGCTAAAAAGCCGCCATGAGGCATACATATACAGAACTTCGACGAAAAGCAAATACAATTAGTGTAACTATCTATCATGACATAAGTGCTACAATATTAGTTAATCTAAGTAGAGAAGTTTTATGACATTTTAGAAGGGCCAAATACTAAATATAAACAGTTTGACCTGATTGATATTTCATGATCCTAGTTTAACGTCAACCTTTCACGAAACGAAAGAGAAAGGTTAACTTACAAGATTAGACGTAACTTATATGATATATGCAAGTACATGTATACTAAAAGTTTCGATGACTGATTATTCGAATACTACCAATGGAGCGCCATGCGTGTGCAATATTACATCACCAGGCGTCATAATACTCGGTCAAATTGTACGTTAATATAGCAGTTTTCTTAAAACTGATCATGATAATCCAGCGAAGATACCGAAATGTTATAATAATAGTATACTGGATGAATAGCATATATGTAGTATTAATTATATCTTTACACAAAGTCATACCTTAGTATAGGTAAACATACTTTCAGTAACTCGGCTGGGCATCAGTCGCATTTTTAATGTAATAAACAATATTGTTTGTTTTTTTAAAAAGAGGTCATGAGTTTGCTTGCATTTATTTGATGTACAAATACGTCTTTCCGCCATTACATATGGCACTTAATACATGTTTTATTATTCTAAAAATCCGCTATTTTAGAATGAACAAAGTTCAATGTTCAACGTCGTGTTACACAACGTACCGCATGATCGAACGTGTGTGTCGTAGTATTATTATTTCTACGTGACAGTCGTAACTGTATTAAGCAATAATATTTCAAATAAGTTTTATACAAATCGAACCATAATGGTAAGTATCGAAATGCCATGCTCGACGAGACGAACACGGAAGTGTGTAACACTTCACGTCAGGGTTCGCCGGATAGTCAACATTGACATCAAATGAAATGCACAATTTATTCATTATTTTCCGTTTTAGTAAAAAAACTGAAATAAAAAATCGCAATTTCATAACTTAGATAGATATTATTTCGATCCAGAAGGTCTGAGACCCGTGTGGCCTACACATGCTTATAAACAAACATGGCGCAACAAAACTATAATAAGCAGATATTCATAACTTATTCTGTGGTTCGTTATAAAAAATAAGATATCTGTAAAACTGGTTATTCGTTTAAAAACCTATTTTAATCTGATAATTTAAAAATCGTGAACATTTCAGAACTTTCTGAATGTTGAAAATCCTTTTGATAAGCAAAAGGCTCACAAAAAAGAGAACTATTTCCCATATATAATCAGAGTTATATTGCATCAATGTTCCTTTGCAATAAATATGTTGATTCATGTCAAATAGACCTATAACATGTACTTATAAGATCCTTATCAGTTATCATTTATCTTTCCAATTACGTTAAGACAATATGCCATTAATGCCTGCTGAGCGGCGATCTTTCATCAATTCCCTAATATCTGCACTGATAGACGGGATTGACAATTGATTGACAGGCTATAGGTATCAGGTAACAATTTAATGCCCCGAAATCTACGAATTATTTGTAACTTTTTGTAGTACAAGAAAAGCGGTATCACTTTTACAAATCTAACTAAAATCTTAAAATAGCAAATAAACGGAATATTATCAACCCAGAATTACTGCTAAAGCCAGTGAAAATATTTGGAACACGCTAATCATGCTAAAATATATTTAAAATTACACGAACATCTCCTTTTTGTATTGGCAAAGGGCATGGGGATTTGGACGTCGTTTCTTGGTAGTTTCATCTTACCCTGTTAACATTTCAAGTTTTCTGTGCATTTCTCGCAGTGTATTACCTGCTGCAATTATTATTTTATAAATGATAAAGTGTATGCATCTTAACTTTTAATCTTGCATGTACGTTGTATACCGTATAGTCGATTTTTCCTTTGTTTTGTCATATTCTGACGGTAATGTTATTAAATATTTACAGTATGGCACTCACTAATCTTCACCAAAGTGGCTCATTTCGTTCGGATAGCAAAAAGTCGTTACCATTTATATATGCCAGATACAGTTAAATCTAATGGGGAAATAAACTTATTGTGTTATACCGCGATTGTTGTACTGTCTATCTAAACAGTCAGTTTCATCTAATAGAGAATCTACACGACGCTAATTGTTAAGTTTAGCCTGCTCATATAAAAAATAAAAAAATGGAAAAGTTAATTTTGCTACAAAAGTTGTTTCTTTTAGTGTCACACCCATATGAACACTTATCACATTTGTATGTCAACTTTGTTTTTTCTAGCAGATTTCCAGGCCTTCAGAAATCAACCTTTTCATATCAGAAACCAGGCAGATACTATTTGAAAAACATTTTTTTTACTGTGGTCTAGTGGCCCACATTTAGAAATATTTAATGTTCGTAAATTAAACAAAAAATAACATAAAACATAAATACTTTTTCCAGAATTGAGATGTCGTAGGTAATGGTAAAGTAAACAGGGAGAAGTAAAATAGGGCCATTGTACAAAACAACGTCCTTCATTTTAGAAGAAGGTGGTAAAGTGCATTGCTAAATGTCCTTATAATGTTCTAAAGGGTAATTTCACTTCAAAGGACAAAATTGTTACGAGTAATGGACAAAAATACGATGGTTTAGAGCATCTGAATATTTCAAATGATACATTTATAAAGTTTCGAAACTTTCACATTTTCAACAAAAGAGCCATTAAAGAGAAACTATTATGCTATTCTTCTATACCTAACATGAGATTACGCAGAGGACTCATTATACATATCTTTCCACGGGAAACCTCCTCAAACAGTATTCCAGCGGATTTTTCAACTTGAATATTAAGTTCAAATAGGATGTTGCGTATATCTTTCAGACAGACATTTCTTTACAGCCAGGTTCTACTTATGAAAGGAACACGACATGACTTATTAATCAATGTATTTTATTCTCATATTAGTACCTTACTTACACTACGATTTCATGGTTTTTTTGGTCACTAAATACATTGACGCCATATTTTTCGTATAATATGAGAAACGTACGTGTCGACTAGCATCAAAAGTTAATGTGTTATGATGTATTTTAATCCGTTTCTGGTTGCCAGATAAATACGATAATTCTTTAAATGTCAGTTTAAAGGCATATATTTCATAGATTTTGTAAATAATTAGAACTCGTATCTCCACATGTTATCAACTGAAAAAATTTAAAGTCACAAATTTAAATGGCAACGCAAATTGAACCGAACACGCGTTACGGAGAATGGCACTATAATTTCAGATATTGCAACGCATACCATGAACTCTAAATGACTAGAACATCTCTATATTGTATTAGATACTAATCAATTATTATTTATCTTTCCAATTAACATAAAACAAGTACCAATTACTGCCCGTTGAGCCCTCGATCTTTCATCACCTTCCTGACAAGAATGACAAGTGGCCTCTAATGACCAGTAAAGAGCGGTAACATCGAAATTATCTGGAACAAATATGTAGTAGCATTGTGATTTTCTAAAACAATTTTCGAGACATTAGTTAACAGAAAATCTAGTATTCGCAGTCGAAACTAACAATTTCAACTACAAGGAGAAGTAAAAAGGGATCTTTCCATAGCATCGCATTTACATATACATGTACTAGTTTAGTTTTCTACAACAGTAACCAACTTGCTTTTACATCATTTTTGACTTGATCCATGCACAGGGTACACATGTAAAATGTCCTAAACAACACTTTAAAAAGTGGATGACTGACAATTTTTAGTATAGATTAATGTCCATTTGATGCATTTCTACTCTATTTGCTAACTTAAAAGCAGACGAATGTCCTCCATAGCACTTTTGTGTAATCTAAATATTACTTGGATTTAGAATAGGTTCTTCTCTAAATCCGAAGGTAAATTCTTCTCTAGCAACACATTAAGCAACAGAAACATACATTGAAAATGGTACAAGAAATACAACTCCGTTTTCACAAGAATGAACATTATAATTTTTTAGGTTAAACCATCTGACTGGTACCGACTATAGACAATCTTAGCAGGTAATATAATGAGAATTTATTGTTTAACTTCTAAGAACGTAAATATTAACGTGGCATGTGTTATATAGCACAACATTATAACTATAAACAGCATCCTGGCATGATATATAAAACAGCAAAACGAGTTACTTAGAATATAAATAATAACATTACATATGGTTATATAATGTTTTTACTGAAGAAAGACACCCGAGCCTATATGTCACCTGTAAATAATTTATAGTGAAATATATCATGTGCTGATATATATCATATTAATATTATCATATTAATTCTGAACAAATCTGTATAAATCTATGTTGGACGAATGTTAAAGGATGCAACAGCTTCGGCTTTTCAAGCGTTAAATCCTCTCGCTTTCCGCCCTTGAAACAAAGAAGAACTAGTCACGTGTTTCAATTGATTTTTCAGATTTTTTGGAGGGAAACTTGCAGCTATGTTGTTGTTTTTTATTTAACTTTGCTTTTCAGTTGGTAATTCATTATTCAGCAACCATACGACTAATACACTTTATTATTTTTTTGTCATGGTGATATTACCGTTCAAAGTAACCATCATAACTTTAAGAATGACATTAAGTAATGATTTATACTCTTTACATAACGCCCTTACTAAATTATATGCATTCGTATCCCAGATTTGTTCCGAACCTTTTTTCGACTTTCTAAGTCATTTTATTGGGGACTGGAAGATTACCAACGTCCGATCAAAAGCGTGCTGGATACTGCTTTGACGAAAAATGATAATCCATCCTTTTTTTAAGATTTATGTTCATTTCTATCTGCTCGTAAGTCAGAACGTACGGTATTTCTTACATGCTTTCTTAAACACTTGTGTCTTGTAAATATATTTATCCGACGAAAGTGCATTATGATCAGTTTGAACAATATTACATTAAACCAAGTCATTTAAAGATACCAGTATACAGTTGAAGTAACAGTTCATTCATAGAAGTATCGAATGGCATAAACTATAAACTATACTGGTATATGCATTATACGGGAACTAAATTTTTGTCAATTCAAACACTAATGGAAGAATGAAGAATTAACAAATTGCAATTTTCAAAATAACAGTATTACAGAGATTTCAGACTTATGATTTAATGATATAGGTGGTAGTAAAATGTCATATAATAAAACGGTATATTTTGTTTGCTCCAAAACACAATCACAGCCACAGCAACTTCTTCAATAATTCCAGTTTTATAATTACAAAGAAAAATAATTAATTTTAAACATCTAATTTTAACACCTTGAAGATAATAACATTACAGAACAGAACATACCGTTATTCGAAACTCTAAATTACATATGGTTCATATAAATTATATTTTATTGAAGAAATGGCGGACAGCAAATATGAATTTTGGGAATAAGTATATGACAAATATCTGACACATTGTACTTAACTAATGAGTTGAATATTTTCTGCCAATATAAAAGTGACATAAAAACAAAGAAATATTTCTTCGTTACTTTTAACTTTCTTCACTTTTAGGTTTACACTCTTTACTATGTATATATATAGAGCTACAACAATAAAATTGGGAAAAAAGGGTATGCATGACTGATTAAAACTCATTTTTTAATTTAAACACAAATTAACTTCTGTAAATTAAAACTTTGAATTTTCATTCTTAGTTAGACCGGTCAATAATGTGAAATTCATATATTGGCCCACAATAGAAAAATAACGGTCTATACTAACTAAATTTATATATAAAGGGGGTCAATACACGTTTTCGTAGAATAATGATAGAACCTTGATGATAGAACCTTGTTCCATAAACCTTAAAACGACGTTGATCTGCAACATCATTGGGTAAGAAGGCCCTGTTATATTTATAATATGATATGAAAAAGATACGTTATCGAATTCGGATTTTGTTCGTTTTTTATCTGTCCCTCCAAAGATCGTCGATTCTGTGTTTCTTTGTAATTTACAATTCAAAGTTTAAAGAGCAAAATCACATCAGCTCTTATTTAACTAAGAATGATGTCTTACCACCGGAGTTAACCTTTATTTACACCAAAGACATTCCTAGCTTTGCTTTTTATAACGATAAGTACATGTTAGAAATATAGCGCTGTATTTTATCAATGATATTGCAAAAATATAAGAAAGGCTTTCTTGCAACTAATTTTCGGGAAGAAATAACCTGAATACGAGACAGGCATATGCCAACATTGTTTTAGAATGAACAGAACATGGTAATCAGTTAATTCAAAGTGATCCCGGGACTTTGAACATGCCATGAGTTTTGACAGTCCATGATACCAAAGCAGTTCTCTATTGACACTGGAACTTTAAATTCAAACTAATAAACTGATGATAGGTTAGACAGTTTATTACATTCAAAAACCTAGTTCTTTGATAAAATTTGAAGTAGCATCTTCTGTTTTGCTTTAACATTACTGTTAGTCCATAATTTTATCATCTCATTTTACCACGATATAACATATAGATTTACATAAGAATTTTAAGAGATTAAAATAGCTATCTGTTTAGAGTTAATTGTTGGTACCAGAAAATCCAATATATATGAACAACGCCCCCAGAAGAGTTTTCGGGGGAAAAGTGCAAGATACAGAAAGCGTCCCGTTCCAGAGACACCCCTGTTTCTTTAACATGGCCGGTGTACAGCACCGATACATCAGACTTTGGGTTTAGGTCTCATTCGAACGACCATTAGTTATGTTAGCGAAAGAGTAGGGGATCGACCCTGCGATCCCTGGATTACAAGTCCAGCGCGTTAACCACTGTACCACTGATCCGCTCCTGTAGCTGTGAGTCGTCGCTCTTATTTTGCTAATCTGATCGTTGATTGTGAATAGAGTACATTGTATTTTAGGTGTCATTTTAAAGTATAGAAAATGAAGTTTTATAATGATAGGCTAGATAATAAAAGATGGATGGATAAAAAACTAATAGATAGTAAATAAATATAGCAATGACGGACTGAACATGCTTTCCGATTACAATCTGTTCTAGGAAAATCTCTATACAACGTATAAGAAATAACCAAGGGGGATTTATTGCATCGGTTTCAGATGAGGACAATCTTGTCTTAGCGAAAGTAAGCACCTGCACATGCATTGAAAACATATCACTGAAGACAATAAAGGGGTAATCTGACCAAGAAATTAACCAAAAAAAAAAAAAAAAAAATAAAAATAAAAAATGGAGGTCAGAACCGCGCGACGGTATTCGGTAGTTTTCAAAAAGCACGCGTTTTGTCCAAAAGGAAGCGCATCTGTTCAAACCATTACGGCCACTGATCAGTTTATTATGTTGTTTCAACAAACAGCTCTCACATGACTGATTAGTTCTTAGTCACTTCAATGACATCGGGCGCATAGTTTCCCGGACTACAGTATTTACCTTTGACTCAGTTAGAAACCGTGGAAACACGTGCGTTCGTACACAAAGAACGAATTTTTCATACCAAATGCTGCATGTCAGCAGAAAATCTGGAGCAATTCTGAGAAAGTTATTAATTGTCTTAATGCCATTTTCAAGATCCTAAAGCCTTTTTCAAAATACAAAGTTAGAACTTTCTTAAGTCGTTGTAAGAACCGAAATATTATACATATGCCTGGTTGTTTCAGTCTTAGATGTTTTTCTTGGTATGATATGACGCCTTATATCATGGAACTTTCAAACAAGCTTTGTTATTCTCATGTATATTAAACATACATTTTAAATATAATTACGCACAAAGTTTTTCGTTTTAGGACCTACATGATTGACGGGCAAATTACAAGTAGAATAGAATAGAATAGAATAGAATAGAATAGTAGTATAGAATAGAATAGAATAGAATAGAATAGAATAGAATAGAATAGAATAGAATAGAAAAAAGTATAGAATAGAATAGAATAGCATATTATAGAATAGAATCGAATAGAATCGAATAGAATAGAATAGAATAGAATAGAATAGAATAGAATAGAATAGAATAGAATAGAATAGAATAGAATAGAATAGAATAGAACAGAACTATTAAATATTATAGAAAATAAATATTCCATAATATTAATATTGGTATGTTATTTATATTATTGTTTATTGTAGACAATTCATTTTCAAATGAAACAAGAACTATTTGTAAAAAGATGGTCGGCACGATTTTGAGTATATGAAGCGATGGGTAGCTAGATGCTCTTCCGACTGAGCTTACCAGCCGCTTACACTTTCTCTTCCCAATTGTGATCAAGTCTGACCATGACATGTGCATCAGGAAAACAAACTTAATCCTTGTTTTTCTTATCAAATATACTACTCGAAATATTGACCGTTATTCACCGGCCGAGAAAGTATAACTAGTCTACACTCATAATTAACATTACTTGTGCATATTATGTTGATAAATATGAACTATTTACGAAGTAAAAGTATAAAACCATTAAAGAAAGACTGAAATGCAAGAGTATTTAATTGACCTTTTTCACTTGGTATTGTCCAATTAAAAAGTGTCTTACAGAGTAATGTTTTCAATCCAAAAAATGTTATTCATTCTACTCGATTGAAAGGTTTCCAACTTCCAGTCAAAAGCGACCTGAATACGGCTGCGCCGAAAAAAAAACCGAGAAGAATTACTGGAGTATTTGATATATCTTAACACATCAATGCTATACAGAAATTGTTGCTTTTTCAAGTTTATATCCTGTCGGTGTATCAGGTCAACCACTTTATTTTTACAGAATGTATTCTTTGAAACATCAAGAATAATTCGTATATTTGGTTTCGTTTTTCATTTTTTTCTTTTTTGTAACATATGTTTTCTATCTTCAGGTTCACCTCAAATGACCAGAACATTTCAGTGCAGTTTGTATTGATACAAGTGGTGTCATATATATATACACGGAAAATGATAACATTTTTAGCTCACGGTGTATCTTTTTAGAATATTTTCTTCAAGTTCGCACAGTACATGTTTACAAAAAACAATTGAAGCAGACGAAAATGAAAAGATTTTAGCCGCAAAAAAAGCCATACAGATTGTAAATGGTACACATTTTGTATGGAAAAAATATCGTAAAAGTTGACGGAACATACATGAAGAAAATGAGTGATTTCGTATACGCATGCCATTTCAACTGCATCGTGGCATTACACACAAAAATCTAATTTCTGCAAATATTTGCATTAATAGATATTTTGTTCATTAGTCGAATGTTTTAAATTGTGTTACCACAGAGGTGTTTTATTTGAAATTCAAATTAAATGTATTTTCAGAAACAGTTAATGAGCTAGTACAAATGCGATTGTTGTCACATTTTACAGTACACTTGACATACTATTAGTGCACTTGTGTAACACTGGCTAAATGTAAACGAAAAAGTTCTCAACGCCCTTCCCTCATTGATAATTATTCAATCAAGTCTTTCTCCATGTAATTGTGAACATATCTAATACGAAACTGATGCTCAAAATTACTCTGCCTCCACATTGTTGGAAATATAGATTGTTTTCAGTTTTGTATATTACAAAGTTTATAGTTTTATAATAAAGAAAGATTCATAAGACGTTGTCATTATGAGCGCATTGGATTTTGTTAAATCAGACTCTTGAAAGAAGTAAGCTTGTTTTGATTATTTTCTCCAGGATTCAGTAGTTTTCGGTATACAGCATGTACATTATGCCGTACCATGATTTTCTAGTCTAGTTTTTATTTAAAACTACATACTTTTATCATCTCTGAATTCCATTTTATATCATTCAGTTTATAGCAACAGTAAAAATGAAAGTGCACATATCACGTTAGACATTGACGCAAATTGATTTTCCCGGAAATGGATAATCCAAAATACAGCATTTTATTCTACGTGTTTGTAAACTAAAGTGGTTGTTTTTATATTTTGATTGTCGTCAAATAGACTTCTATATACATTTCCTCTTTATTTTCAATTTTCAGTGCTTATTTGGATATTGCAAATTTCAAGGATTTTACTAATTTTACATTGACATGAAAACGACATTTTTTAAAGCTTGTACTCGAGGAAAAATAGAAGTTTTGGATGTTTACAGAGTTTTATGTGCACACTTTATTAGCTTAATTTGCAGCTCTTTACTGACAATGTGAACATTTGAACATATTTTTAATAATATTATTATTATTATTATTGTTATTAATAAAAATAAAAATAATAATAATAATAATAATAATAATAATGATAATGTAAACAGTGATGATAGTAAACGTTTATTACATTCATACAGAGTAAGTGTGAAATACAACGCCTTGGCACATGGACACAGCCTAACTCAATATCATTTTGTGTAATATTACATTACGCAGTTCAAATTGCCTTTGTAGGACATGCATCAAGTTTTTATTGTTATAATTGCGTATGTTATTTTCCTTAATCAATTTATAAATATAAGTTAATTGTGAAAAGTAAACGCAGAAAGATCCAAACATGAACCATAATATGTATTCGTAGCAAAGAGTAAGCCTTAGACATTTAATTTTTGAGGGGTCTTTTATGCTTACATCAATTAATTTTTTTCTGAATATGATTTAAAGCATTTTTATACAATCAAGTACATACAATTTACAGGTGTCAGATGTTTAACCTTTGTCATGCTTGCGGCAAATGACTCTGCGTCTGTGGCCGACTGCTGCAATTTTCTTGATTCAGTCAGTACATTTTCAATGGTCACCAATGGTACGTTGTTGTTGTTGTAGTTGTTTCAGAAGTAAAACGCCCGGTCAATTTCTACCGGCGGCAATATATAGGAATGTCAAAAAAAAGGGAAATAATTTAGAGCAGTAAGAGTTGAAATAACCATTGCCATTTTGGCGCCTGTATCTTTTTATCTGTTTGCTTCCTACCTAAAACTTATATAATATGTTACATGGTGGAACACTATGGAACAACTGAAATGTTTTTATAGGTGATACACGAGAATAATAGATGTAACGAGAGAAAACTATAATATATTAACGACTGAGTAAAATACTGACAACTAGTAAATAATATGAGTTAACTGTTCGTACATTTAAGATAGCAATTGCATATCATAATTAATGTACATTAATGCCATAATACATATATGATATACAAGACCATAAGTAAACCACTGATAGCTCAGAGCCGCTGATATAGTTGCATGGTTTCGTTTCGGTAAAGGTTGACGTCAAACTATAATATTGTCAACACTGGATCGAACATTTGGAATTACTGTTAATACTGAGTAATATGTATGTGAAAAATCCAGTAAGTCAGTGCTAACACTTTGTAAAACCTTCTCCACTTAGGTTAAGTAATATTGATAAGCATATTATATGTGTTTACATTATTATTTTTTGCTGTATGTCGTAAAGTTTTGTATATGTTCGCCTCATGGGATTTTTAGGCCGATGGATTTAAATGAAATAAAACTTTGGAAACTATAAGAAGAAGAAGCCTGGTTGGTATGCTTCGAAATACGTTTGTCCAAAAAATGATTATATATGTTTACAAATAATGAAGATTCGACCGATCTGGTAAATGGACGACAGGAGGACTATTTAAAAGAATACTTATATTTATATTAAATATTAAATATTTTGCCAAATAAAATAAAACAAATAACTATGTATATTAATTCATTCATACTTTTGCAGACAATAAACCGACTTACTATACAATTAGATTGGCATCATAATTTTTAAAAGCAAGTTTCTTTTCTGAAATAAAACCAATCCTACCCGGACGGGTTTTGATACTTACCGGACGGGTTCTACTGTTACTAAGACAGAAGGTACAGACAGCTTTTGGCATGCAGTCCATTCCACCACGGAGCATCGCTTGGTGCTTTATGCAAGGCTGATCGAGACAATCAGTACCCACCATTAACACAGTATTTAAATGAGCTATATAACTAGTTGCAAGTCTAAGAACTTCAATTTTTGAAAGTTTTCTGTCGGCCGGTTCCGTAGGAATCAAAGTCCGCAGTGTAACAAACGCCGTGTTGACACTTTGCGTTCGATCGCGCTCCCGAGCGTTTGCGTGACTTCGGGGTTTCCCATCGGGTTGTAAATCCATATTGTCCATTTCACGTGACGGGGACAATTTCCGTCTCTTTCTATCATTAAAGGAATCGTTAGAACAGCCGCTGTCAGTGTCGGATAAATTTGAATCGTCTTCGGAGCGTCTTTTCTTGCCGTCTTTTTTCATTTTATCACTGAAAAAAATCCAAACTGTGCTTTTCATATATCGTGGTACAGTTACATGGCACCAACACACTCTTTATATCCAATTTTGTAGATGTCACATGTTTCTTTTTTTGTGGAGAGTTTTTTTTACATTAAATAAAATATCAATTCATATTCCCAATTTAAAATAGGAACAATCCTTTTACTACGCACAAAAAGTATTTATTCCTATAATATTGTGGCGGATCTGGGAAAATTGTTCTTAACCTGTGTAAACAATTACAAATAATTAATTAAGATACAAGATGCGCTAACGAATGATGGAATTTCTGCAAGGTGCTCGCTGTTGGAATCTCACTTCAAGACGAGAGGTGATGATAATGTCAGTGGGCGGAGTTAATGCCTGCCAATCAAACATTGATGTCATGGTTACCAGAACGAAACTGACAGGCCAATGGTATATCTATGTATCATGTTCGGTAATTTGTCAAAATGGATCATTTTCAACAACTTAGGATTGTTTTCCGCAAGAGATTACATTTTTCACGTGTAAAAATTGACGAGAGCTTTGACGAGAACCAGACAGGTTCTTAACCGCCTTTAAAACTGTATCCGATCAATCAAGTAAACATTTTCGTTTTGACAATAAATTAGACAAACCCTCTAAAATTATTGATTCAAAATTAAAATTTGACCAAACTACGTAATCAACTAATGTTGATACATTACGCAAAAATTCAAACAAAACATCTATTTTTAGTGTTGAAAATAAAATAATTACATAAAGAATGATAGATGTTTAATTCCTCAAAAAATTGAAGACTTCAGCGAATATATACATTCATTATTTTCGGACAAAATATTAAATGACTTGTTGCGTGCATATACGTTGCATATACATGCTGTATATATATATATATAATACGAGTAATACCTGCTAAAAATATGCAACTAGCGTAAGCCGTTAACCATGACACATTTTCGCAAAATTAATAACTTAAATCTTAGTTAAACTACACATCATGTAAATTTCATACTGCAGGAGAAAATCTTTAACCTAAAGTTAATTTAGCATTTCAAAGACAAAAATCCCTCATTGTTTCTGACATGGGATTCAACGACAATGAAACATTCATTTCAAGAATCAGATGTGAAATGCATGAAAGCAGCTAAATTACCTATGTTTTACTCGACTGAAATTTCATCTTTCAACGATACTTATGTTAAAAATTCATCATGAAATTTGTTTTTTTTTAAAACATTGCTTTGAGAAGGTTTTAATTTTTGATCTGACCCATGAATTAGACACTATTCAAATTTAAAATAGATTTTACCGTGTCCATGTAAACAGTTCACAACTGAAAAAATGCAATAATTTGTTAATAACGTTTAACCGTTTCAGAAGTACCCTTTGACTATAATGGGTTTATACAGATCCTATATCATCTTCGCGTATACTTTCTATTCATTTTTTTCAAATGTATAATTTTCCATACTTTTTTTTACATTACATATCAAACTTTTCCGAGACAAAAATAGTTTTTGAAAGGTAGTCCCTCATTATTGGAAACTGCAACTGAATTCTAGTATCACGCTTCCTTAATAGAATGAATTTGACTTATCTGTACCACTATCATATGATGGTTTATACTTTAATTATGTGAATATGCCGAAACGCATATTTACAAACTGACGTGCACAGAATATTGCAATCTACAAATATATGTAGCACAGTTAACAAGTTCCCTTAGAAATAGGACAAAAAACAAGACTGTTTTAAAGAAATCACACATGTTACGAAACACAAAAGAAAACAATTAAGAAACAATCAAAGTCACTTTTAGTTTCGAAATGGTCGTCTGACTTTCGCAATATGGCGCTCATCAATTACATTTCTTCTGTAATTTGTAATGGAATATGACAGAAGGATTCCTAATGTCTAAACTGTGTTTACCCAAATCGCAAAAAGATAGACAACATCCCAGAATTTCGGAACGCTTCTACAACTGTACTGTTTATTTACAACAGGAGGCAGCATAAATCAAAATTCAAAGGTTTGCGTTAATTCATCAGCCGACATTTGTTTCGGCAATTTTTCTCCCGACTATGAGCCTAAAGTATGCCCATCATTTCTAGTAAATGTTAGAATTCGCCACTTCAAAAGCTAAAGATCTTGTCTCAATAATTTACGCGAGAAATAGCGAGAAATTTATAGCCGTGAAGAAAATGGAACTATTTCAGCTCGACAGAATGACAATTTAAAATAAACGCAAGAATGACATTACTTTTTTCGCTTGTTGCGGAATGAAATGTCGGTTTTGTGGTTTTGCTTTAACCAGCTGTTTAATACTAAACATGCGATGCGAATAAATCTCCGTAAATATCGGAAAAAATTGAAAACATAAAAGATAGCCATTTGCTTATATGTCGGAGGTGTTTTTATTCGCCCAAGTTAACCGTTCAAATTCAGGTACCCTTCTTTACCAAAATAAAAAATCTTGAAATGTGTGTTAGCGGCCTGATTTCATGAAATCTATTTCATTTCTTAGAAATTGTTTACACTTAATCAAGAAATATAAGTTGGAAGTTGCACTCTACCGTACATTTACATACGTCGGACAGGCCTGGTATTCGACACCTTGCAAAATGTGTCTTTAACAACAAAGTATTGTTACTTTTAAATCCAAATTGGATTGTGCAAAAGAGATTTTTCGTTAATTAGCCCCAGTGGTAGAGTAAAACTTGATGTAAGACTGACTGAAAATGGATGACAGTAACATGGTAATCGGGCGTAAAATGGCAACTTACCGCTCGCACCTCTATGATCACATTGTATGGATCCGCTACCGCTGCTGTATTCTTACCTCTTGATACATGATTCAAGAATGTTTGTAAGCTAATATTCATATTGCACCAACAACCAAGTTCATATGGTAACAGTTTGTTTCCGAGAAACGTCCCCGAGGTAAACTCAATATCCGTTTTCTCTACAGTACATGGATGCTTGCTCTCGGCTAGAACAATTAATAATGTCACACGAACATTTTTTGAATTTATTGATTTAAGTCTAAAATTGAGTTTACACTGACCTTATAGCATATAAGATTTTTGAACGTATAAAACGATGCATCTTCATTAAGTTTTCAAAGTCACTAGTAACAATTTCTGAAATTGCAATGACCGACCACAAAATATTTACATAAGTGAGTAAATCACGTTCTGTTCCTTTGAGAAGAGCTCGGCGTTTAGGAAATTACTTATTGATAATGTATGTCATGTTTCTGTGACCGAATACAGCAATTACTTTTATTTTGTTTTGTCCATGAAGTTTCCTGATAAAGGGATCGTTTTTCATCAAAGTACGATAGTCCAGTTCATCGTTTATTTTGTAAACATTTTTACAAGCCCGAGCCTCCTGTAAGTGCTTATTGGTAATTACTAAATGGCACATCTGTTGTATGCCTGCAAAGACGACCGAAGGGATATTCACATTACAAGTGGGTACTTTGTGACAACACCGACGTTCCTTAAATTTGGTACATAGCATAATATAAAATAAATAGTACACGGATTTGTTCATATATCGATGTATAAAAACGTATTTTTCGTATAGGATGGTGTAATATGATTAATATGTGTAACAGGTTATGCTGATGAGCTGCTTTTGTCGATACAGTACAAGCTTTCGTTGCTGGGAGCTCATCTGAAAAAGGAAGAAAATGGTTTTTAAACTCTTTGTTAATTTTAGAGTTAAACTTATCATCCGCAATAATCATTGTGGGGAACACATACCTATAAACACATGCGTAATGGTGGGGACCATGGACCTATAAACAAATGCATAAATAGGTCCGTATGGGGAGCATGGGCCTATAAACTCATGCGTATATAGGTCCGTCTGGGGAGCATGAACCTATAAATACATGCGTATACAGGTCCGTCTGGGGAACACAGACCTATTAACACATGCGTATACAGGTCCGTGTGGGGAGCACAGTCCTATAAACACGTGCGTATATAGGTCCGTATGGGGAGGATGGACCTATAACAACATGCGTATATAGGTCCATGTGGGGAACACAGACCTATTAACATATGCGTTTACATGTCCGTGTGGGGAGCACATGCCTATAAACACATGCGTATATAGGTCCGTATGGGGAGCATGGAGCTATTAACACATGCGTATACAGGTCCGTGTGGGGAGAACAGGCCTATATAAACTTATGCGTATATAGGTCCGTATGGGGATCATGGAGCTATTAACACATGCGTATACAGGTCCGTGTGGGGAGCATATGCCTATAAACACATGCGCTTATAGGTCCGTATGGGGAGCATGGAGCTATTAACACATGCGTATACATGTCCGTGTGGGGAGCATATGCCTATAAACACATGCGCATATAGGTCTGTATGGGGAGCATGGACCTATAAACACATGCCTATATAGGTCCGTATGGGGTGCATAGACCTTTAACAACATGCGTATATAGGTCCGTGTGGGGAACACAGACCTATTAACACATGCGTTTACGGTCCGTGTGGGGAGCACATGCCTATAAACACATGCGTATATAGGTCCGTATGGGGATCATGGAGCTATTAACACATGTGTATACAGGTCCGTGTGGGGATCATAGGCCTATAAACATGCGCATATAGGTCCGTATGGGGAGCATGGACCTATAAACACATGCGTAGATAGGTCCGTATGGGGAGCATGGACCTATAAACACATGCGTATATAGGTCCGTATGGGGTGCATGGACCTATAAACACATGGGCATATAGGTCCGTATGGGGTGCATGGACCTATAAACACATGCGCATATAGGTCCGTATGGGGTGCATGGACCTATAAACACATGCGTAGATAGGTCCGTATGGGGAACATAGACCTATAAACACATGCCTATAAAGGTCCGTATGGGAAGCATGGACCTATAAACACATGCGTAGATAGGTCCGTATGGGGAGCATGTACCTATAAACACATGCGTAGATAGGTCCGTATGGGGAGCATGGACCTATAAACACATGCGTATATAGGTCCGTATGGGGTGCCCCCCAAACATGCACCTATAAACACATGCGCATATAAGTCCGTTTGGGGTGCATGGACCTATAAACACATGCGCATATAGGTCCGTATGGGGTGCATGGACCTATAAACACATGCGTAGATAGGTCCGTATGGGGAACATAGACCTATAAACACATGCCTATAAAGGTCCGTATGGGAAGCATGGACCTATAAACAAATGCGTGTATAGGTTCATGTGGGGAGCACATACCTATAAACACATGCATATATTGGTCCGTATGGGGAGCTACCATACTAGATTCTTCATCGAAAAAGTCGAAATTGACGCAAGTAGGGAACCCCGAGTTTGAATTTTACCTTCATCGCAAAATAAACTTTCAGTTATGCGACATAAAACCTTACTGATAACCATACTTTCAAACTCAGACATTATTATAGGGCTTATTTTGTGCCGAAACCTGTTTTTACATCTTAAATAGGTGGAAAATACTTTTGTATAATAGAATATAGTAGCCTTGACATGCTTTACTAAATAAAGAGATGGACTGTTGTGTAGCAAAAAATGCTGGACTGATATGTGTTTAAAATTGTGCATGCGTGCACTGGTAACTTTTAATATGTCAGTTGTATGGTCCATTGTAGGAAAAAGATTCTAAAATAATTTTAGCATGGTATATAAGGTAGTTGTGTTGTGCATTTTAAAACAGTTCTAGAATTGTTTACATGGTAGTTGTATGATGCATTGTATGAGGTGTTTTTAAACAATTCAACAATTGTATATGTGGTAGTTGTATGATGCATTGTATGAAACTGTTTTAGAAGGGTATAACTAAACTCTCATATTTCTTTTCAGAAAGGTTCGCACAGTTCAGCATTTGTTTAGTACTCATAATTAGCATTCTTCTTTTACTATCCTAGGTATGTGCCAAGCATGTGTCTATCTGTACAAATAAAGAACGTACGCTAGCAATCCTCCTTTCTAACCTTTCTTATTTTAGAACATATAGAATCAATGTTAACATGTAGAGTCACGAGTAAGTCACAAATATGACCACAATTTCTTATCTTTAAGATGAAATGTCCCAAATAAACGGCAGCGTACATTACTAAAACATTTCAGTTCTCACGTAATTTCACAAGTAGCAGACGACAATGAATGTTCTACTCACTCTTTGCTTGTTAGTATGTGCAGGTATGTGATCTCTTCATTCTATCATTAAGGCAAATTGTTTCTAAAGCACGTCCGATGAAAATTCTGTTAAAGAACAAATCTATATTTACTTATTGTTTCGAGTTTATTACTAGTACTATAAAAGTAACAATGGAGCGGAACAATAATCATAAGGTCTGTTCTAGAGCTTACGTAACTTGCACATGGTCTGGTACTGAGCATGAGCTTGCGCTCAAGAAGGCAATAACTAGCACATGCTAGCTTGTCTAGGAGTCTTAGTATATGCCCTTTTACAAAGCAGTGGAATTTGAGGACAGTTTTTCTCCATGGCCTTTTTTGGAGCTATGCCCATAGTTAGAATTTTTGTAGCATTTGCTCGTGTTTTTTTGAAGTAGGTGTGTATGCTGTGAAGCAATAATCGAAATTGTTTTAAATGTGCCCCGGTCTACTGGTTTTTTTTTGTTTGGTTTCGTTTGCACTCCAGATGGACAAGTTACGCTAAAAAAAGAAAATTTTCAATTTCAAGAAAACAATTGTCATTACTGTATCAGGGGCATTGTATTATGATAACGTGACAAGTTTTCTAACCAAAGAAACAATTAAAACGTGGTTTCGGACTTTCATTGTCGGATATATCACCCCGTGACTAACGGGGTGGGCTCTTTGGTATATTATATTTTTAACTCGCATCAAATAGCGACCCGTAGTGTAGTAGGTAGCCCTGTAAATTTTTTGTAAGCGCAAAGATCCGAGTTCAAAACCGGCTCGGGTAATTTGTTTTTCTACCTTTTTTTTAGCTCTTACACAAAGAAAATAATCTTGATGCTGACAAATTGTATTATTGGTTTTCCAAAAATAAATTTACTAAATTGGTGTCCAGTCCTTTAAAGAGCTCCAAGCAAGCTTTCTCAATTATACTGCTTTCTGCCAACTTTGCTGTAACATATGCAGGGCGACTTCAATGTCGATATTTCGTCAAAGGTCATAGACTGGTATGCTGCCTCTCTACTTTTATAAAGAGCTTCAATCTTTATGGTTCCCGCTGTGATACGAGGATAAACATGGTGGTATCGGAATTTCTTTTCATGTTCACATCAGCCATCTAGCAAATTTGAAAGAAGTCTTACACTATGTTGCATACTGTGGATTTAGTTCAGGTCTGTTCTTTATCAAATGAAGTTAATTAAACGTCAACCATGTTATTTGCTTGAGAAACCTTTTTACTATTTTTAGTAAGCGTATACTGCGAAGACTGCTCACGTGACAATCCGTGCCACGAAACTATGTGCGTCAACTCACATGGCTGGTGGCTCCGGTGTATGCATGGCAAATGTCTTTGTTCCCATGAAAGTTTCGTAGGTAGGTATCTTTTTTCGTGTCCCACTGAAATAAAGATATTTTGACCTTTGCTTGGAGTGGACATTCTGTATAGTATGTATATTATTTGTGGCTTACATTCGTGTTAAAGGCGATAAACTTTGTGATATTATTTGAAATTTGACCCATGCATGTCAGAGGCTGGATATATTGTTTCGTGCAACAACGTTTGTGTGCCAACTGTGACCTCGAAAGTAAGCAGCATGAGGCACCATGCATGTCAGAGGCTGGATATATTGTTTTGTGCAACAACGTTTGTGTGCAAAGTGTGACCTCAAAAGAAAGCATCATGAGGCACAGCCGTTTTTAGTTATTTGAAAACTGGTACATGCACGAAGAAGTTCCAGTCCGACTGTTCCACGAAAATAGAGGGATAGAAAACTTATGGGGTTGAAATTATAAATACGAGCTGTTTATATTTTTGAGACATTTGATTTCAATTTCTAGCTCATCTGAGTACACAGTGCTCGTATAGTGAGTTATTGTGACCGCTCTATGTCCGTCGTCGAAAGTTGTGCGTCGTCAGCAATTACTTCGAACAACATCTCCTCTCCATTCATTCACCTAGTTTCAATCAAACTTCACGATTGTTTCTTGGATGGTCATCTATCAGAAATGCTCAAATAGTCCTTCTAAATAGTACATTTATTATATCTTATTGCAGATGTTCTATTTTCACTAAGGTGAGCAATATAGCGCCGCCATGGCCCTTTTTTTTCTTTATTCTACGGTTCAAAAACAGCCGCATGTGGCAGAAAAAGTGTCGGAGCCAGAGCCAGTACACGCCACTAATTTTACTATAGGTTTATAGAGGAGCGTTGTTATTAACTCGAGATAACTTTTAACTAATAAAGTTATTTTAGAATCACAAACGGGATAACAAAATATAACAGTTCTTCTTTCTTATGAATATTTTTTTTATTTTTCTGAGACTTAATTTGTTTGGTCGTTTTTAAATGATACACACATTTAATCAAACAAACTTTAAAAGAACGGTTATCTTGTACGCACACCTTGTATAAATTTTATTCTGAAATTGTGTAAACATGTGCGACCAAGAAGCACCTATTTGTAACACTTCAGTACACTTGCATGATGTTCCGAATAACTCACGGTTTTCAAACCCTAAATATCACAAGTCCCCCATTTAGATTTCGCTCTTTCTGCATCTGAATTCATCCAATATCAATTTTAGCCTAAGAATGAGTGCTGATTTTATGCGTTATATCTTGCAGGTCTAAACTGCACTACCGGTGGTGTAGCTGACTGTAATAATGCCGCTGCCCACGGTACAAGATGTCAGGACCACGGAATGCAGTGGCACTGTGTTGACAATGCGTGTCATTGTTCAAAGCATTAACGTTGTTAAGGATGGATCTATTCAGAATAAAGTTTAATTACTGAGAGCAAGTTTTTATTTTTGTTCATACGTGGGGTTCAAACTACCCACTACGATATATGTTCAAATGTAGTGCACAACGGGAAAACAATTGGCCCCGCAGCCTCTTGACACCTAGTATCCTGCAGCCAATGGTTACCCTGAGACCCACAGTTTCAAGGTAATCCCATGAACTGAATCCACTATTCTAAAGTTTCACTGCAGCCTAATAAGTCCCATGCCCCTTATATTTCCAGTACAAGTGGTTCCCCGCATCGCATAGTCTCTACGCAGACCCGCAAAATAAGTCACTGGTTATCCTGTATTCCCTAGTTTCCCTGCAGTCCCATGCATTCAGCCCCATCGCTTACCCCATATCCCCTTGTTTCTCTGTAGCCTTATGAATTCAACCCCGTGTGTTCTATTATGATTGCAGCCAATGTTTATGTGTCATCCCAACCTCTCTTCACAGCCCAATGAACTAAGCCCAATGATCCCTACTAAATGAATGCAGTTCCTTCTAAAACCTAATTTCTTTGTATAAATACAGCCCTGTGACCTCAAACCCGTGCCACCTGGAATTCCTAATCCCTTTTGAAGTTTTGATGCATCACTACCCAAAGTACATTTGCATTCCATGACCTTAACCCTGTGCCAACTAACTGTTTTAACGCGGCTTCCAGTATAGTACACGTACCCATGTGCCCAGTGATACCCCCTTGTTCCAATGCTGCTTCGATGTACACCGCTTTCATCTGTTTCCTCGCGAGCCTTCGCTAAGCCTCATGGCTCTTAGTATTATTGCAGTCCTTTGATATAGTGTCTCATTCCTATATATGGTCTCAGTCATCTAGCCCTGTGCTTATAAAGCTGTTATAGTTGTCAGATGAATTCCATGCTCAGAATTTGGGTCACTATAATATCGTAATATTTTATAAATTGTTTGTAAAAATGTGTCCAACATGTTTTCCGTAAATATCTAAATTGACTTTTAAACTCGGAAGCTCTTTTGTTTCTTATAACGCATGATGTGTTCTAACTCAGTTGAACGTGAAGATGTTTGTTTTAAATACTAGGTCTGTTCCCTGGAATCAGCGTGTCCCTTAGTTATACCTGTCTTTAGTAATTATCACCTCTTCTCGTGTCCACTAGAGCCCACACTTACGGGTAACACACGCGCATTCCCTTATGTTTCAGCAGTCCAATGAACTTAGTACGGTGTCCCCCATCCCAATATGAATACAGCTCCCCTAGTATTCCCGCAGCCATATGAGCTCAGTCGCGTGTCATCTTGTGGTCACACTGCATGCTTCCCAATGTATCCCCGCAGCTACATGAGCTAAACCCCATGTCCCATAGTATCAACGCGACGTATAGTAGTCGTATCCTTGCCCATGTCCCCTTGAATCAACTTTGACCATAGATACCACCCCACCTAAGTATCCCTGCATCCTTGAGTGTGAACACAGCCCTTTATTTTACCTCGCTTACCCCATTAAAGAATCCAACCCTGTGTTCCCTCGTGTTAACGCACCAAGCTCTCCCGGTAACAAACCCGTCTCCCGGAGTGTCTCAGTAAAGCCGAAATCTTAGTCCACAGACCACTAGTATCAACCAATCCATTCGTTACATGGTTTCTCTTAGTATCCACGCAGCCCATGAACACAGCCCCGTGTCCTCGGGTTTGAACTCTGTCCTTATACTTGATCTCAGCACCGTTCATGGGGCTGCAAGAAAATAAGAGGTTAATATATAGTTTTGCAGACCTGTTAAAGAAGACGAAGTCCGAGGTCTAAATTTTTTCGCAGGTTCACATCATTAGTATTGTTAATGATTTTATAATAAGTATGAACATACGCGAAAATATAACAGAAATGCATAATATCTTAGTTTATATATACTAATTTATTTTAGCTCGATTGTCACGGAAGAAAGCTTGTAGCATATTGAGTCAATCTCGAGTCCGCTTACTGGAAAACCAGTAAACTGGTGTCATATGAGAAAGTACGGTCGTGACCCCAGTAGGGCTCGAACCCGCAACCGGGATGAGCGGCCGACATCTTAACCGTCTTGAAATCCGAGCAGGTCTACACGTTATTTTCCAGGTCTATACATCGCTTTCGGCCAATCAGGATTGAGTATTTATGAAAGATGGTACAATGTATATGATATTACATAGTATTCACGTTTTAACGAAAGTATATACACTGACACTTGTTTGTAGTAAGGAAAAATAGTTGCGTTTCTTTTGCCTTTGAGTATATAATGTGTCGGTCGGAAAAAAGATACAAAGTTAGATATCCCTGCTTCAAGATTTCTGAAATAACATTTGCTCTTACATTAGCTTGGTGATAGAAGGGTAAATCCCTTAGTCATAAAATTTTAACAAATCATATTTGCAAAAATATGTGACACGGTTCTCTCAGGCATAACATGTAATGGAATTTTGGGGTATAGGTGTAAGCCTTGTCAGGTGAGAAATTTTATTGCATGTAGTGACCTATTTTTTTATAATCTTGACCAACAACATAGACATTGAAAATACTTTTCCAAAAATGTATAAATTTCAAGTCAATGGGTGAAGTTGCGTTTTTTATGCCGGTCAGTATACTATACAGAAAATGTACATGACATTTGAATTAACATTCGCCAACATAGGAGACGGGGCATCTGTCAACTTTAAATATAATTTTAACAGGGTGTCTCACATAAATCGAGAATATAACAGGGTATATCAACTTGATGGATCAGTTCATTTTTTTTAAGTTCGTATCGCTACTCGGGGTGCCCCGGCGTGTTTCAATGGTGTGCTACACTTACATTATGCACCTATATTATTCCAAATGAATGCTTAACCGGTTGTCTGTTACAGAAAGGCATGCATCATACTACATTTTTGTATATACCTTCAGAACAAATTATCATCATTTTCATGTACATGTATTTCGTTGTGGGATCAATCCGTCATTCATGGTCACCACTATCACTTTAACTGATACATTCCCGCCTGAGTCAACGTAGTTTATTTCACCAAAGAGAACCCAGACAGTCCGCGACCATATCATACTTTTTGTTGCATTTTGAAATGAGACATAATTATTGTGCATAGTCAATGTGGAGGCGATTTATTCAGGCTTCATTATGTTATAAGTTAACAAAGTTAACAAAATCGAAAAGAATGTCAAAATAAGTGTGTAAAAATAATGATTTCGACTTCCAAAAAAAAAAAAAAAAGAATTGGCCAGTGTGGGGGTCGAACCCACGACATTCGCGTTATTAGCACGACGCTCTAACCGACTGAGCTAACCGGCCAGTTGTTCATCATGTATCAAATATACAAAGATATTCAAGTACAAAATTTACGAATGATTAAATCGGCCGTTTAAATCTCAGTCTGTTTTATGTACAATCTCAATTTGAACTCAAACATTCATTGCATAAATTGTTTGTACGATTCTTTCATACTTTGACAACAAAGGAAGTTACATAGATACTTACGCTAACAAAGTTACCACAAAAGCGTAGCCTGTGTAGCTTGCAAGGGAAGGTACTCAGATAAGATAGTAGTTGTCAATTACAGCCGAATTGTGTCCCTTAACTAACAAGGACCTGTTGCTATTACTGTTTCTAAATGGTTTTAAACAATCTATTAAAACACTGATAACAACAAGGAATTAGTATCCTGTCTTTAAATTGCTCACAATATATATTTTCGTTTAAACAAATTGTAAATAAGAACATAAAACCAGTTTCTGAAAATGGTCTAGAGAGGAGAAACAAAACGTGACATAGACCTTAAACTTAAAGTGACATTATGCTCATCTTACTGCACATAGTGTATTTTTGGTGACAGTTTTATAAAAGCAATTTTCGGTTGCTGTGCATTTAAATGTGTTAAACTAATGATAATGCCGCATTAATATTTGAAGTTGGTACTTTAGAAATTTAAAAAAATGGACAAATAAAATAATAATTCCTTCCTTGGCAGTGAACTCCTTTCTGTTATTATTGTTGCTCGGCAGTGGAAGGGAAGCAACTCCTGCATGCATTTGTTTATTTCTTAAATTGACTCTCCCAGTCAAAATAGGAAAAGTAATATTTGGAAAGTTATTATTTCGTACTGGTAGCTGGAAAAGTTTGTTGTATTGGGTTAAAAGTTATTATTTCCTCTATCCTTTTCACACACACCTATTTCAGCTGGAATTTTACTTAAAAAATGTGCATAATGTCACTTTAAACATAGATTTTCTGATTATTGCATGTCATCTATTGGCTAAAGATCTATATAGATGTACTCGACCTTATAGTTATCACATGGGTTTCATGTACAATGTACAAGTTTTGTATCAGTTAAGTCTATATCATTAATGGCATAATAATAAAACGTTAACTAATCTATCTATCTACTTTTTTAAAAATACAGTCATAGTAACAGACAATTTCACGTTATTTGTAAATGGTTACGACTTGTCGGGTAGCTCCGCAATAAACCGTACCTTTTTAGTAGCTGTTTTATAGTATTATGTGACACCATTTTTACATGTTTGTACATTCAATTTCAGTTTGATCTGCCCGAGGCCGTAACACTAATTTAAAGCATGACTAATTAATCTTGACCGTGGCTAAGTAAGTAACGGGACACGGATCGTGTCACAAGTTATACTTGTCATCGAGTTAAGTGTGTATCCGTAACTACCCTCGGTATTTATCGTAGTATTGAAAGGGGTAAAGTACAGCTTCGCTTCAGTGCAGTCATTTGATCCATACACACAAGTGTTAATATCTAAAATCACATAGGCTTGATGTTATGTCAAGCAAAACGCAAAAGTACCGCATCAAATTTGCTTATTTACTTCTTTTTTTCAGCTTAAAATGCATGAATACGTTAACAGTGCATGCTTTCTGGGCCACAGGGATTTGTAACCTAAGTGACACGTTTTCACCGATGGAACGACAAAAATTACAATTCATTTAAGCCTGCAAGCTCCGAGACTTGATTTTCTTTCTTTTACCAGCGACATTCTCACGTCTCCTTGATGAGGGAGAAACTTGCAAAAAATTACAGGGTTGTCATTGTTGGCAATATAAATGTCTTTTTGACATTAAACAAATACTTTTTCTCTCTCGTTTCACAATGGCTAATTTGAATTCAGATAATAAATATATTTGTGAGCCTCGGGTTAGGATTCAGTTAAGGCGTGGCAGACTTGCGACGTAATCGCTCCTAACTAATATTACGTGAGCCAGTCTTACGAATGTCAGGCTAGAATAAAAAGACGCGCACGAGGTTTAGGTCCAGACTGAAAGGTTAATTTGAGATCATTAACGAACTAATGTTTGGTTAGTGGGGTCGAAATTTAAGACACCCGCGTATTATCAGCGAAAATAAAACATTTTTCATCCGAAATAAATCATTACTCTTAGATTTAATATTTAATTCGACTGCTGTGCTTGGTGACGATTTTATAGTGTTGGTACGGCCGTACGCATGTCACAATTCCGCGTTGCGTCATGACGAAAGAAAATTAATACCAATATTTAACTGTATCGGTCTTTTCTATGCTTCAGGGAATAGGAAATTGTTTCCTGTAATAAAAAGAAGTAAAAATATTAATACGTCAATTCGAAAATATATGTCAGAACTATTCGTTAGGCTGTCCAACTCCCAGTTGTACATGAACGTATATATTTATAAGCGTTTGAGTTAAAAATGTTAAAGTGACATTATGCGCATATTACTGCACAAAGTGTATTTTTGGTGACAGTTTTATAAAAGCAATTTTTGGTTGCTGTGCTTTAATTGTGTTAAATTAATGATTATGCCGCATTAGTATTTGAAGTTGGTGCTTTAGATATAAAAAATCGGACTGATAAAATGTAGTTGAATGTGTCGTTGTTGATGTTGGTGAGTTTCGGCAGTGGACGGGAAGCAACTCCTTGCATGCGTTGTTCTTTTCTTAAATTGACTCTCCCAGTCAAATAAGAAAATCATTTTTGAAAGTTTTTTTTCAACTGGTAGCGGGAGTGTTTGGTGTTTGGGTTAAGTTATTTTTCCTCTACCTTTTGTCACACCCTTTTCACTGTTTTCTGAAACGACTTTAACGAGACGCAAAAGTATGCCACATTTTTGAGGAAAAATAATGCAAGTCAGAATAAAATTCAACTATATGTATAAATAGATCATGCATGAAAACAATCACAATTTCGATAACATCTCTTTAAGGTAGTACACCCATAGGGGACACTATTTCAAACCTTTTTTTATTTTTGACTAGGACATTCAAACAAGATTTTTACAGATTTCCTCTATATTCAATGTGAATAAAACTGTTATACAGATCGTTATTTTTTTGGTTATAACTACGGCAATGCTATATATAGCGGAAATCTGTAAAAATCTTTTTTGACTATCCTAGTCAAAAATAAAAAATTCCACCCTTTCAGTAATGTTTTATCCTAATTTGTATTTGTCAATAACATAACTAACAGAGTAAAACTTATTTCAAATATGTTTTTAAAGCATCCACTGTGTTTTGGACATCATTCTTAACTATAAACCAATGTCAGTGACCATTTTGAAGGGTAATATAACTTTCAGCGTTTCAATGACTGAAATCTTTTCCTTTTCCTCAAATTGTATTTAACATTTGATAAACCGCACAATAATATTTAACATTTGATAAACCGCACAATACAAACAACCCTTTATATTTGGAGTGTCTGATTATCACAGTAAGATTATCTTAAACTTAAACAGAGATACGGTCACACACACGTACACGAATATGACTGAATACGAAACGGCGAAAGTTTTAAATAAATCAGAAAAATACGGACAGGCGGACGGTATTTATAAGAGAACAATGTCATTCTCCACCCGTTGCATGCTTAAATCGATGCAAGTTTAGACTGCAGTAAGGCATATTCCGTTCATTTGTACAGTAAACTCCGTTTATAACGAACTCATTGGGACCATTTTATTTTGTTTTTTTATATCCGGAGTTTGTTATATCCATATATCATTTATTTTCATATGTGCAGACAGTCTGAAACGTGAGAACCGGCAATTGGTCAGTTGTTCTATGAGGATACGAACTCTTTTTTTCTTACTGCTAGAACGTCTCCGCTACAGGGGTAAACCTGTATTATAAACCTTAAGACTGTGTTCATGGCAGCGGTTCGGACATTTCGGACTTTGAAAAGAAGTCATAAAAACTCCCCGTCAAACAGGCGGTTTACTTTAAGCGTTTATGACAGACGTCAACAAAAGGCTATCTCGGTTCAACAAGATCAAATTTTATGAGGGCTTGTTATCTGCATGCGTTCAATCGACCTTGACTTCAGTATCATCTGATTAAATACTAACTTAATGCGATTACACCATTAATTTATGAACAAATTACCGTAGTATTGAACTCAAATATTCAGCTGCCAGACTCTCCTCCCCGTATCAGGTCAAAATTACTTTCTCTTTACCTGTTCATACGACCAAAACAGTACTAAGTTGTTTTTCAAAACCCACAAAAAAATGTTCCCGCTGTTTAAAGGGGTGTCCTTATTCACTCTGTCCCCAAGCTGGGGTAAGCAATATGCTAGATGGAAACATATTATAATACGCAAAAACTGATAAATTTAATTTCAATGCTGACTAAGTGAGATACATGAAAACGTACAGAAAACTGTGTCTAATGCAATATTAAATTATCCACAGTAAGCAACTTCACTGTTTACATAAGTAGATGACAATGATAATTATCCACAGAATTTATTTCATATAAAAAAACTCGATAAACCGGTTGATTTTGTCTGATCCGGCAAAAAGTTATGTTGTTGTTGTTGTCG
The DNA here is from genome assembly GCA_022818135.1 of Saxidomus purpurata. NCBI lineage: Eukaryota > Metazoa > Mollusca > Bivalvia > Venerida > Veneridae > Saxidomus > Saxidomus purpurata. The sequence continues at coordinate 20,808,017 of JAFMSR010000013.1, read as the reverse complement.
AAATTTAACGCCTGTTCCAACCGTATTTTGGTCATTTTTACAGGCAGGCAGTTTACTTTACCATCGTTCCTGGGAAAAAAACAGTACTATAGACTCCTATCCTCCGCAAGAAACAGCAAATTTGCTCACATAAAGAGACATGGTCAGTAGCAGGGCTCGAATCCATAACCTTCAATCTATGAGAGGTTACAGTGATTTTAAGTCAGCGACTCTAACCACTTAACCACGGCGGCAGGCATTGTTTCCATGACTGTCTTCTAAACGTTATCAATGCACCCGTATACAACCGTTTGTAAAACAAGCGGTTGATCGGCCCTCTGAATGCGATGAGAATAGACATGAGTGCAACTAAACAAAGTGTTCCATTAAAATGATCCAATACATGAACAAGCCAAAAAGTAACATTATTGATCGTACCTTATAACCTCGCATATCGCATTTGTCAAATGAGTGATTAAAGAGTTGATCAAAAAGTATCTGTTTCAATTAAAAACCAATAAAGTTTTTATTTAACAACCCCTTCAGACGCTTGACAATGCTTCGAAACTAGACTACCCTGTCAAAAGTACAGTCCGAAATGAACACAATGTGTTCCATCACGTAAAAGCTTAATTACTATCAAGGTTAACCTTATATGAGATAACAACAATATTACACGATATGATCAGAATCTTCTATTGCTAATGAAATAAGTAATTTGTTTATTACAGAACTGTCTTTGTCCCGTAAGGAGTTTTCCAACAGGGTATACCACCTCCAACACCACAGCGCTTTTTGTGACAAGACCATCTGATTAAAATCAGACTTCTGTTCTTCACGCCTATTAGCAACAAAGTGTTGGGGAGGATTGATGGATGAGATATTAATGAGATGGGTGATTGGTGTACAGTCTTGTAGTTGCCGCTTGAAATTCTTGCTATTACTGAAACTCGCGACGAATTGTTTGTCGTTAATTGATTCAGTTAAAACCCATTATTTTTCCACATCTTACAACATATATGAACGACGCCCATTGCCTGCGTGTTGGAATTCTTACCGTAAGCATTCGCACATATGGTGAAATAGTCGAACTCTTTGCTGGCATTTTAAGAGTTAAGGTTTCTTTTTCATCTCGACGTGTGCAAAGTCGAAAATTGTAATACACCACAAGACGAAAGTAAGAATAATGGCCTCGTTAATATACTCGAAGAAATATTTTAAAAGATTCTACGTGTCCTGAACGATATGTGGTTTGATGGTCTATGTATTTAATTAAACAGTTCACGGGGAAGTGGTAGCCGCCCTATCATCTCAACGTCTCATGGGTGAATGAACTGAACCAGTGTCATATCCTGAACTATAACTTCTTCCTGGATTCCAAATATGCTGATCTTAAATGGAAGATCTTGTCGACAGAGTAGCTGTGAGGAAAATGCATATTTTTGCATTTGGTAAGTATGAAGTTGTGTGCGCTACTGAATGACAAACATGATGATGTTGCTTACTTGTAACTAATTCAACTTATTACAAAGCTTGAAAATCCTGCACAGAATCTGACGTATTTACATGAAATCAGACCTAGATCTAAATAGATTTCAACGGTGATGGATATTTCATTGTCTCTTGATTGGTTAAAAAAGCCCGACATGTAACTGCCTCAGTAACATGTGTGGGTCAGGATATCCTTACCATACTTGGAAAAATCATTCAATTCATTTTATTTTATCGCACATAATTCTGAATCCGTTATATATATAATTGTAACACACGATGTTTCATGCGACTTATAGTCTGTGCTGCTTTGATATATTTCACTGTCACAAGTTTATTTTGAGGACGAGAACCCTTTCACTTCTGTCATTTCTTCGAAGTTTTATATATCGTTCTTATTTTAGACATGATTATGTTCTATTAGCAATTTGACCGTTGTTTCGCCATTAGTATTTCCAATGAAGTTTCCCTCTCCCCCAGCGGTGACCATACAAACATCCTTAAAATGTTCGTTTAAAGTGCAACAGAGATATATAAGTTTGTTTGTTGTGTTTGGAGTTGCTGTCCAGTCATTTGCATTCGGTTATGTGTATCCCTGTTTTACCAAAAACACTTACTACTTATAAGTTAAATTTGAGTGCCATTGTACAAACACCCACATCAAGAATGACATTGAGGAGTTACGACATGAAAACAGAACAATTAGTACATTTGTCTTAGATTGTTAGATTGCTTAAAGTTTCTGCACAAAATAGATACAGCATGTAAAACAAAATGGAACGTAAGATTTTACAAAGCTTTCAGGACCGACAGCGAATCCCATCGATGTGTATGAGATATTTAGACGTTATTAGTATATCAAAGAAACCTTAACTACATTGCTGATTCATTTATCAAGTGCTGATTGCGAACGAACTGTTTATAATTCTGCAGGCATCAAAACAGAAAACAATCTGGAAACCTCGCTTATTTATAAATTAATTGAAATGCGGCTGGGTTATCATATTACTTGTGTGCTTTCTTTATTTCTATGTAACAAAGCTTACACGGTGTACCTGTCCTTTGTTACCCTATCATATTCTCTGCTAGTGTTCTAGTGTTGTCATCTAATGTGCTTGTTTTGCATATTTCCATTTACAGAAACTAATCATTCTAGCAAAGTTTTAATATCTCTTATTCTAAAAGTATCGAGTTTTTATAATCAGTTATGCACAAGGCGTACACAATACCTCTCGCACGCGCACGCTTTGAATCGTATGGAAAATGAAAAACCATATTTTTTCAGTAATTACCCGATGCGACAATATTAACTTTTGCATTTTTCCATGTTAAATAGCTCAATATTCATCTGCTACTGCCTGAAAGATAATAGGAGAAGTCATTTTTTTTTACAACAATAGTACCGTCGTCCCACCATTGGGCAACATTTTTACAGAATGATCGCTCGTATGAATTGATCATATTGGGACGTTTTTATTTTAATATTCCAATTATACCGTAATTAATGGGTGCACTTTGATATCCTCACCTTTTGCGTTTCTTGTATTTCATATCAATATTTAAGGGGTTATGTGAGTGAGAAATTATAAAGTAATTCGCATAAACAAGCGATAGCAAAGGCTAAAAGCTGTGGGTGTTTTAGAAATTTACGGTTATACAAAACGTGCATAGGTATAATTTTCACGCTCAGCCCTTTCTTTTGCGCGATTTTTTATAGGTGATTTGGTTTTTTTAAACGAATGTACAAAGCGAGAAGAAAGGGTGTTGTGTTACTCCTTTGTGGCATTTACAGATCTGTTGTCATGACTTCATCGCCATGGTCGGTCTAATCTTACGTTGCGCATACAGAAACATTCGCTGGAATATTTAAAAAATGCCAGCCCTAAATACTAAATCAGTCAGAATTGCATTTGATATTCCAGACACACGTGTTTATGGTATATGATACACAATAGATTAATGTTGTTGGTGACAGCGAATTTGGGTGTTGTATGCCACCATCTTAATACACACTTACTGTTACCTTATAAACGTTTGTGAAAATATACATTATATATATATATTTTTTTTTGTGACAGTTTTTCAATAAAAGCCCAAGTGTTAAACCATACTCTGTATGTAATCGATGTAACAATATTGCTTTTGTTCGAATGATATTATCTTTCTGAACGAAAACCGTTTTAGATTATGTACTTGAAAAAAATACCTGTGTCAGGTGAATTAATTACACACATACTTGTTCATACATGTTTTTCGGTTATAATGTCAGTAATGATATATGTATGGAGGTGTCAGTTACTTCATGAAGAATACTTTTAGATCTTACAGACATACACATACACACACGCACACACACACACATATAGAGGATACTTGTTTGTTTTGAGTGGATATGGAATATATCTCACCGAGAAGTGATACAATTGTAATATTTTCACGAGCGCGAATTGCGAGTTAAAATGTGAAAATGATATCACTTTGAGTTGAGATATATTCAATATCCACTTTAAACAAACAAATTTTCTTTTTATTTTATGCTATTATGTATATGTACTTCTAAAGAAAGTAGTTCCGGCAGATCTATATCACCCACACTGTGACTGATATGAAATCTAAAACATCACTCTATATTTCACTGATATAACACAGTATTTCATCAGTTAGCATAAAATAAATATATTATATTGTTTTCGATGATTTTCACATCAATAGTGAAGCATAGAGCTTTTGACTCAGTCAAACTATTAAGGCCGGATCCATTCTACACGTGTTTTATAGATATCCACGTGGTAAGCAACTTTGACATTTCCATTTCTAAATATCATGACAATCATGTTACATTCCTTAATAAATTGCAAAAGTGTTTTCCTGCTTGCGAACCCATACAGTTGGCGTGGAAGTTGTAGATTCTGAAGCTGAATGCGCAATTCCAGCGGTAATAGGCGCATGCGTGCATTTGGTTAAAAACCAGATTTTTTGAATAACAGCTAGGCTGTCGCGACACAAAGCGACACAAATGAAAGCAAGTTGAGAAAAAAAACCGTTATTTTTCATTCAACGTCAGCCTTTATAACACAATCATATACCTTATATACATATTCTTATAAGATAAACTTCATTAACTAAGAAAAACATTTTGGGGAAAACAAATGCAGTTTTTATCATCAAATAAAAAATAAAATCTATTGACTAAAAGTATTCGCCAAGGCCGTCGCGGACGGTCTGGCTGGTCTTGTTAGTGTCGGGCCCATTTTTTCCCCCGAGAGTTTGACTCGTCGTAGCTGTTAATATATATTTTTTACTGCGGTGATAAAAGTATATGTATATGTATATTTTTTATATGTATTTACAACATATGTGAAAATTAAGTATTGCAAAAGTTACTTCTAGTTACCTGAAGTAGAAACTAAATAGGATAGACGATTGCGATTTACAGAGGTAAAACTTTGTGAGACATTTGAGAGGTCAATGATATCATATTACTTTTATATAATGTTGACTTTTGTCCGGTGGCTTTCTTTTTTTTTAAAGATATACATTATACTGGTCAGCTGTATGACTTCTACGAGTCAGGCCTGACTTTTTCACTTGCTTAGATATCTCTTGAATGTATGCACCAATTTTCGTATCATATCTTAGCATTTGTTTTTGTAATTGTTCTCATTTTGTATGAATTGTGTTGTGAAATTCGATGTTTTAAATTAAAGGTACAATGGATTTTTTTGTATATTTATTCTATTTTTTTCTGTGACTGTTATAGACTTAATATTTTTTGCTTTATAACACCAGGACCGACTTTACATTTAGATAAAGCTATATTTGATCAAATAACTTTTGCACACGCTTTGAAGATGCGCAGCGCTATTTGAACACTTCTTATGCAAACTCTAAATATTTGCCAATACACGTGAAACATGTCCAAATTACATTATTCAAATGTAATCCAAATATACCCTTCAATTATTATAAGACATATAAAGACATACGCATTTGTGCAATGCGCATGCATCATAGCTGTGAGTGCATACAACTTAATCAAAGGCGACCAAACTTCCCGCGGAGGAGAACGTTATCGATAAATTCTACAACAACGCATGCGTATGAAATCGATAACGCAAACTTCGCTTTGGAGGGAAATTCAAAAGTTTTAAAGTTAATGCCCGCGGGAAAACGCTGGAGAGAAGAGGCAAAAATGTGTGCTTTTAGGGAAGAAGTTTGTTTTTTCTTCCAAGTTAATACGGTATGTTTTATTTATTGCTGATTTTCTGAGTGGGTTAACGTCGGTTTCCGTGCCTCGGAAGAGTCAATAAATATTTTTATGAACGTTGAAGACAAGCAACCCTGCCAAAGTCTCTTGATGCAAACAGCTGCATTTTACAGCTACAAAGTCCTTGTTTTAGCTCGGGTTTTATTAACTTTTGTTTGAATAGTGACCCCCTGACATTTTCTGCCATTTAGAAATAAATTGCCGACTGCAAATGGTACAACTAACATCGCACGTCAAGACTTGACACGCGCAAGACGGGACAGATCCTTCGTAGTATTCTTTCTAGACCGTTAAACTGAAATTAATTTTGCACAAATAGTCAATTCTTTTCATTGGAAATCAGCAATATTAGGCAATGAATAACAAACACTCGAATTGTTTGCAGGATTCTGTTGTTTATGAACGCATTTGGATTATGTCAGAACCGCAAGCAGCATCTGCGTCAAGCGGCAATCGCCCGGACTTGCGACAGAAATCAAAACGTTTTCTTTAAGTAAACGTGGCTTGAAGATAAAAATTGCACACAAATAGGAGATTAGAAGAGTCAAGATGTTTGCTAGAAGACTAAAAACCTTTGTTTCCGTCATTTCAAGCAAACATTTTCGACACGAATGCCTCGTGAGCACGTTGGTTCAAACAAGAATTTGGAAAAACTTCACAGGTGAAGTCGGGATTCCACGTGCGCATTCCACGTGCTGGACATTCGACAAACAGTGGGTAACAAGCCCTTCCAAAGACGGTATAAGTCATTTTTGACAAAAAATGCAATAAAAATGGATATATTGCATGCTTTTCGTCATCAACCAATTCGAAATGTGGCGTCATGCAGGACAAATCTTGTAACTCGATGCGAAAATGTCCATGTTCTGCACAAGCAAGGGCTGCATTAAGAATATGGTGCTTGTTCAAGCTTCGATAAAAGTGTCTGGAACTATGTTTTTATAGCCTTTCAGTCAATTAATTGCTATTTTGCTTGATGATTTACATCATCTCTCACAATACTGTTCAATGCAAGGCTTACAGATGCCGACCTACACGGTCCAAGAGTGACGCACTGCTTTCAGCTGAAAAAAGGACCACACATGCCTCAAAAATAGACAAATGGCATCTTCTTTTATCAGATATGCCTCATTAAGCTGTTATATTCATCTGTCTTTTTTCAAGAAGACAACAATTAAGTTCTAAGAATACACCCACAAGGTGTCAAAAGGGTATATAAATGCTTTGTTATACCCCATACAAAGACACTTAATTGTAAGATAACCAATGATTTGTTATCAGCGAAACTTGCGCAACAAAGAGTTAATGTTCTTGAGCACCTGTTAGCAAAATTTGAAGATGATACCGCAAACGGTTTTCTTTTAATGTAAGTTCAAAGTTGAAGTTTGTCATCTTTAAAGTCCTCTTCACTTTGTACAAAGGTTCAGTAATGTCAGAAGTAAGGGTCTTATTGAAATCATATCTAAATAACGGTTTGTTATGACCAAAACAAAAGTCCCACGCGTTTTCATTCGGAGATGACATTTTAGATATATTTTACCTTCTGTTTTGTTTAATATATCTATAAACCGTGTTACTACACGTGTAATTACATGGCGTATTGTACATATTTGTAACACAAAGATGGCTGTACGCAAAGTTTACATACACAGCTAGTGTAGCCGTCAAAGGCTAAAAATACAAATATATTAGTGTTTTTACAAGCTATTGCAGTGCTTTGAAATGACTGATCAAACAGGTATCGCATGGCAGCGTTCTGGAGCACACTAGCAGCACACTTCGTACAAAGCCAATGTAACGTTTGTCCATTAATAGTTTACTGTGTGTTGAAAACAATCCTTTATAACTTAATATTATTGGAAAACCACTGCCCATTCTAAGTGTACGTTTAATTTATACAATATCGATTCCATTATAAGTAGTCAATTGGCGAGGTCTCTGATAGATTTGAAAGGAACAGGTTTGCCTCAGAAAAACTACCCTTACCCAAGTTACGTGTCCTGTAAACTAATATTTAATTTCAGTTGATGTTATTAAGAAACATAAAGAAATATAATAGAAAACGTTTCAAGCGTCCTTATTTGCAAATTAATGAACATCCGTTTAGTACCCACGTTTTGCAATTATAGTATTCATCTAGAAACGGACACCTAAAACCTCGTGTAAGTAAAAGCGACATCGGAAGCGTGTTGCATCTTAAAAAGGGTTAAAATATCAGCCTAGAAATACCCAACTTGTAATTTTACATTGCACGATCTGTATAGTTGTAGAAAAAGGTTAGCATGCGCTAAGCAATTCTTGGAAAACAATGACAAAATGGTCAATATCCAAATGGTTCGGCCAAATTAAAAACAATACTTTAGGTTGACTTTAACGAAACCATAGGATGAGTAAAGGTAAATTTTACTTCTGACTTTATACGACACAGTACTGAGACGTATATAACATTCAAAATCATTAAATGCAACACGAGTCCATACTGAACCATAAAACCACTTCGCTCGGGTACAGACGATTAAAATGATGCAATAAACAAACATACATCTATAGAATGTCTTTGATCTTTCTAGCGAGTTTTATCTATAACATATACGACAAACACGAAACGCTATTAACACAGAATGACTAAATATAGTACAATATTGTTTCCTACTTTTTAGAAATCCATTGATCTGTAGAACATTTCTTTCAAAACGGACAATTCTAAACTACCTTTTCACTAATATTTTTTATAACTGTTTATTTCTTTTACCTCAGCGAGAGAAGAACAAGAGCAGAAAAATGTAAACTAGAGATTAAAAATCTTTTTCAATGTATCTTTATTGTGTTACCAACCTATTATGCCACCAAGCACTTTCAGTGCTTTGATTATACAACACGTCTTGTGATCATGTGATAATTCTGCAATTGTCTCTTTGGTATGCACTTAGTATTCATAAACCATTGCAAAAATTGCTAAAATGTTCTTAAGTCCTGGTATATATCCTTCAAATTAAGTTAAGGACCACGTCATGTGTTGCGGACGATAAGGTTTACTAGAATTCTTTGAAAACCTTTCATCTCACTTTTTTCACGCCAAACAAATGTATCAAATGCTATTGATATTAGATGAAATGAGTGCATGCTTCAAATTGATTGAGTAGCCTTTGATTTCACAGCTCACTCAGCCGTTTGGGCTTATTTGCACAGGGTGTTCTTACAGCAATACCTTTGAAGAAAAACGGCCTACACACTTAGATATGTTCTTAATTTATACACCAGACATCGCTTTCAAGTTGGTACGTTTAAAAAATGACCGCTATTTCGCTTTTCATTAGAGTCCAAATGGAACTGCTGTAGCTGAGTATAGTCATTTAAAAAAGTTTGAATATTGCCCTGATTGCACTGCATTCATTAGTTGTCAGATACTACAATGATATGAGGTGCAACGATATACCAGTTTATTTTATACCTATTAATGTTTATCTGAAATTTCTTTAGTATTTGTGCTGTAAAATACAGAATCCCGTATCAAATTTTCCGTATTAAACGAAATAAGCCGTATCTTAGCTGTCCATCGTGTAGGTTGTTCACATATACATATTCATATGATATTCCTACGCTAAAAGTTGAAAACTAGATCCACATTGCTGCAGTAAAAATGGTTTGGTTTTCTTGCCGTAACTTTGCTTTTTGGGTCACATTTGAAGACAATTGAATACAATGTCTCTTTCGCATTAAATAAACCAGACAGATTATTTACATTTTGCACTTACTTTTTATTGCTGTTGTTTGTTTATACACGTCAGACTAAACTGACGTCATGGAACCGGCATATTGCAATACAGAGCCGGGCCGATACGTACCACGTACGAATTCCCGTAGTCTAATGAACTACTCACTTTATACATTGCTATGCATGTAAATAAATCATGTCTGACCATCTTTGCCACTCTTACTCTGGTTACAAATATAATATAACTTAGACCGTAATTCGAAATAGCTTTTACTAAGCAGTTTCGGGATCGTTTGTGGTCAACTTGGTAGTGATTTGGTTTTGTGCTATTTTCTTAGCTTTATATCACAATATGTATTGTAATATGGGTTGGTTGTATCGCAATATATCGCAATACCGTATGGATGCACCCCTAGGACAGTGATTACCAATGAATAAATGTTTTGATCTCAAATGATGCACGGAACTACAGTAACTGTCACAAAGAAGGGATACTGAAGTGTACTCTTAGTAAAAGTTCTTAATACTGTTTTATGTCTGGTGTTATCATTTGCTACTTAATCGAATAACTTGTTTGTTAGATGTGCTTATGGTCCACCATCCTTATTCAAGGTATATTCGATGCAACCTGTAATCGAATAACATTTCATACCAGCTGAAGGAGTCATCCATTCTACAGTGTTGAGTGAACGGAACAATTGTGGTTATATCGCTGAGCCCGATCAAACATACTTCTGGAAACTGATATAATATGATATACATGTAAATAAAGTCTCATGATCTTTATGAATTTACTTCTATAGTAAAATAAATTTACTGACATGATAATGGTAGAACCATGATCTACTCACTTCTAAAACAATGTTGACATATGCCTTTTTTCGTATTCAAGTCGTTTCTTCGTAAGACATGGTTGTCAAAAAGCCTTTGTTATTTTTTGCAATGTCATTGAAAAACATACTGTGCTATAGAGAATATTAGGCTACTGTCTTTTGATCAGGTTCAGGTGAGGTAGATGCGGTCAGAAAGGCGAGGCTCTGCCGAGCCTTTTCCGACCGTATCTGCCGAACCTGATATCCATGTTGTCAAAGGCAGTTGACTATTTCTATTTATCATGCAAATCTTCATTTGTATATTTTTGACACTTTTTGGGGCCTAAAATAGAATAAATCGGTTTTATAAAATAAAATGTTTCAATTACTACTGTGCCTCGAAAAATAGTTCTACTTTCAAAGGCAAAATATAAAATGCGACATAATATAGCTTTATATTACCTTCATGAACTATTTATAAATGTTTTTTGTTCTAATGTATGATTTGTTTTGCAAACAAAATTTTGCAAAGACACACAAGAATTCCAAGTACACTGACTTTCAAAAATGGGGCGTGGGCTCAACACCACTGGGGTATTCTAATTGTAAACAAACGAGGAACTTGGTTGATGAGTAAAAGTGAGCGGTTTTAAGACAGTTTTCAACTTTTGATAGGTAGTGATAGGTTTCAGGCCATTTCACCACGATTAAGAACTTACTTGAAAATTGGATAGCGATAAAAAAATGAAAATCACTTTTTCTCAATTTTGCCTCAAAATTGCTGTAGATGGATAGCAAATGTCTAACAAGAAAATGAATCAACCTATGTTTTTTCAAAAATAAATTCTACAGGGTTTTCATTTTATGGTGCCTTGCTGTTCTTTTAAATCTTCATTTATCTATTTGGGCTGTATTTTTATGCATAACTACATCTTAACATGATTTGTAAACAAAAATCAAAATGATAGGATAAATGAAATGTTTTGTTCTTTTTCTCTGTGATTGCACTGAGGAGTCTTCTTGTGACTGGAGTGCGGCAGTGGGGTGGTTAGTGTTATAGTCGGCGGTTTTTAAAATGGACGGTGTATCGGCGTGCTGTGGTCGATTCAAAATGTAAAAGGAGTGTTTTTGGTATAATTAAAGTTCATTTCTGCCGGTAACACATCTTTGTGGGTTAATATGAGAGCTACTTATAATTGTGGTCCACTAGAAATGATTTTACAAAACAATAATAAGGCTTGCTGGCTACTCATTTACGTGAAAAGCGACTTGAATACAAAGGAAATGAATATGTCAACATTGTTTTAGAGTGAATAAAACATGGCTCTACCTTTATCCTATCAGTACATTTAAGTTCATTTATTTTACAATCTAAAAATAGAACTACAATCACAACGTATTTGGTACGTCATTTGTGTCTTTCACGCGCGGTGGATATTTAAGTTAAGCTATATGGCTGGTATATTTCATCGTTTAAAACAATATTGTCATATACATTTTAAAGTACAACTTTCATATTATGATGTACATTCATTGTTGTGTGCAATAGATTTCTACATATATGCAGTGTTTCCGTCGTTATATGCAGTGTTTCCGTCGTTATATGCAGTGTTTATTTTATATGTAGTACATTCATACAATGATCGATATGTACAGTTAGTATATAGACGCATGTAGTAGATTGACAAATCTAAACTAATCTATTATGTGGTTTTGTGGTGTGATTATGCAAACTTTAAACAGGGACCTAAACACAGCTCGACATTCAAATCAATCATTCATACGCACATCTGTTCAATGTACATGTACATGCAGTTTGATGAGATTCAAGTATTTTCACATAAAAATTCTATAAAATCCGCTGGGATTCAAATTTATCTAAAAAAATATCTGTCGTTATGATTTTTTTGTGTGCATCTGTTTGGTGTTTAAAATGTCTCAAACAAAAACTAATAACTTCACATCGTAGTACTGAAAGCGCAAGAAAATTAAAACAAGTTCCATTTTTAGGTATGAGCCCCCACTCTATATAGTAATGGGAAGCAACCACCGAGGGCATTATTTCCCCCTACAGAGCTAAAAGCAAATAAAACACATAGTTTATACATACAATTATCAACATTTTTGAAAACGTTTTGAAGCCTTACATAATTATGTATGTTATTACATGTAGTTATACCTCAATATTTAAGAAATAATTATTTTGAGTGCTTTATCGAAATTGAAGCATTCGGAGGTGATGTGCCTGGCGGAATAATTACAGGGCGAAGCCCGAGTGATTAGGCAGGACTACCGACGGAATCCATCGATAAGCCCAAGAAAGATTTCTTCTTAAGCCGATTTTTAAAACTATTGTAACTACACGGACCTTTTTCGTTGGCGGTAATGTATAAAACAGTAGCAGAGTGTTGGAATTACCTATTCGGGCAACCATTCAAGATATCAAACATAACTATTTATACAAACTTTTTTAGTTTAATCATCTAATACATAAAATATAAAAGAAATACCTGACTGACTTATGCAGAAGACGTCAGATTCAGAACCTAACAAAGGCCTTGTTTTAAATGCGTCCGTTAATTTGAACTGTACAACGTTTTAACGTGGAGTAATGCGTCAGTGTGATGACGTTACGTTTCCTTCATGGTTTTGTCTCCCGGAATCAAAACATTGTATGACTGTTCTCCTGATTTCTTGGCCTTTTTAAGGAAAACAAGATGAGGGTATTCTAAGGCTTACTTGACGCATCAAATATATTTAGGTTCTTAAACAATCTTTTCATGCGCTGTGTATTTATCTGATTTATTTCCATTTCTATTTTTATTTTTCCGGGAGTATTAGAAAAGTCGGAGGAGCTCTCCATGCTGAACTCCCCTACTTTTCCGAGTGCTTTACATGTAGTTATACCTCAATATTAACAAAACGATAAATTTAAATGTTCACACATTCTAATATGCAGTCGATTAAAATCCTCACAAAGCGACCAATTCTTATTCAGTTTTCGCTAGCTAAGGAAAACCACATTCCATCAGTATTTCAATACTTTGATTATAATATGATATACATTGTATACAATATGAAAAATATCTGGTATCGATCGTGTTCATTATGCGTTGTAGTGTTGTTTTCAATGAATGCAACACTATATGCTGTTCACTCAGTTGTGTACATTAAATACGTGAATTCAGTAGCATGCTCGGCAGTCAAGAAATCACCGCAATAAAAAAAATCTTAATCACCAGAAAGCTTTATCCTTTGCCCCTGTAAAAGTCTTGTAAGATTACAACACACACAGATAGAAGAGAAATATTTACAAAAATATTTCATCTTAAATTGTAACGGGTTATACCTCTATTTACAAATATTTTACAGGTCTGAATGCAGATAACCCTTAACACGAAAACAGATTGTCGTATGAAATAGAGATAAAAATATTGAGTACTGATATGTCCCTAAAACGATTGTAAAACAAACTGCCTGCCTTTGATAAAACAAGGAGGAAAATCCGGTAAAAGTAGACGAAGAAACTAACTGATTAGTATTAGGTTGGTTTATAAGTTAAATGCTAACCTGTTTGTAATATGAACAACGTCATGGTCAAGAAAGTGTAAGCGACATCCTAGATACGACGTCTAAACAACATAATATTTTACAGTGATCGAATCCTAGGGACACAATATTAGACCAGTGAATTTTGAGTTCCGTTATACGAGGAACGCAAGATCTTACCATACTAAGAGAGACACAACCGTACATAATAATATCAAAATCCCTGCTGCAATACCGGTATTATCAAGTACTAATATTGTTTTGAGACAAATAATTCTAATGGCTCTTGTTCTAGAGGCAATAATTGCAGATATCTCGAAATACATGTATGTTATGACCTTTTACGGGGGGAAGCAATCTTGTTTCATTCATTTTATTATATAAATACATCAAGTCTGTCTTCTTTGAATCAAGTTTGCAAACGTTTTGTAATAAGGCACCAAACTAAAGACATATATCATTGACAAAGTTCTGTATATACGTATTAGAAATAAAGCTTTATAAATGACACCATCGATTCACAGCGACATATTTCTAAATAGCAATGCAAACTAATGAGTGTAAACAAAACAAACAAAGACAGCTTACGACAATTTATGGAATATTCTTTAAGTTTATTAGTTTATTTTACTCTCAATTGTTTAAATATAAAATATAAAATTGACGAAGAAATACAAGTGACCATATAGAATAGACATTGTAAACATACTCTCAAACGATAGCACAGAATAGTTATAGTCAAATGCATTATCTAATAAATAACATTTAATTAAGAATTATACCCCATGATGTATACAGCTTAGCATGACAACATTCTCTATGTAATTACTGCCAATCGAAGACTAAGATTTGTCTTAAAACCCCAGTAATAAAATCATAGATAAAAACAAAAATAACATGCAAATGACCATTCGTTGAAAGTATTAAAATCGACAATGTAAATAGACTATCAAACAATATCACAGAATATTTATAGAGATAAGTATATCACTAAATAAAGTGCGCTTAATTCAGAATTATACATCATGTAGTATAACACTTACCATGAAAACATGCAATCTGTACTCAAGCAAAACTAGATATATGTAACTAATGATAATTGAAACTAAAAGTGACATGCAAACCCCAGTGATAAAATACAAGTATCCTTAAAAATGCACCAAAGCGCAATGACAAAGTGTATTAAAAAAGCCAGTTATCACGTGTTATCAGATCAGAAATGATGTGATTAGCAATAACTACACAGAAGAGGGGAAAGTTACACAGTACATTTATTTTAAGTTTAAACTTATTTATTTAACAAAAGTTATACAACTTATGCTTAAGCTCGTTTACAGATTCTTTGCAACGTAAAAAACGCGTCCGGTTAAGACAGGTTTGGCCTTCCAAGGGAGTGACCGTATGGAAGACGTTTTGTTTGTATAAATTTAAAGGCTATGCCCGACGCTCCTGACTGTTGATCATCCGAGGCGACTTGTGCTAGATCGACCTCGTGCCTTGCACAGATATAAAGCTTGAAAATTTTCATTTACCGTTGCGAACCGGATAGTTTTTGAGCGCGTGGAGAAATTTTTTCACCAACAAAAAACAAACACGTGGACTAAACCAGGTTTACCTTATAGGACGCTTGAAAACCACCTTTCAAAGACCGGCAGCCCTTGACCCTGCCCCCTGTTACAGCTTCTTGCATATAACACGCGCATAAACGCACAGGAGCCAAAACGTGATGTACAGTGTTTACAAAAACGCATGCATGTCTGTCGAGTGTGTAACAAAATATGCCGGTGTCCAAAGGTTATAAAGCGATGTTGTGGTTTTTTACGTGGAGAAAATACAGTACCCGGAGAAAACCACCTTTCAAAACCAGTTTATATTTATAATGATAAAAACAGCTACGTCTATTAATCGGTAAACAGGTTTGGTACATCTTGTTATCAAAGGACTGCCTGTAAACAAGATGCAATAAACTCCACAGTCTCTACAACGTCAGACTCACCATACATCAACTTATCAATTACTTATTATATTGCTCTTAGGTCATCATAACGGTTGCACTCCATAATAACATGAGGATTCAGATTCAGCAGTATTACAAAATGGGCACTTTCGATTTAATATTTCACAATTACATTTGGAGCAGCTCCACATCGAAACTTACTAAATGCAGACCTGTAGAGAGAAGATAATATAAACTAACAGTAGAGTTCACCACAAAAGTCTGATTTGAGTGTACAATAACCTCTAAAATAATTTCTACTTGTGCATGAGCTGCCAACTTACCTTGTCTCCAATCAACTAAACATTCGCGCGTCATATTATTTACAATCACATACACTAAAGTGTATATTTGATACAGTGTTTGAAGGGTTACTATATACTGTTGCATTAAAGTCTGTTTTAACAACAAAGTAACAGTTTTTGCGAAAATGACTTGCTTTATGTGTAGCTCATAATATAATATGTTTATTAAATACATTGTAAAATGTTATCCTGACTTCCATTGGCTAACGAACGGAAGTTGATAAGCGATTCCCCTGATTATATTGCAACGGCGTATACTTTCCAACCCCCAAGGTAAAATCGAGTAGCACGTTTCTGCACAACGTTGAAACAAGAGTAAGGGCGACAACCTCAGATGGCAGAACAATAGCTAAAAACTGGTCAAACAACTGAGCATGTATTTGACCACAAATTTTAAAAACAAAAAGGGTACAACTTCTTTAAATAAATATTGTATATATGTATAAGGCCTTGATATTACGAGCATAAGGGATAAGCACTTGTATCAAGTCAATTATTAGGCCCCCCTCGATATCAAGGCCAAACATTTTGGAACCAAATGGACCAATGTATAGTAAAAAGGTCTCGATATAAAGAACATGTCTATATTAAGACAACTTTATGCTGGTCCGAAGAGTTATCTTTTACAGGAAGTTTACTGTAATTTAGCCTTGATGGTTCCAGATTGCCGAAACGAAAGTGTACAGCGAACAACCTTGGAAACACAGAGTTTTGTTGTAGTTGTTCTGGAGATGTAGATTCCTTATATAATTGACGAACTCTTACAAATGCCCTGATACTATTCAAGCAGGATAGCACACTGATATTATACGAGAGGTAATCATTATGTTTACTGTGTTTAGAATTATTGCAGTAGATGTATAAAGTAAAAAATATTACTTTACAAGAAGAAAAATCAAAGAGAACTTCAGTGGTAACATTCAGTCTGGGTATTAAAATGAAGAACGTTAGACAGACTTTCGTGGATAGAGAAAAGGGGAAAATCGTATGATGGCAGACAAAATGAGACCTTATTGCTATAGCTTAGCTATATACAACACAAGTGAAAATGTTAAATAATTGCGTTCTATTTTCAATGCCGTTAAGAGATTATCATACACAAAAGAGCACCAAGTCGGCAAGAAACCCAACATACATAGAACCTAAAAGTATGGAATAGAGATAATAATCGAAGGAATGGTTGGCATGACAGAACACAAACTGGATACTGTTCAGTTAAATTGCACACTACAATCTACAGTCTCATAGTTATTGGTACACTACTCACTTAATTTGAAGGCTATTTCTTATTAGCATCGCTGCAGTGTAGAAAAATACATCTCTCTGTGTCGAGGCAAGATAGTGTTCAGGACTGTATAGGAAAACATGCAAATACGGCTATAAACATAATGTATAGTCCTTAAAAAGGCGTCATATTATATGACACAGACACTGTGATTAAGACAATCGATTATTGACAGATGATTTGCCTCTTAATTCAGATAATTATTTTGCCGATATCTATCTAATTTTTCTTTGGAAAATGAAAGAAATTACTATAATAACAACCCCGGTATTACTTTAAAATAATGAATTTACAGATTATCTAATAATGATAGAGCTGTGCTCACTTTAATGTAAAACAATGTTCACATTTGCATTTCTTTGATATCGTTGTCGTCTCTTCACGAAACTAGAACTAGTTAACATTGATTAATACTGCAATGCCTATATAGAATGTACTTTCGATTTACAAAGCAATGTTAGGATGTTTGTTGAACAAATAACATTCAATTTCGCCTGTAAGACATCTCCCTTGGTAAAATAACAAGACCGACCATCTAATCCAACAGGACAGACGTACATGGAGTAGGTCAGAGTACTCTGACGTACGGTCGAACAAAGAGTTTATCAAAATAATACGGTTGTTACTCCCGGGGGTACAGGCATAAAGGAAGAATGCCTTTTATTTACCACTTAATAGCCAATTAGTTCTTATGTCCAACATTGAAATAATTTAATTTTCAATAACCATGCTAATAATTAAATGTGACGTCACATGTCTTGCTTTTTTGGTAAAATCCCATCACCTGGTAAGTGTGCTCCACACAATTTCTTTTCACCTCATTTTGTGGTGGTGGGGAGAGTTAACCACCCGAGAGATAGATACATTCGTGTCTTAGGTAAGTTATCTAACATGAAAATATCAACATTACATATATACAGTGAACTCGGTATATAGCAACCCTGGATATAGCGAAATGTCGGATATTACGAACACGTTTATCTCCCTTTTCTTCTTCTTTATTTAGTATGAGAATGTTATATGGATATAACATACTCCGGATATAAGGAATACTAATTAAGCAAAGCAAAAACAGTATAAAGCAGTTTCAAAAATCCTCATGTGAATTTCCGATATATATGCCAGACAAAATGGCAAATAATACATATGGTGACCAAAATTAGTAAAGAGTCACATTCTTTTTAGTCATAAAAACGTGCAATCGATTTTCAAAGATTTAAAGGATTTTTTTTTACTAGCATATAAATCAGTTATGATATCAATACATAAGTTATAAAATTGAAAAAGATTAGTTATACCAGAAACATCAACGCGTCAATACATATTCGAATACTTAAGAATACAACTATAAGCAAATATCTTAGTTACAGCAAACAGTTATCACTAAAAAACCTGCATACTTTCACACTGTTTCAGTAGAACACCAGTGTCCTTAATTCATAGACTTTTAAACACAACGCCCATGCAATTATATAAAAACAATGTAAACTGATTTTTTAAAATTTTTTCATTCATTAAAAATGATATAAATTATTTCGTACTTCGTAATACAACATCTTTTACGGCAGATACAATGTAATTATATAACGCATCCGCCCTTTTATCTCTACAATTATGTTTTGCAAAATATAAAAATAGTTAAAAATTTACGACTATTACAAGAAGTCATTGTGCCAGCAAAGTTAATGTTTAATTGTTGAATTATTGACAATGGCTATCAAATGCATACATTTTATTAATAAATAACTATGATATGAGAGGCACGTGTTAGAATAAAGATTGTAATGGTGTCGCGCGATGTTATCTCCTTTCAAAGCGTGTCTATCGGTTCGGAGCTAATGATTCCAAATTGATTTTGAAATTTAATTAAAAAGAAATAAAATGACAGTCAAAGTGTTATAATTCCTGCCCATTTTTGACGGGTGAACAACATTTTCATCTACATTTATGTCATGATTTATATCCAAATGCAGTGTTGCGTAGATCATTTCCCTTCAAAACTAAATGACGAGGGATCATTTACCGCACACAAGGCGAAAATGGCTAGAGTTGTGCAGACCCTTATAATTAAAGCGACGAAGAAATGGTTACTATACACATTAAAATCACAAACGTAATTGAAAAACTAATCCAGAAGTAACACGTTTTTGCATCATCACTGAAATGTTCCATTTGTCTGAAATGGAAAAGAAAAAGAAGACCACCAGCACATTTTATTACCTGTTAATTATGTAACGCCGAATAACAATATGAACCAGACATGATGGTCCTGCTGCTATATGCAAACACAAATATGATAGTAATGATAAAGTTCCCAGAGACACAATGATCAAGTATTTTAGGACGTCTTTTCAGATTCAACAATAATGTTATTAACGAATATTTACTATTTTCATTATCGTATCAATAACGGTATAAGACAGGACCTCAAATGCACTTCTAGATGTTTAGGTAATATTGTATGAGTTTGACGCAGGTTGATATATTTTGTACATTTATATAATATAGAAAATGTTTTTTGTTATTTTATACATGTACACAAATGCATGAATAAATATGTATAATTTGGAAGAAACCATGGTATAAATCAAATGGAAATTCTCGAGTGATTATCTAAAATATAATCGTTCGTGTTGATATTGTATAGAGAGCCCTTCTAACTGTTTTAATCTGTTAATTGAAACATTCGATGTAGATGCGAAAGAATATATTGAAAAATGTTTAACTTCGAAAGAAGTAATATAAAGCAATATGAAGTTCAGAGTCGTCCCTGGGTGTGCTCATTTAGGTAAAAGACCATTTCAGATTTATGAGAAACGGTTATTCAAAGGTATAAAGCGTTGGTATAGACATACTAGTAGACCAAAGGTAACTGTGCTCTAGATTGAAACATGTGCATAGATTTTAGTTCAGAGCAAAATAAAGAGAACGGATAAACAAAAGATAAAGTTCTTTATTGTAACCATGCACTCGTCATAAATTAAATTGCGGAGCTAAAATGGAATAGTCACTTCATAGTGAGGACAGTTGCAAGCCGTCTCCTTGAACCGTTGGTATTGTAGGAAAGCGGACATATTGGCGCTTAAATGAGCACAGCGCGGCAAATGGAAAATGGGCTAGATACATGATAATGTCAAATTAGATTTGCGTGATCGTTGTTAAAAACATGCAAACTGACAAACGTAACAATTGTTTTCCAAATTTTCACAACTGGTTCAAGATTATGCATAAATAGATTTACTAATGGGAGAAAGTTAACATAGACGCATAATACATGTCAGCCTCAACACAACATGTGAAAACATTGCGGGTATAAGAGATATTCAAGGTCCATATATTATAGGGATGTAAGCAAGGGACATTACAAATGATACAGGATATCAAGAATATCAAGATGTGAAGCAAACGAACGACTTACAGACGTGATCAGACTGCATAGATGTCGCAAAGGCAGAATGGTTTTTCAGAAACAGGAAAAGAGAAATAAGACATGACCACTTCATACAAGAAATACCAACATGGATAAGATGAATGTAAGAACTGTTGAAAAATAAAACGAAACAACAAATGTATTCATGTTTACAACAAATGAAAGGATTATACAACTCCTTTTTGTAACAATGGCGATACTTTACGTTTTGGGTCATTGCCAAATGAATGGTTCCCATTTGGTATAACATTATTAGCTCAACTCAACTTAACTCAACATCCATTTTATTTTATTTGTTAATTTTAAACTTGGCTCTGATGTAAGAGGTTTAAGACTGACTGTAGAACAATGTTTATATCCGTTATAAAATATTGCTTTGTGGGTGCATAGGTTAGACAGTCTACATTGTACCAGTATCAGGTAGCTACCATAAAAGTCTAGGGCTAAAAATAATATGAATCAACTTAAGTGGTAACTAATAAAGTTAACTGCTGTTCGTACAGGGCTTAAAACACAAATCGGGACAGTCACTTTTTTCACGTTTCCATGACAGTGAAGGTCCTGGTTTCATGATTTCAATTTCATGAATTTACGAATTTTCTATACAACCTTATGATGTAACGATTTCAAATGATTTCGATTTCATGTAAGCATGTTTTATCTGAACACCATAAGCCGTGAATTCACCATAAACCCTGACTCTGCTTCAGTACCCATAAGAATTTGAGCAACTCGTATCATACTTTATCAATTACAGCGACTATGTGAATATTTATTGTATGTGTTTATATCATAATAAATTGTATTTGTATGGCTAATAATTCAAAGTACATGCAAATGATATGATAAATGTATAAAAAATAGATTGCAGTTGATTGAAATGTTTCAGCATCAGGTTTGCATGTTATGAATTTTTTTAAAAGATAAGTGGCGATAATGAAATCATATTAAATACAAATTAAAAAAAGAATGTCGGCACGGAATGATGCAAATTGCTCCCATAAAAACAAGCAATATTTCAAAGAACCCAATTTCTGGTCGATTTATGGTCAAAGACATTTGTGTCAAAGAAAAGAATTCCGGCAATTTATTTAACGTTTTTTTATGTTTCTATTCAGATTATCAAAAAAATATAAAACACTGCCTGGGCTCTGTTTTCTAAGGGATATTTTTTATCAGCTCAGCATGTTTTTGATAAGTAAACCCATGACGAATTTATCGTAGAGCACAACGCTGTATTAACTGATATTTTTCCCACTATTATAGTGTAGTATAAGGGGAAATAACGGCCTTGCGATGGTTGAGTAAGTTTAAATGACAGAGAGTCGAATTTACTCACTTTAGCCTGTTTTTTTCGCCAAAAGAGGAAATCTTTTGAAAATTTTTGAAATTCGAAACTTCATTTAACAAGTTGAATAAAGGGAACACGATTATACCCTCACTGGAACCTACTCCTATGTATATAGACAAATCCTATTAATTAAATATCTATCACATAAACACTACTGGACATAAATTATTCGATTTGGCCGCGGTGAAGCTTGATATCGCGCTTTTGTTGAAAACATTTAAATGGTCAGAAAATACAGTAGCTACAAGTAAATTTTAAAAAGTAGGGAGAATTGTTAATTGTTGATGAATTGTAAGCTGTTAGTGAAATGGAAAAGTCAAATAAGAGAATGGCGATCAAATATCTACACATGAACGGTATGTCAACCAAGGAAATCAATGAAGACATGAAAATGAAGTTTGTAATGACTGTCCATCGTATTGAACTGGAAAGATTTGGGCTGTGATATTCATGCGTAGAAGATCAGCACTTAAGATGATCTACAGTCAGGTCATTCTAAAGATGCCACTTCCGAAATTCAAGATGATACTGTATTGTGTTTGGTAATAAAATGCTTGAAGAAACATTCGGAAAGACGGGTTACAGACCAAAGTCATATACTTCCAGAGAGCTTTTGATCCGTTTTCGCAGAGACCCGGAAATTTTCTCAGGATAATGGTGTTTATGAGGCTTGGTACATCATTTTGATCAAGAATTTAAAATTCAAAGCAAGAAGTGGAAAAACTAAATTTCTCTGCCACCGAATAAGTTCATATTGTCATGATTGATTATCTTCAGGGAGGTCAACCCATAACTGTGCAGTGTTATACTATATATAATGTGAACATTTAAGAAGAATATTAAAGAAGAACTGAGCGCAAAGCTCAAAGCAGGTATACTTTAGCTTCAGTATAATACACCTGCTTACACCTCACAGGTTGCAGTAACTATGCTTTGAACATTTTCCATATCCCCCTATTTCACCTGATCGAACATTCTCTGACATATACCTATTTTCTAGACTCGATTTTGACAGTGGTAATGACGTCACTGGAGCTGTTGAAGTCTTTTTATCGCGTCAGAAAGAAACCTCTCGAGATGGCATTATTAAGAACAGAACAGAACATATTGTTTATTGCATTAATGATTTAAACATAGTTTATCATCCAAATATACAAACAAAATATCAAGATCACGTCAAGACAACATAGATAAAAAACATAAGAATACATAATGTAAAGTTATTAACCATAATTTATTTGAGGGTGAACATTGCATAATATTATCACCATAAATACCTACAAAGTACCATGATCATGCCAAGACAACATCGATACGAACAAGAACTATCTTCAAAAAAAGATGGTCGGCGCAATTGTGTGTATATGAAAGCGATTAGTAGCTAGATTTTATAGTAAAAAGTTCCTGTCAGGTTTAATTTGTTTTATTTGGTTGGAGCTACGTTCGAACCACTGCATGAAATCAAGGATGATTATGTTGAATAATAAGATTTTAATAAATGGAATAACTTTTGTTTATTATTTTGGGTCAGGGACTTTTGATGTACCCTCGTAGTACCGTTTTTGCCGCATGACAATCGTTCAGCTTTTAAAG